>BLXT01000847.1:931196-941289 GCA_019648995.1 Plakobranchus ocellatus | reverse complement strand
ATAATAATAATAATAATAATAATAATAATAATAATAATAATAATAATAATAATAATAATAATAATAATAATAATAAAATGACAATAAAAATAGACAAAAAAAGGTTGGAGTTTTCGAGCAATCTGTACAAATTCTTTCACACTTCAATGCCTGAATTGCTGTGGGCGATTCTGGACATCTATTTGATATATGCCTGTTCTTATTTTGTAAAAATGTTAAAAATAAAAAAAAACACACTTTTTTTTAAATTGCTGTCTAATAAGGGGCTTTGCGTGCGTGAGTGTGTGTGTGTGAAAACCAAGTAAAAAAAAAAAAGAAGTAATATTCCCAAAATCCTGTAGAATGTAAAAATGTCTAACCTGCAGCTTTCAACAACAAATAGTTAATTAAAAAAAAAAGAACAAGAAAGAAAGAAAAAAAAAAAGATTGATGAAGCCTAAATGAATCTAATTTGAAGAAGACAGATGCATTGAATACCAAGCGTAATAGAGTCGGAGCCAAACTAGCTCGCCCTCTTTAGGGTTGTTCAAAGGGAAACAATTTGCCTTGATGGGCACCAGTTCCTATTTACAATTTTTAGTATCCACACAATGCACTATCTTTTTGCCCTTGATTTCTTGCTCACTGAAATGAATCCACATTTTTTTTCTTTTATGCAAAAAATTTGGTCTGAGTTGCACATGATTTGATTAATTAAAATGGAAGAAAATATTTTATTTAAAGAAAGTAGTGATGATTTTTAAAGGTATTCATTATTTCAATAAATAATACTGGCATGCAGTACTCATCTAGACCCTAGTTATCTCAGGCACAGATTTGTCTTCCTGTTTATGTCCACTCCGAACCTCTCATGTTTTTTTCTATCTCTAATTTTTTAGTTATATCAAAGATAAGTTAAATCTGAGAACAAAACAGAAAGAAATGTCTACAGAACTAATCTATATAATCAATTTAGAATAAAACTCTAGGTCTAGAAGATGATCCATAAATGTTGTGTATCTTTAGTTACCTGATGAGTTTAAAAATTTTCATTGAGTTGCAAAATAGACTTAGAAGGCACTTCTAGATCAATATATGAGAGAGTTCAAAACAAGCACTGTATGGCTCTACAAAGTAAATTTATGTACTAAAATAAAGTGTGATGTTATGTGTTGCCAAGTGAATCTTACTTACCAATATCTAGTGTGATTTTATGTGTGTTGAAGGGAATATTGCATCCAGACATTTAAAAAGTTTTGTATTAAAATTTACGAGTAATTATTCTATATATATATACATCGATAAAGAAACATAATTATGTTGGATTCTGTATGCTTGGCTCTCTGACAAAGAATATTACTTTATGCTTTACCAGCTCCTTACATTCCCCATACCGCTAAAATAAAATCTCAAAAGTATCAAAAAAAAAAAAAAAAAAAAACCAATAAAAAATTTCTGAACTGACCTCCATCTTGTGGCATGTAAGCTTGACTGAGAGGCTGGGGAATATCCTGCTCTCCTTGCTGACTGGGAGGAGAGAAAATAGTGGCCTGCTGGGGCTGGCGCAAGTTAACAGCACTGCTTGCTCTTTGTAGTGACATTGGTGACTGTGTTGGGGCACTGCCAGGTCCTGTGGCTGATGTAGCTCTTCTTTGCTTCAACAGCCCATATCTGCAAAGGGTTGAAATACAGACTGGACATCACTTTATTTTTTAGTAGAGCTTTAGTAACTCTATCGTTTTTTTTTTAAATCTGCACTGTCTGTATAAAAAGATAAAATTAAAAAAAAAAAAAACTTCAATCAAATAATTTCCAGATTCAACGAAAACCACATAAAAAATATCCTTCAAAAAGTACTTAGGGAATAAAGTATATCGTAAAACACATTACACAAAAAAAAAATAATAAATAAATGAACATCTTGAAGCCAAAAAAGCATTCCTTCTGCAGCCATCTTTAATTTTATTTTGACTTGCCTTTCCTTTCAGTTTTTCATTTATAAAAAGTAAAATCTATCTCTTGTTCTATAACCTTTGAAAATATAAGGGCAACCTACTAAATTCAATGAATTTGCTGAGAAGCAAAACTGGTCACAAACATGCAGACGAAAATTATAAGAGAAGAAAACTGAAAGCCTGATGCTGGCAAAGAAGCGAGAAAGAAATGGGAGGGAGAGGCAAATAAAAGATAACATATAAACAGCACCAAAAATTTAGATATCATTGAAAAAGATTAAGTTTTATTGGCTGGCTTTATCTCTACTGAAATTTCCATGGAGATAGACTCTGATTTCTATCTCCATGGAAATTTTTGTAAGATAGTCCCATTCCATGACAATGGCTGCTGATGTTCATTTTTATGGAATGGCACTAATGGTTATTTTGTATTCAAAATTCATGTACATCGTTGTTGATCTATGTCTTTTTTTTTTTTAACTGTGATATTGCCACTGTTTCTGTTTAATGTTCAATGAAGGAATCTAAAAGCTCTATTGTGATTAAAAACTTTTTGAGCAATCCATTTTTTCTTTTGATTTAGGAGACAGATTTATCCTTTCATTCCTTAGCACATTAAAAGAAGTCAAAAGATGTTTTGGGTTTTTTTGGGTTTTTTTTTTATTTCAATTCAGCAACATCTGAAGGCACAAAGAGTAATTTTTGCTATCTGTTTCTCTATTAAAATATTCTCATGAAGATTTAATCCAGTCTTTTCCCAACACAATCTGTGATATCTGAACTGATTAGCCTTCTGACTTGTATATAAGTCAAAGGAATAATCTAAATATTCATTATATTTTTACATCTTAATGAAAAGTGGCAAAGAAAGCAATGTTGTTACTGCTAAAATGTCGTTTAATGCTAATTTTTGAAAAAACAGCTAAAATAAAAAATTAATATGGGGCACTTCGATTGGAGTCTCAATTGGATGCATTACAAACCAAGCATTATGTCACCACAGCATCCTGAACTAAATGAAGAGATATAATATTTTACCCTTATTATATATTAATATTAATATTCAATCACGTTTTCTAAATGCTTGACTATAAATAGAGATTTTCAATGCAGAAAGACTTTTGCACTATGAAGATAGAGCACCAAATTCAAACTAGAGTCTTTTATTTGACTTACCTTCTCAAATAACTGCCTTGCTGTTGTAACGCTGGCCGCACCTTGTTATTTTGGGCAGAAGGTGAAGGGTGGGGCTGAAAAAATCCTGTCCCAACACGCAAACCATTTACACCATTCACACCTGGACTGCTGCTTAGGCCAAAACCTGAATCACACAGAGAGGAGGAACAGTTCAGTTCTTAAGTAATTATAATTCAAGAACCTTTGTAAGCTATAACCCCACTTAAAAGTAACTCTGTAAGTGTGAACTTTAAAGTAAACTTTAAAAATTCATAACACATACATCATCAATATGGCAACAATATGTGAAATATTTTACCATGAAATCAAACTGGGAACTGTGGGAAAGCCATTTAAAAAAAACAACTGTGCTTTGTTTTGAAGAATCAAATACAGACAAAATAAAAGTACTCCTAGGTAGATATTATGTGCAAGCTGATGGGAAGATCCAGTCTAGGTGTCTTTTTCAGTAAAAGGGGTGAACCAGACACAGATAACCATGCCAGTAAGCAGTGTAGTGACTGATTATGAAATTTGTTTTTTTTTTTTAACCATGCAATTTATTCTATTGAAATAAGATTTTCTTTTATCTTATGTGTTCAATATTCCATCCAATGAATGAAAGACAGAAAAGATGAACATCAAGCACTAGATCTAGAGATTTAAATGCAAAAGAGAAGAAAAGTAAAAGATACTTGATTTGGTACTTTAATTTTTTTTTTTTTTAACACTTTGTGAATGTCACAGAGATGGAATATGTTATCAAAATGCTTTGAATCAAAGTTTTAAGCTTTTAAAGGCAACTGACTGGCTCAAACTTAAACTCTTGAGGCCAACAAGTATGCAGGCTAGTCACATGGAAACTGTATTAAATATTTTGTCAGTCATGAGACACAATTCATTTTATTTAAATAAGTTTACATGATTCTAACAGCTAAAACATAGAAAAGATGAACATTTAAAATCCGGTCTAGACATTTTGACACATAGGAAAAAGAAGAAATCAAAAGACACTTTGTTTGGTCTTTTTTTTTTCCTAGTGAGCATTAGTGTGGCAAAAGCTGAATATTATTGAACTGTGATACATTCTTGCATTGCTTCATAATAAAACTTCATGCCTTGATATGACCCACCTAACTCAAAACCATAACTTATGCATGAACAGCTTTCAATTCGATTACAATCGTGTTTACTTTACAGGAATGTAAGCAACTGAAAATTAAACTTTTGCTTTAGGAAAAAGATTTCTTATGACGATAAAAAAAAAACAATCAAAATAAGAAGTTGTTCAACAGAAGTTTTGGAACGCAACTAGCCATGCTGTTCCAAATACATGCAAACTAAAGGGCTTTTTAAAATATTTTTTACTTAGAAAATGTTTTTTTTTGTACCTTTATAAAGTTGCAAACCAAAAAATCCCAGTAAACTTATTTTGCCAAAAAAGCTGAAATTGTGACTAATCATGCAAGTCTTTTGCGACAATACCCATCATTTGGTATCAATTAAAATAAAAAATTTTAATGCATCATTTCATCTAAGATTATTGTTCTTTCAGAGATACCTTTAGGATCAATTTATCACAAATAATAGTATTTTTTGTGGTGACTGCACAGAATTTCACATGAAATAAAGGTAGAATGACTTCTCCTCATGGCTAAAAGTTACAGAAGGTAATTTTTCTTGAATCATTCCCACCTCACAAAATAAAAATCCTGCAAACTTTAGAATTGACACTGAAAGTGTGTTTATAAGACAAAAATATAGTTATGTGTGATTAAAACCTCTCATTAGTATTTGTGAGGAGCACATTGAACAGATATAAATATATTTTAACAGCTTTGCTTTCTGGAATTTTTTTTTTCTTTTTTTTTTAGATGATCTTAACATTGCACACTAAATTAAAGGATGAAAAACCATGCCATACCATGCCCTTCTACTTTTTACTTCTCATCCTGTATCCATCGCATACTTCATAGTTCTAGACTTTTAAGAGAGAAAAAAATCCATCAAACGGATGTCTTTACTTGATAACGAAGGTGATAGAGGAGTTGATTGTTGTAGTAAAACATAAATTATACATTGAACACAATTGTAGATATATTACTGTATCAAGGCTTTTTTCTTTTTTTTACTAAACTTCAAAGATAAAAATTTAGCCTGATTTTTAAAAAGTAAATTATCAGCAAGGCTTGATTTATATAAAGAAAATGTTGACAATGCCAAAATTTTCCAGCAATCTTTGATGTGTAAAACTCTGTACTGAAAAGAAATCACTGTAAAAATCAAAACCAACAGCAAATTTATTTCCTTCACAGCACTTGCCTAAGGATGCTCCATCAATAAGCTTTGTAGACAAAGTGGGAGGCTGTTTGCCCTGATCAATTCCATTTTTCTCTCCTCCATTTCCTTGTGTTCTTACATTTGCTATCCCTCCACCAGCTGGATCCTCTTTGTTAAGACAATTCCTAACTTTGTCCCAGAGCCATGTGATTTCATCATCAGTGGGGGTTCTATCAATCCTCATACCATTCTCATCAAACACTGCACCTCCACTTCCTTTATTGCCTCCACCACTAGCATTTGATGTTGAGTAAGAGGGCACACCCATGTTGGGCTGAGGGATAGAGATTTTTGTTGAGGCAGGTATAATGCTTGTACGAGTGACCATTGAGTTGGAAATAGGGACCCGTTTTGAGGCTGGTGAAGGGTCTCGCAGTCTTTGTCGTTGTTCTTGGCTCACAGTACTTCCTAGACTGGAGATGATTTTACAATTAGAATTGTGCTCAGTGTAAGCTTGCTGTTGAAGCTGAGAGTGGTGATCACTCTTTGGGTCCTCTGCACCTTCCCTTACTACATGATAAACAGTCACAGTTGAGGCAGCTGTAGGAACCTTTAAGGGAAGTTTACCACTCACTAAACTATTATTGTTGATACTTTTTACTTTCGTCTCTAAACTGGACTTGTGCACTGTCGCTGCTGTGTTATCTGTGATTGTTGGACCTCCTGTAACACTGCCACTATTTCTATTCATGGTTTGCTTCTCCTCTACGCCGTTATGCTCAGGGCTGCTCATAATGATATGTGCTGCTGCCCTAGGTCTGTTGATAACAGTGGAGGCCTTGGTATTATTTGGAAGAGCAGACTGTAGCACAGACTGCTCATTTTGACAATCTTTTACATAGACTCCACCCTTTACTTGATCACTAGGCACAGATGAAACCTGACTATTTCTTGCAACCATTGGTTGAGCAGGAATGTTTGCAATTTGCCTGACTGTCCCAGCACTTGCTACCCTTGATATCTTGCCCGCTACAATGTCCATTCTCTGTGTTGTGGACACTACTTTTGCTGAGGCTGGCCTAGTCATGGTGGGTTCTGAAGAAAGAGTATGAAGAACTCAATCTTAAAACATTTAACAAAAGTATATCCCTTAGCCATAATCATATTTCATTGAAGAACATGCAAACCCTTTTGAGGCACATAGAACAGAGAACTTCAGAGTAAGCAATATATTTATATGTATATATGTATACACACGCACACACACACTTATATATATATGCTGAAGAATTTTTGCATTTTTAGAATGAAAATGTAGCCTCTCCTGGCACTCCTGTATTATATAAGATCTTGGGATACTTTCAATGAAATATGAAAAAAAAAAACTGGTTTCTGGCATTAATGTGATGAACAACGGCCCAACTTGTAATCCATATTATTATTTCAACAACATTAAAAACATTCTAGCTGGTGACAGATGAGTTCTATCTGAAAATGGAAGAATAAAATATCACAAAAGTTGATCCCTTCAAAAAGTGGAAAGTATTGTGACTTTACCTATTTGTTTCTTTTCATCAATTTACGTATCAGCTCTCAAGAAGGCTTTAAAATAAAACAAACAAAACCACTCGTTTTCAACACTCCAGGTAGGCATGGCAATACTGAACTTCATTTGACTGCATCACAAATCTTTGCCAATTTTTTTTCTTATTTCATTTTTATCTCTTATAACTTTGTAATTATTATTATCCCTATTTTCTACCCAAGGTATTGTTGTACCTATTCCCTTTAAGCTGTTAAACCTATGGTCAATTTCCAAAGTTTTCATTCCATTTTGCCCTTATTCTTCACATTCTCCCTTATACCTCTAACATTGCAATGATTTCATTTCTATTTTTCATTGCCTAAATACTCTTTCCTGGGGGTGCTTTACTATAATAATGAAAATTATATTTCACTAAGCACACATAAAAGACCAGTAAATTTGATAGCACTTACTATAAATTGGTGCTCCAGAATTGGTTATTACCATATTCTTTGTTCCAGCTAGTTCCTTCACATCTGTGGTGGTTTCATTTAATGGCTCCTCTGCAAATCGCACACTTTTTTTTTTAACCTAACATAGGAGATAAAAGGAATTTGGGATGGAAAGAAACAGAGGTAAGTACAGCTGCTTTTATATTTGAAAGACTTGTTTAAAGCTAAAACGTGAAGAGAAATGTGTGCTGGCTAACTGATGCTTATTGCAAATATTTATGGAGATTACAAACACCTCATCAGGTGTGAAATAATGCTCATTAATTTTGCCTCAACAGAGCACATTTAAAAAAAAAAAAAAAAGCAAAAACATACATTTGTCAAGCAGACAGAAAAAGAAAAATATACTCTTAAACAAAAGTGTTTTCTTATTCCATTTTTAAACAGAACAACGTTAAAAATACAATTGATATGTAAGTAGGTGAAGCTAGAAAGAAATACTTTTTGGAGAATGCAAAAAAACAAAAGTCATTCTACACATAGCTTTGATGAGAACAATTTTAGAGCCTAGTGTTATTTTGTCAAGCGAGAGCACAAGTATTTAAAATAGATTGTATTAGATGAGCAGTCAAAAGAGGCGACAACAGCTTTCATCATAGCGATACTCCTATATAAATCAGCTTTCATAGAGCAGCCCTATTATATTCCATAAATATATTCAAGTTGCATGTATCAACTACCCCACTGGTTTTAAGATAAACTATGATGATGAGCGTAAATTTCATTGGGTTTAAGATAAACTATCATGATGAGCGTTCTTAATACTTTGGACTCAGTGGGAGGCCTGCCGCATTGCCTTTGGGCTTACCAAACACACTTGTAAAGCTTCCATTTCCAACTGACATGAATTGAAACTTGTGTCATGTATTAGAATTACATCTGTAATTATTTCTTTCAGTGTCTTCTTATTGTGTTAGGAGTGTTGACCAAAATTTCGAGAAGTTGTAGCAGTGTGAGATTTAGCTTTGGTGCATTATTTTCTCCTGATTTTGAGTAGCAACTGCAAGTTGGGTCTACCATAAGTTTATCTATGTTCCCGCAAATTTGGATCTCAATCAATAAAACCAAAAAAAAAAAATCTCTATTATAAATGCAGAAACAAAAATTGAAAGAAATGATTTTTATATGCATCTCTGAGATGGATAAATTATTGATAATATTTAAATTAAGCCTTGTGTATGATGCAAATGGAAATAGATCCGCCCTAATAACATTTTAAGCCAAGCAAATCTGAAGCAATCACCATTTTAGACTTCAAAATGTAATTTTACATCTCTGTGTGGGGGTAAACTTAAATATGTGCAATTTTGTATAAACAGATCAAGATGTAATTGAAAATTAATCTTCGATTCTTTTTATTATTTTAATAGAATTTAAACATCATTTCATTTAGATGGGCATCATCTGGGCCATAAAAAAAGATAAAAGAATGAAAATATAATTTACTCTAAAGTTTTATTGCCATATTTTTTTAAATCAACAGTGTGCCAGACTTCTACAAGAATTTGAAACATTGCAGCCAATTTGTTATGAACAACCATCGATATAAATATATCAGGATGATGCAGCAAGTTTACACAGAAATCACGAGACAAATTGTTTCAATTTTACCATGGAGCAAGCAATTTTAGCCACATCAGTTATCATTAGGATAACATTTAATGCTTGTCAACAGTGCCTTTATTACAGTTTACCAAGTGTCGCACACATGCAAAACTGACCCATCTACACACAATAACTTAAAACCATCAACAGCACCATATCTCATGTTGTACAGAAAACAAACATTCTCATAACACATTCTCATGTTAGAAAGGCACTGCATATCCTTCATTGCGAGATAGGACTTTGATTTGGTTCCGATAAAAGAGCAAGGAGGTGAAATGCTCTACTAAGCTTGCAAAGATTGAGAGAAGGATGGTTTTTGAGGCCCACAGGGTATAAAAAGCATCAGCTTTATAGTTCCATGAAGACTAGAAATAAAAAGAGAAAAAAGTTATGATTGTGCTTGACTGGTTTTCTTTAAATATAAGTTCCACTGCTGATTTTATAAGTAAAGCTGATTCTATAATTCATAACATTTAACACTATAATACAGTGCACTCCACTTAGTTCGACATCTCACAATTCGACATTTCCCTTAATTCAACACATTTAAAAAGTCCCAAATAACTCGCTCTTAATCCTTAATAACAAAACTTTGCCCAAATCGACATGCTGCTTGGCACATTTCTCTTAATTTGACAGTTTCCATCCGATTTAGATCAAAATAAACCAAAATGCTTTGGCCTTGCCGCCTTCAGAAGCAAAATTAATGTATCTGATAACACAGATTATTGAGTCACTGCAGGGGTGATGAGTTTTGGGATAAAGGGTGGGGGTGCACAGGAGAGGAGAAAAGGTGTGACATTAGGTTGGGCCTAGGCTTACGGTCACTGGCCTAGACTTTAACACTGTAATATGCCTCGATTGCAGTGGCAGGCACCACCACCCCACCCCACCCCCTCCCCCCTCTCTGGCTAAGTACCACTCATGTGCATGAGTGTGTGTGTGTATAGCTGGCAGCAAGGGAGAAGATCGTGTTAGCGCCGTAATATTTATTTAATAATTACTACTACGGCAAAAGACCCAACCACCCTCGTTTTAACAATAATTAATACTATTGC
>BLXT01000847.1:866784-900970 GCA_019648995.1 Plakobranchus ocellatus | reverse complement strand
AAAAAAATACATGTAAAACTTTAGAAGCCATTTTCTCAAAACTATGTTTCCTCAACCAGCTGACTTTAAAACATCATAATTTTGTAACTAAATAATATAGCGCCTTCAAATAAAGAGCAAAATGTTCAGGATTGTTTGGAGAATCCAAAATTGTCTTTTTAGATTTTTTTTATCTGGACCCATGTGACGGGTTTTCCTGTGCGCCCACACATGTAACTTGTAAGAGAAGTTATTCACCTAGTTCAAATAAAGCAGGAAAAGAAACTGACATTCTTTCGTCTAATAAATTATGAGCTTGAGGCCAAAAATATTTAGCCTAAGCCAAAGAGAGAAACAAGGCCGAAAGCGAAACAGGGAAAACCGTGAAAGTTATGCTCTACAGGCTCCATTGCTCTCTTTCCACAGCCATTTCAATACTAATGGAAAGTCGAACTAGAAGGTACATCCAAATCTATAGGCTCAAATTTTTTGATAATCTCTTATCCCTTAGATCCAATTCACAAGCTTGCTGTATTTTGTGAGATTCTGAAAGAAGATTTCAAATCGTAATTTTTAAGTGACATTCTAGATCTAGATTAGACCTAGCCAATCGAAAAAGCCTAGTGTTAAAAAAAAAAACTGTGAGTTGGTTATCGTGATTGGGAACATCGAGATTCGGCTTAAACTAAAGATCTAGATTCTAGATAAGATACATGTATTTGGAGATTGTTCCATCTAGATTATAGATCAAAATCTGTAAGTTTGATTCTAAATCTTGAATCCAAGAACCCCATTTTATTGGAACCTAGAATGTAGAGTTAACTAGGTCTAGAATCAGAGATATAATCTTCATCCTTGATAAGAAAATATTTCATTTGGCCTATTGTAATCCTGATAAATTTCAATCATCATGACATTGCTGGATCAAGAATCTAATCTAGATCTGCATTCATCAGGATTCGTAAGGTACAATTTGGCAAATCTCTCCCACAAATTTTTCTTCAAGGATTTTGATTATCGCACGATACTGAAATTCAGAGCAGAACTATCTAGAATATAGTTTAAGTTTATTTCAAGCTTTCCGTTTCATTATATTGGAATCAATAATTATTAATTTAGGGCATTCTAGGTGGTGGGAGTTTTTACTAATACTAATAGTAATACACCTAATTCTAATCGTGGTGGCAATTTTTTAACTACATTTAAATTATTCCGGTGAATTACTAGAGAAGCAAGATGGAAGATCTTGAATACAAACTGTCAATCCAACATTTTGGAGCAAAACATAAGTGTATCTTGAAATTATTGATCTACGCTTACACTAAAGTATATTGCAATCTCTATAGTAAAGTTAGTATTCTAGATTTAGACCTGGATAAAGAAATTGTATTTCAAGCTTTCCGTTTGTTTATCGCAAGAGTGAAAATAAGGCGGTGGTATTTTTTTTGTTTAAGCCTATATTTTAAATATCGCAGTGAATGGTGGCAGAATCAGGATCTTGATTACGAGCTTTCTTTGCCTCTGCTTCTTCCATTCCTGGGTGTTCTGTCTTCTTTTTGAGTGACCTGATACCAAGCATTCATGAATGTTTTTTTCTATAAAATACATTTGTGCCTCTTCATTTCCAAAGCATTTCATCCCATTTCAATTATCACAGAGACTTGCGACAAAATGTAGTTCTTTAAATGATATCTTGATCACGAACTTTCACTGCCTCTGCTTCTTCCATTCAACGGTGCTCTGTCTTTTGGGGCGTTTTCCTTTTCCA
Organism: Plakobranchus ocellatus; assembly: GCA_019648995.1. NCBI lineage: Eukaryota > Metazoa > Mollusca > Gastropoda > Plakobranchidae > Plakobranchus > Plakobranchus ocellatus. The sequence continues at coordinate 899,223 of BLXT01000847.1, read as the reverse complement.
GGTATCGCCATGCCTTCGTTAATTTTTCTGTAGACCTAAACATTTGTGCTTCTTTTCATTTCCAAAGTAGTTTATCTTTCATGTTTTAGTCGAAAATTAAATAAGACTTATCTTTGTTTTAATAATAATTCAAGCCCCACTCATTTTAAATTTGGACTGCAGTATTTCTTTCAAACTTAAATGCAAAAAGTCGACCTCAACTTCCAGCCTTCAGGACCCTGCTCAGACAAGGATAAATTGAATTGAGATTGCGTCACATAACAGTAACTTCATTTGGTTTACTTTGGCTCTGAGAGAAGGATGTGACATCTCGAGTTCATAAGGCATAATTACTAAATAAATCATAGCAGCTGCTTGATTTATATTTGATTCATTATTGCAGGTCTCAAGCCATTCATAGCTGACATAAATCCTCAGTTAAAAAGTAAACATTATTAAGTCTGCATTATGCAAAGCACCTTCGTTTGGTTTATGGTTATGTTCTTGATTTTTCACTTCATTTGCAGAAGAAAGTCAGCTTTTTGCCTGGCTACAAAAGCAGTGTAGTCAATCTCATTCTCAATCAAGAAATACAGTCTATACTCTGGAATAAGGCTACATTTCAGGTGGCTACTTCTTTGGTCTACACATTTTGGTTCATGAATTTTCACTTTAAAAAAAATGTTCTTTGTATTTTGTTAGATTACTGCAAACCCAAGTTAGGTTCCGGTAGATTATGTTCCTGTACAGGTTAGAAGAAATCTGCCTTAAGTCGCAATATCCTATGACATTATTCAGCATATAAGTGAAGGCAAAACTTGATTTATATGCGTAAAAATGTCTTTTTCTTTCCCGTTCACTTGAACAGGCAAACATGCTTGTTTATAAATTATATATAAATCATAATCACATGTCCATATGCGGAACACACACTGTTTATGAACATAGGCACAGGAGAGAATTGTTAGGCTTTAGCACAAGATCGTGCTCTAATATGGACTAGTTTGGCAATCACAGATTTCCAGTTTCACCAATTTATCCTTTCTTGTTAGTTTTGACGAATGATTTTACTGTTGTGAATGATTTGTTTCACTACCAAAATGTGTTGACCTTTTGTCTCTGATTTCGACTTCCCTATAAAAGCAGTTTTGTTTGTGTTTCAAGAAAAATTAATGCTGTCGAGGTAGTCACTGAGTCATTGGGAGGTAGAAATGTCTCATTGTTGTAAAGATTGCTTCCACTTTTATACAATCATACGATTTATAGTTACTCTATTCAAAGATGTAGATCTAGTGCTTTTCGTTTCTTGCATAACTACAAGGCTTTGATCTATAATGACGACAGTGCCCTTCTTGTACATTAATATTCATAATATATATATATATATATATATGAACAATCTATAGTAAAGACCAGTAGCGTCATGAACATTGAATTATTGCAAAATGAGTATTTTGCACATTTTCAATGCTTAATTCTATATAATGACACAAAAATTAAACTCCTGACTACTGCAAAACAAAATCCATGAAGATGAAAATATGAAAAAAAAGACAATACAAAACTGAAAAGACTAATTTTAGAATTAAAGCAAGGTTTATTTCCTCAAAATACTTTTTGTTTATAATTTTTTCGAACCAATATAACATAGATAAAAAAAAAAAAAAATAAAATAAAAATAAAAATCAAGCCTTACTGTTTAAAACCCAATAGCTTTGCTAAATTCTTTTGCAAACAGAAAAAAAGAGGAAAAAAAAAACCCCTTAAATTAGAGACAAAAAAGGTTACCTTCAATATCAAAAAACAAACTTTGCTACTTGGTTCAACTGACAAAAGAGCACATAGCAAACATCAGCTGGATCATTTATAGACTTGCCCTCCTTAAACACCATGTTTAGAGAAAATAGAGGTAAAATGATGGGGGTCTTGTTGCACAGCATTTTAAGGGCGGCCCTGTAAGATATAATATAATAACCTATAATGTAACAAAATATCAGAATTGATTGACTTCTCTGAAGATTTAGGTCTATTGATTTACTACATAGGCCTATTTAGACTAGATGCATTTTTCATAATTGAGATCTGGGCTGGAGATTAAAACTGTTGCAAGTACACTTGTTTCTGTAGATTTATTTCTAAGAGGTTCATTTCAGTGATTTCAATCCAGTGTGGCATATTTGCAAGATTCCTAGATTAAAAAAAAAAATAGCAAAAGTGATATTACAATGCTTCGACTAAAAATTAATTTTAAAAAATGAAAGTATGTTGTTCTAATGCTCATTTTGCAGGATTTTCGCAAAATATTTGGGATTGTAAGCAGCTGCGCCAATATCATCCTATGCAGATTATCTTTCAATCACAAAGACACAAACATGCTCCTCATACAATCATAAAATGCCTATCATTAAAAACAAACAACCCCCCTCCCCAGTAAATATGAGAATCTGATGCTGTTTGGGAGTCGATGAAGAGGAATGACACAGCCAAGACACCAATCATCAATCTTCATCCCAGTCTTTGTTTTGCTTAGCCTTAGGTCCACCAGCTTTCTTGGCCATGATAATCTGAGAAAGTAAAACATAAACTTAAATTCAACTTCAAAAAAAGTTTGGAAAAATAGTGGTGTTAATCTTACTGATGTCAGGACAACTTATTTTGGTATGCTCACATAATAAGACCACATCATGGAATTAAAACTATTGACTAAAGACACAAAAAAAGCAGAGGGAAGTCTTTGTTTTGTTTTTTTTAAACTCACTAGGCAACTTTGCTGCAACACAGTCACAGGAAGTCTAAATTTTTCTTTGGCTTTTCTCACAGGATTTGCAGATCAATAAAATATTCTTTTTTTCCCAACCAGATGTCACGATGTTGCGAGAATGGCTCTTAACGCTTGTTTTGTTTCAATGGAAATTATTAAACCAGTAAAAAAAAAAATCTTTCGTGAAAAGGTAATTTATATAACTGAATGACTAAGTAGATTTCATTGTTTCCGTCTAAAGGAACAATCCATAACGTAAAAATTACTCGAGAAGGAAATGTTTTTGAGTTGGATTTTAATGTGATTCAGAGATTATAAGGCTCAAATAAAGCCTCTGAAGTTCCACCCGAAGAAAAAAAAATTCATGTAGATAAACAGAGTCAAGCCTAGATTTTAAATCACTACACATCTAAGATTAAAGTATCTGCATCCACAAAGAGATCCACGAGGCCCTGGTCTCGAACGGTATCGAAAAGCTATTTGTACAGCGCCCGGGCCCTGATCTCGTGGATGTTCGGCTTGGCTTTGCGAATTTTTAAAAATACATTAACAACGTGCTAGAAACTTCCGGTTTTCTCCATTGTTTTGGTGAGTTTCCGAGCTTTACGGTGATACCTGATTTGCCGCGTTTCTCCTATTTTTAGTATTCAAAATAAAGGACTGAAGACGGCTACCTCCGGACCGCTCGATCTGTCATTCTGAACTCGTTTCCAACCAAAACAATAGCGAAATCACTGCGAAATATGTTTGATAATGATAGATTGAGCCATATGAGCTGGAATCAAATGATGAAAATGATAAATATTTCCATTCCCTACCTTTTCAAGAATATTAGTATTGTTCTACACAAAATCTTGTCCCCAAACGTATGTGCTCATCCAATGTAGATTCCAGAAGGTGACCGAGGTTGTAAATTTCTTTCTAGAATGTACATTTGAATTTCGAATGAAAAATCTATGTCTAGTTTCTATAATAAGGCAATAAATCGTCATATCGGGTTTCTGTAATTCTAGATCTACTCTACTCACATGCGAACGACCCAAGAAGGTGAACAGTCAAACTAAAGACTTCCTGATTTGGAGTGAGATAGATTTAGATTTAGACTAAAGGACCAGTTTCAATAAAAAGATTTTTAATTTTCGGTGAAAAAATTTTAATTACAAATGTAATATTTTTTCTCAGATTATAGGTTTTCTAGATCTGCTTTTTATGGGTGACTACTGACTCTGAACACTTTCCGAAAATGAGACAAGCATGGTATTTTTAAAAAAAATTGTTAACAAAAAAACAAACAACCACAACACTAAAGCAAAAAAAAAAAAAAATCAACGCATCTGTAAAGCTCTGAAATACAAAAATATGCACAATAAAAATGAAGTTTCTACTACAAATTAGTAAAGACTAGAACTTTTTAAAAAACTGTCTGAAATGGCCAGTTTTGAAGATCCGGTGAGCCTTGGAATAACCAGGGCCCGGAGTTACGGATAAAATAGAACAACAACAACAACAACAACAACAAAAACGCAGGTAGATCTAGATTTCGTGTTTGAAATTGCCTGGTTGGGATAATCATCCACATTAGTAACCAAGGACAAACAAAAATCGTAATTTTATGAATATCAGAAGGCAATAGCTAGATTTAGATCTAGCCCATGCCAGTGCAACCATGACTTCAAATGTTGGCACAGTCCTTAAAACGTACAGCGATTTCAAGACTATTTTTGATGCACAGATAACAAGACCTAATCACGTATTTGTTAAAAAAAAACCACACAACAGATAGGAACAAAAAACGAGCGAATAAAAAATCCGCAAACACGTTTCAGAGTATAAAAGGAATCCACTCATGTACATGAACGGCGTGCTGAAAATTGTCGATTAGGTACCACTAACAGAGTCTCATGCAATCCGAGAAGTGAAAAGTTTTCAAAAAGCACTTATGTATACTGCTACCGGTAACTCTAATCACAAGTTTACAAAAAATATCAATGGAGTCAAAAAAAAATTAGCTCAGCCGTTACTACCCTCGATAGGATCTGATTTTTTTTTAGAGTGTATAGGAAATGAAGTCAAGCTGATTACACTGTTCAGAAATGGGTTTAAACATGTAGGGCCTACAGCCCAGTCCAAATAATTCGATTCCTCATGAATCGCATGTTATTAACTCTTACTGGTCTTAGTAAATAAATGTTACGAAGGACAGTAGAATCTGGATAAAGTCAAAACCTAAGGACAAAAGAAATTGATCAATTTCACTAAGCAAGAACTTAGCTAAAAAGAGAGTTAACTTTAAATGGATTCCACTGTATTAAGTGCATTATTTGTCTAAGTTACATGAAATATTTTATCACAATCGAAGTCTCAACAGATTGTGCCAATAATGAAAACTAGCCCGTTTGCTTTATTGGCACGACAGATTGTGTGAATGACATCCGCCTTCTGGCTCCTTCAGAGATGAGAACACAGTCATTATGTATGCTCGAAACCTGAGCAAATTTTGTAATGAATTGACATTTTCATAATGCATTAAAAAAAAATTACAAATCGTTGGTAATACAAGGAAGGTACACAACTTTAATCACTGCTGGGTAAAGATGAATCTGATAGTGATAGGCAGAAAGTAAGATCTACTGAAGATGTTCATATAGTGTAGTGAGACAATTTTAGACTCGGAACAGAATATGAGCCTTTGATTTAGCCTTACTACTGTTAGCTTGTTTCAGTCAAATTCAAAGTCAGCCTTGGCTAAATCTATTTTTGTTTCACAGAGCTGTTATTACTTTTAGCTTTGTTTACATTTTTAGATCTAGGGCTTTCTAAAAGGTTTTCAAAGGTGCAAAAACATTGTTTATTTGAAGTTACTGTAACCAGACCTGCCAACACCAAATTGTTCTCACAAGAATAATCACCTCTATTCTTAGGAATTTCGAAAATCTCACAGGAATCATATCCAGTACAATTAAATGCGCATGGATAAACCGTACTACACCTTAATTATATAGCCGACCATAGACATTCCATGACATTAAAGTATGATAATATCAGAGGCTTATTAAAGAAATTTCGACTATAAAAGTTGCCAGAAAGCATCTCCCTACTCACTGCTATTAGTCCGATAATATCACCATTTATCAAGCCTTAAATACCTGCAGGCTTAGGATGATGAATTATTTTAAGGTGCGCTACAGTGCATAAAACTCAAAATCTAGCGCACACAATAAAAGGTTACATAAAAAAAAACCTATGTGAGACAGGTCCTGGTATACAGAATCTCAGTGAGGCTTAAAATTATGACCCATTGTATATATTAAATAAAAAGAAAATATCAAGTTTTCCTTTGCTCTATTTGAAATCACAGAGATCTGCGCAAGTCATGTAGGCCTACAATGGATTCAAGTCTGTGTAGGCTTAGGCCTAGACTAAAGCCTAAATTAGATCTCTTAGACCATTATCAACTTTTGATAAATACATCAAAAAACAAAACTAAGCTAAGAGTTTCGTGGAATTACACATAGTCCTGGATCTTGCCTAGACAGATAGATCTATAGGCCTAGATAGATAGATAGATTGAGAGAGATAGAGATAGAGATAGAGAGAGAGAGAGAGAGAGAGAGAGAGAAGAGAGAGAGAGAGAGTTTAAATTGGATAAGGTGGCTAGCCTTCAGATCTAGTTACCACTCCGTGTGCAGATCTACATGTAATACTAGTAATAGGATTTTTTTTTCAAATAGATCTAGAACAAAACATATTGGCTGTTATTTATAAAAATTACAATACCTGTATTATGAAAAATGCGGTATTAAGTTAGTTTTTCTTATTTCAGGCAATTTGTATGCACATCACCATTCATGTAGAGTTAAAATTAGACATAGCCGGCATCTCAAATTATTCTGATGTGGGGCTGATTTGAAGGTCAGGCTGCAACTTCCAAAAACCAACCTTTGATTTCTTCGATCCTTTGCCGACGTGGTGGGCTAGTTATCACTCTAGGCCTACTGGATCGTGCACGATGTTGACTTATTTTTATCATAGCTTACTTGGTTGTCTATCAGTGCAAAATACCAGTGCTGCTTCTGAGCTCGTTTGATAAATGAATAATTAATTTTGGGGAGGGGGAGGGGGGAGAGATTTTTTAGCTGTCCAGACTGAATTAATATATGATTAGGATGGTGCAGCCTTAATTCTTGGTTACTTTACCACCGGCGCCGAAGGTCTATGGAGTTACACGACTCTCCCCCCCCCCAAAAAAAAAAAAAAATAATATTCGGGATAGATCTAAATGCTTTATTCAATCCAGGAACATTTTGCAAGCCTGGTATAAAATCAAAGAAACTACATCGGTCTACTTCGCGAACAGTTTTAAAAAATCGAGGATCAACTTTTCATCAATACCGCATTTTTGTATTGTGTGAAAGGAAAGAAAAACGCACAAAATGAAACCAAAGCACAGGCGCTTAACAGCTAAAGTGCAAAATGTTCCCCATTCCATTGGTGGGATGAATTACACCTAAAGCATAATGTTGGCATATCTGCATGTAGCACCATGTCATAATCATATCAATAACACAGAAGTTACTCGGTCTCTTTACACAAAATGTTGAATAAACGTCATGGACCGCACATTGGATACTTGGGTTATATCGATAGCAATATAGAAATGTTCAATGTTATTCACGGCTGGGATTACCTAAAGTCTACTCAGATGAAATGCCGGGGTCCAAATTAAAGTTTTTACAATTTGACAAGCCCAAAACCAACCTCTCCTGAGAGGAATTTCTCATTTTAAAGTAGAAAGAGGCTCAACACAATAATAACAAAATGTAAGCCCCTAACTGATTTTATAATTGTCACAGTCCCACGCTGGCCGTACACTATTTCAGTGCGGCATAAAACACAGTGTATGCTCGGCCATCATCTCTAAGTTTCCGAATGAAGAGGCCTAACCCTTTATGATCTTCTCCAACTTGAACAATGCGGTCCATCCAATCCCATTTCCTGTGATTACGGGCAGTAGAGTCATCAATATTTGAGTCCTTATCCCTCACAACAATATCACTTCGCGTCGACATTTTGTCAGATTGATAGATTTAGATCTAGGCTTTCTTGTTCCAAAACAAAGTACAGGGGAGAGTCGATAGGTTTACAAGCGCAACGAGGTGACAAGCGCGCGGACTGTAATGTCGTGGTGAATATTCGAGTTTATTCATTCATTCATGAATATTACAGCCGCTAATGAATAATGAATAATTTCAGGTTGAATATTGACTATATTTTGAATAAATATACTGTTTTTAATTGTATTCTAAGAATAAAATCTTAAGAATGGCTTTAAACGTAACTTAGAATCCCACTCTGGCGACTGCATGCAGGCAACATTTCCTTTATTCGAGTAACAATCAACGGTACAGTTGCGCAAGAGAGTGTCTATGCTAGCGATGCAGACGAATAATCAGTCTATGACGAATTATTATTCAATGACGGCAAATGATTCAATGGCGGCAAATGAGTCGATGGCTGCTTATGAGCAGTTGACCTAGCCTATGACCCCAGCCAGTGTACTTCTTTCCCTATAAATGTGTGATTGCTAAAACCTCTTAAGTAGTGTTTTACTCATGTTTTTTGAAAGCTTTTCCTATATACTTTCGAAGCATTTTTTCTTCTTTCTCTACATCTTTATATATTAGATGTATAATATTTTAACTATTGATAGGTTCAGTTTCTTTGGATTTAGTTGTATTTTTCTTTTTCTTTTTTTAATCTATAACTATTCTGTAAAGATCTAGTATATTGATTATTGCTCTTTTCATTTTTTAAAACTGCATATACTTTAGTCTTTTGTTTTAGCCTCTTGTGGAACTTGCTTACTGACTGTTTTGAAATAAAAGACTTGAACTTTTTTTTAAAAAGGAGCAAAAGACATGCGAAGCTTGATAATCCAGTTTCGCAAAGTAATGCTAGGCCTGAGGCTTCCCATCTATTTCTGCTAGTGCTAGGTTCCTTCCCCCCTCAAAAAAAAAAAAAAAATCCATTCATTCATTGATTATTCAATAAATAAATGCGTTGAATATTCATTCATTCATGAATAAAAAAAATATGAATCACGACCCAACACTAGCGGACTCACGTTTTCGAATGAAATGATGTCAATTTGATTGCCAGAGAACCACTGTGTATATTTTTTTAAAGCAAGTAATTTAAGGCCAAAATCGTGTTGTTCAATTTGTCTGGCAACGTCAGTTAAAAATAAAGGATTGGCTACTTTTACACACTGGCAAACTGTATTCCGGAAGCCAACATTGTAAAATTCATTTCCATTTGCGGTATAGCTCGTACTTTTAATGTTTCATTTTTGTTTGATAAAAAGTTTTGTTTTTTTACCGATAATTTTTTAATCGCGTCTCCGCGGAATTTTTTTTTTTTTTTTTCGAACCGCGGCTTCAAAATCCCGACTACACGGAGATCCACGGACGAATCCCAGCCCTGGTTATGAGTACATGACCGTTGATATCAAGTGAATCCAAAGGATATAACAAGATAATTTTTTTCCCATCATCCATCAGGACAATTGAACGAGATTTTAGTGAGGCAGCCCGGAAAACGGAATTTGCAGGCGCTCACCGGAATTTTTCCCGGCGAAAACGGAAAGTTGGCAAGTCTATTGTAACCTACAGACCAGTTAAGCTTGGGATACCACTATGTTTACAAATAAAAGAAGGGGCAAATGGGAGTATTTGATTGGTCATATTTTTTTGCTAATCTTACCACTGGTGTTAATGAATTTGTAGATCTTTAGAATCCTGCAAATCTACCTAGCTGTTCTAAAATTGTTCTTCATTTATACAAATAAACTTTTCATTCAAATTTTTGGCCAGACTTTGAGTAGATTCTGTTTTTAAGTCTATTTAAAAGAACTTGAAACAATCGATGTTCAGCTAGATCTATTACTGGATAGCACAAAGCCATTCAAGGAACTGAAACCTGACTGTGAGCAGGGGTACTTAAAAACCCAAGACTATTTTTACAACATACTCCTGGAGCATCTCAAATCTGAAACCGATATGATGAACTGCTGAAAGTAAATGTCGGCTGATCTTAGATCATGAAAATTGCAGATAGTTATATCTAGTGAAATAAAGGATTTTCTCTTGAGTCTCATCTACATCAGGTATTTAAAAAAAAAGAGAGAAAAAAAAAAACCAACAAAACAAAACAAAACAAAAAAACCAACAACAAAAACAAAGAATTTGTTGATTCCTTTTTCTTTTATTTGTTAATCAGGGAAAAGGTTTAGATCGACCCTGCAACCCTTCATTTTAATGAAAACAAACACTTCATTCCTGACATGCAGAGGGACTTGGTCTTTTGCATACATTTGGCATAATTAAATAAAAGTTTGAAGAAAATGTGTGTGCGTATCATGAAATATCTTTAGATGAAGCTATGTTTTTATGCATCCATGGCTGGGCAAGCATAGATTTTAAGTTAGTTGAAAATTAGGGGTAACTTTACAAGAAGTTAATTTTATGGACTATGTGTGGCAAAAATTGGTCAAGTGTTCAGATTTGACATAGATCTGGTTACCCCAAGATCAGCAAAAAGCCCACTGATGTCGTACTCCGTATTTTTGAACCTCCGATCACCAAGACTACCATTTGTGTTCTGCTTATTTCATCCTAATGAAGAGCTTTTATATATTCCACTGGCTAGAGGAACAGCCTAGCGGATTACAAGTTACTCATTTGCACTTTCTTTCCGCAATTCAAACACCTATCACGCACAACAAAGATAGAGCTCTAACAGAAAACATCAGAATTTCTTTTCAATCTAGGCACGGCTCTCTAAGAAGCTCTTGAACAGAACCTCTTCCAACAGTAACCAAACTACAGAACCTCCTCCAACAATAACCAAACTACAGTCTGCATCAAACCTCTTCCACCACTTTTTCATACCTTTGGTAAGGCATAACCGAGGAGAGAGTGCAAAGTCTGTTATGATACACTCTGAATTGCAGAAGAGAAAAAAAAAAGAAAGGAAAAAGACCTAAAGAGACCTATGCCTGTGTGGTCCATTAAGTGCTACATTGTGCTCTGACATCTTAAATCGAAGACCAAACTACACAACAGAAAACTAATGAAATAGTGAATGCAAATTTTGGAAAGCTGTTAAGATTTACTTCCTTATTGTAGGAACAACATCAGAAAGTCACTTAATCTTTACTATAGCTGGCATACAGCATTCTACTGTATTTTGTTTTTGCATTTTTCGCCTATACTTTTCTTGGGTCTAAGATACCTAGCTACCCATTTAGGGCCGGATTGAGGAGCAGCGAAAAATTGACCAACTGCTCTAGAGAGTAAATTGGCACACACACTTTTGAGGAGATGGACTATTTTGTGAAAAACTATAGTTCCTACAAAACTGTACGGATATTGGGTGTTTCAAAGAATTATCAATATTTCTCACAATACAGTGATAACTTCATGTCTTGGGAGGATTGAAAAGAATACCACAACTAGAACATTGGGCAATTTTAATTATGCATGGGTGCCACCTAAAAATTTCCTAAAACCTGAAGGCAGGGGTCGGCCCCGGTGGGGTCCAGGGGCAACGTTTCCCGACCGAAAACGAATTTTAGAAAAAACTGCCAGAGATTTCGAGTCCTCTGGTGAAATCTAATTAAAAAATTTGATAAATTGTACAGAAATAAGAAAAAGTCATGAAAAAATTATGCTTACTAATGGCTGGTAATTTTGGATTCCATGATCCTGTATTACTCGAGGTGAAAATATAAAGGCAATGGGTATCTAATTAACTTGAAATATATTTGTGTCTGTTACATCATTATAATTCTGTTATAAAGTTAAAATTGCAGTATCATACTTTCAAGAGCAGATATGACTCAATTGAAGTATTCTGAAGTCATTGTCAATAGTCAGTTTGAAGTACTTATAGTCCTTGTATTGTCATTGAATTTGTGTATTCTGCTATTGACTTTCACATAATTTCCATTGTCTTTCACGATACCTTAATTGACGTTCTACCGTATTATTTCCCAGATGCATATAATAGCCTTTTTTTGCTTTCTGAAAGGTTCGTGTTAGCCGTAAAATATCGAGAAAAAAAAGGCCTAAAGCTTCACTTTTTTCTGGCATCGTTCCCATTGTATTTAATTATATGCCTTCAAAGATCTACCTTGATACTTACTATTCTTCTTATTCAATGTTCTATGGGGATAAAATCATTATCTATTCAACAAGGCTGATTTCCCCTAGCTTTGCAATGTACTAAACTTGGCTTTAGCTTTAATCTCACAAAGATCTAGTGTCTAGATATAATCTGAACCTCCGTGGAGACTACATGATGTCTAAAATCAGAATCTAGACAGTGGGCTTTCTTGATAAATGTAGCTTTTCAAAAGTGCAGTTGGACATTCTACTATTTTTTTAAAAGACCTTTGCCTTTCGATTCATTCATGAAAATAAAAATGCGAATTGCACAGAATCGAGAGCTGATATGTGCGCTATAAGAAACATTCAAGTTTTAAAAGTCTTCAACTTCAATTACTTTATCGAGAAGATTAATTGGTACTTATGAGATGTGAGCAATGATTCTACTATCTCAAAGTTTGAGATTGATGGATCACCGTACCTGTTTATTTCGAACTGGGTTTTCTAAGTATCTCCCACAATACATTGAGCAAAGCAGACGTCTCTTAGAACTGTACACGGGATATCACTCCAATCAACATTTTTTGCGGGAATGGATGATGAATCCTAACGAGGCCTTATATGATAGTGGGGGGAGCAAGTCCACCCAATGAGGTTGAATGTTCACTTTGTAGTAGAGAATTGCGCTTTGGGATATGAATGCATACCATTTACCTAAATTAAATTGGCGTGGAAAACACTCTGAACACTACCTGTGGTGGTCGTGGCTATCATTTAATTGTGTCAAGAGAAACATGTAAAAATTGAAAGTAACGATTCACAGCCAGTTTGCCACTTCCGTTATTACGTAATTAGGCCAAACAAACCTCTGTTGGGTTTTGGGTTTGGTCTGTCAGAAATTCAAGAATTCCTTTTTTTCCCTGAAGAACCATAAAGCCCCAAACTGTTTGCACAGACAATGGTCCACGCAAATACATAAGACACATATTTAATACCTTTAGCCAAAGGCTCCTAATCTGCACTTGTCACGTAATTGGAAATGTGGCACAATGGAGTACATTTGCAAAAGGCGCATAGGCCGTTTGAAAATCCGAAATGGTCACTTAACTTTCTGTTCTTGTCTGCTGTTGATTGCAATCTTTCAAAATAGAATAAGTTGTTAGTACGTACACTGTTTACTTCCTCAGTGTCGAGAAAAAGACAAGTCAGTGGTTTTGTTAACCAGGTAGCTTTCATTTGCGCAATTTCTAATGCAGGAGCCCAACGCTGAGCATGGGACATGTGCTTTCCTGCATAAACATCGGTTCCTCCTGCACCCTGACTGGCAGCCACAACGAATCAATCTTTGGCATGACTGTTCAGCTGTAGGAAGAGTTGCTCAGACAGGTATACAGGATTTCTTAACCTCTCTCTGCCACCCCCAGTTGGATGGACTCTTGGGTCTTGGCCAGGAAGTTCAAATGATCTTGGATATCTGCAACATTCACGATCATCCGCGGGCTCGACAAAGGATCAGAATCAGGCAATGTGCGGCAACATGATTGCAATGTCAGGTTCAAGACAAAGTCGGCTTTGTTTCAGGATCTGAGATCCCCAAGGTTTGCTAAAGGCCGAGGCTAAGATTATTTCTCATGCTTGAAGAACTTTTCCAGATTGCCCTTTCTTGCCTGGTACGCTATGTTAGTCTAGCAAAAAGTGCCATATTACTCTAAATACCAAGACCATGATTATTTGTTGGAAAACAGAGCAAGTTTGTTCCGCAGAAGTAGGTTTGTCACTGGATTCTCTTGCTTTACGAAACGCTCCTCAATGAAGTTGGTGTATTGTTGCTGCCCTAAGCTTGTATCTCTCTGATTTTCTTCACCTCTTCTTCGCTCATGATGTCCTGGGAATCAATAGAAAAGAGGTAGTAGCCATCCTCACAAAGAAGGGATTCCTCATTTTTTACAAGAGAAAAAGTGAGCTCATTTACTTGGGAGGAAAAAGTAGCTTGGAAACTGAGCAGCTGCTCGTGGTGGTCTGTGTTATTAGGCCCTCCTTTGAAAGCTTGCCTTTTGAGCTACTTTACCATTCTTCACACCTCCGGACCAGCAACCATCTAGCGCCGAGGAGCACTAGGATTGTTTATTAACCCACAGCTCCTCCTTCTCCTTTCACATGAGAACTGCACTCCTCATGGGTTATGTTAAGGGCAATGGCAGAAAATACTCGTTTTGTTTTTCTTGCAACAAAATGGCTGAATATGCCAGATCTCTGGCATGGACAGACAGCCAGCGTGCTTTCACATGGTCCAATGCAAAGCAAGGCAGAAGCTACAACAAGCAATGAACGTACAGATTAAAATCACCTGTGCGCACAGATCGAAAAAAACTGGAGAACAGTCAGTTCATGCAAGAGCATGAAGAGGCTGATCCATGGGGAGAACAGGAGTAAGTGTGGCATTGAAAAATTCTGTGTCTGCTTACACCACGTCCATGGAATGCTTAATCAATACATTTGAGTAAGTATTCTCATTACGCGGCATCAGTCTGATGATAGATGTTGGGGCTCAATTGTCTGATCGCTGTAAGCCATGGTCGGAAGCTCAAGACAGTTCTGTCTGGTCTTGATGAGTTGCGTGGACAGGATGGTTTTCAATTTCCATATTCCTCTTGGTTTGTGCAACTTCTGATGCAACTTGCGGTTTGCATGGACCATGGTACTCAGGAATCATCAGGTGCTCTTTTGGGAGCGTGACGGCTGGGAGGAAGGTTATATTCTTCTTTGAAAGATGAAGAAAACCCTGCCAATGAAGAGCTTTCTCATCATGCTTGTTGGGACGACAACTCCATGACGCTCAAATTTTTGGATGACGTTGTTTGCTAACTGTGACGAGGTGGTCATAACAAGATCTTTGGATATCCCCATCTCCAAAGAAGCCAATGTCTCTTCTTAATCTTGCTTTCTCGTCTTGACGTGCATCTTGACGCTGAGATAGACAAGCAGGGGAATTTACATTTCCATGTTGTGCCGCTTGAACGAAGATTGTTTTCTTAAAACCTCCGGCAGCTGAAGACAAGGAGTTGGGATAGTGTTACAAAATCCTGTCTCTGGGAACAGAAGCAGAGTCTGATTGCTCTGTGGCTGCTGGACATCATGGCGACCAAAGCTTCCATTGACCTCTGGTGACATTCGTGCGGAAATCTTCCATTGAGGCTGACTTAAAAGTTTTCTTTTAGGACAACCTCTGCCGCTCTTACCAACCGCAAGCGCTTTTAATTGCATTTCTGATGGCTTTGTTAAAGATGAGGACAACTCTTCGTCTCAGTCAGATGAAAACAAAAATTGGTTATGGCTGCCATAAGTTCTTTTTTTCCTTCAAATGCCCAGAATGCACCTTGCTAGGAACTTGGAGGTTAAGTCTTTCAAGCGATTGCAGTACAAACAGCAAAGATTGGGCATGCTGAAGATAGGAGCTGTTTCTGGATCATGCCTCAAAACTGTTGATGTACGCGACAAGCTCCGCAAAAGCTATGGCATGCTAAGTCGAAGTGTCTTCCTCTTCCTCTTCTTCATGTGCAAGTTTTGGTTTCCGCCTGTAAAAGGATGCCATGCATTTCAAATGGTATTTTACTTCAGAAGCCACCATATCTCTGTCATTCAAGTCCTGTGCAAGACAGCGGGCCTTGAAGTCCAAAAGGAGAATCCAGGCCTCGTGAAGACCAACTGGGCCGGGAGGTTTGTCCCAAAAAGCATACAGAATATGTATGTTATCGTTTAAGGACGAACTGGCTGTTTACCTAGTTTTGACAGGACTAAAACTGTAGGCCTCTTTAATCTATCTCTTTTGCTCCAAAACTGTGTTGCTGATGTGTGTACAGCATGAATTAGGCCCACAAGCAGGATTTTTGTAAAGTGCCTCCCCAAACACATTCCCTTCGTCTAGTCCATTAAAGCTTACAGGTCCAGGATTGAGTCCAAGGTTTTAAAATTATGCCCTTTTCAGCAACACACTTGTAGCTAGTTTAATCTTTTCTAGCTGGACACATAGTCGTCTCTTTGTTGTTTCTAGGCACAAAGCGCATGAAGACCAATTAATAGGTTCTTTGGATGCAGTGGGCTCTAGTTTTTGAACCATGGTACTCAGGAATCATCAGATTCAACCCGTTGATACCTTTTCCCAATTGTCTTGCCAAATAGATTGTGGAATAGGAACACAAAATGGCTGTTGCGCCATATTGACTAGTACGGATTTCCAAACTTTTTTCGTTATTCCAAGAGGCCTGCATGTACACCAACAGAACAACATCCCAAATACACAGTTTAGTTGTACAAAGCAATGAACATTACAACTTGGCCAACATAAAACATATCAGACGAGAGAAAGCTTTAATTACAATACCTGTAATCATTACTTTCCTTTATCTACTTTGAAACGTCTATACACAATAACATTTGTACTGGTGATACCTAGATAAGTTACCATGGAGTAAACCTGCATCAAATGTTACTTGTTTAGATTTTAAAAAAAAAAATCTGGAAAAAAAAATATTGTGTTGCTACACCGCCAGAGCTCGCCATTTGAAACAACAGAGAGTGATGTCAAACAGCCTTTTTAGCCCCCACTCTGCTATGGAAACTCGTTCATGCCAAGGTCATACATTTTGGCAATTTTAATCGATTCCTGATCGAACCACAGGTCACGAAAAATGTGTTTCTGATCCACATAGTGATAATTGAAACCATTTCTATTTGGGTGCTAAGCGACATGCCTCTACTATCTAGCGAACATCAATATGACTTGCTTCCCTCACTATAAAAAAATGTATAATGGCAGGACCAAGTCCTATGCCTACTGAACAAAAGCAAACACAAACTATCCCCCCCACACAAACACACACACACACCTACAGTTACAAACTGCCGTAACACATAATTAATAATCTTGACTAAGCACTCTGACAGTTTTTATGTGGAGATCGCGGGAATCTAGGTTGCATGCTTCTGCAGCCATTGGGTATGTTATAGATCCAACGGTATCATATAAACCATCCTCAGATAAAATTGCATACACATGTAGTCCCATGCCTGGTGCCATGGGAAGGAAGGCCAAGAAAGAATTAAATAACAAGAGAGGCACCCTTATATGCAGATTGGTGGCTTCTGCATCTCTACCATGAAAATGTTGAGAGCATAAAAAGACCACATTCTAAATCTGAGGCGGGGGTCACTCCTTTCGTTTACTTCATTGTTCGCAAATGAGCGCTAAATCCACATCCTATGCACTCACCATAAGCATCTATGGCATAGAGTCAGGCTCATGAAAATAGGAACATATAGCACCATGACATATCAATAAAGTAGAAGTTACTCAGTTCCCATATCAGCATGTAGGATAAATGTTACGGAACGCACTTTGGATTCTTGGGTCATATCAAATAATAATTAGTGAAGACTTAAACACATCGGTCTTTGAAATCAGATTGATCCAAAGGATCGGAAATGAGTTAAAGCCAGAAACAATTTTGCATGAACAGACTTCGCTTCATGTAGAATATTTTACACGAAACATATTTGTGCTTTTTTCCCCCACCATAATTTTGAAATACCGAGTCTCTGGTTTTGATGATTTAAAAATAAAAAAAAAATTTTTTTTCCCGCCAAACCCCAAATAATGGCCCCCTTAAATTATGTAACACAAATGAAGCATTTCCAACTCGAAAAAAAAATTTATAACATTTATTAAGACTGTCACATGCAAATGAAAAATAAAAATAAATATACAGTGCCAGCATGAAAAAAAAAGGATGATAATTTATCTCACAAGAGAAGAAGCAGAAATTAAAAAAAAAAGTAAAACAAAATTAAAAAAAAAAAACAAAAAAAATACTTTGTGACTCAACCTTACCTGATCGACTCTGAGAACAGTACATGCCGCTGATGTGGCAAACTTTATTGCCCAATACTTGGTGACGTAGAGGTCAATAATTTTAGCTTCCACAGCATTTAACACAGCTGCGCCGTCAGCCTAAAAAGTGGAGAATTCTAATTTGTCAAAAATATTTGGGAGATGAAAAAAGTCATGATGAATTTGTGAACTTAACTGCTGTGAAGTACTAGCCTGTGCTCTGTGTGTCAAAGAGAGAGAGAGAGAGAGAGAGAGAGAGAGAGAGAGAGAGAGAGAGAGAGGGAGAAAGAGAAAGAGAGAGAGAGAGAGGGAGAGACCGACCATGTCCACCAATTAGGTTAGTGACATAACTGTGTTTGATGGGTTTGGCAGTTTGTTTATTGCAAGCACACAAAGTTGAATTGACCTGCAATAAGTGATCCATTTTTTGTAGTAGCCTGCAAATGGGCCCAGCACTATCATTAGTGCCATAATTTTTCTTCATACAATCCAAAAGCAATGCAGACTAGTGCCTAGATCAAGACTATAATTGTATCTAATCATAAGTTTGGAGGCAATTTCATTTCAATTTAGAATTCAAGGAAGGCTACAGGATAGATCTTATCAGTGAAACATGAATTTGGATGAGTACTGCCATAGGCAAACAATATAGTCTACCAAAGCACTAACGAAACTGCTTTTCAAGTGGGCTGCGGTAAAGTAGGTTTAAAGAACCAAAAGCTATGTCTAGCCTTTTCAAAAAAGACCAATGATTTATCCAGCTAGGCCAGGCCATAATAGATGCACACAAAGTTAAATTTTAAAAAAATGAGGGATCTATTAAATGTGCACCCATATACATCATGTAGTTTAAAGTAGACCACAATGAAAAAAAATTTACAAATTGAAAATTATAAATAAAAATAAAAAATCTTGACGTGGAAAAAGAGCTCAATTCACTTTAAACTGGATCCAAAACATTTGAGCCTGACAAAATTTAGATACAATATAATTCATAGTTAATACAAAACTCATTTAGCCCAGATCTAGATCTCAGCCTAAAATATTTTCTTTACAATAAATCCAGAGTTTCAAAAGTAAGCTTAGCTAAATTCACATCAGTTAAAAAAAAAATTCATTGACAACTTTTGTTTGTAAACAATGATTCCACTAAATTTAAAGTTTCAGAAAGATGTATCATCATATCTGGGATTTCGCGCTCAGTTTTCTTTATAAATTCCTCAGTATTAAATAGGAGAATGCTGTGTCAATATCGATAGGGTCACTGAGTTCCCTTGCATGGCAAGCTGAATAAAATTGTGAAACACAAACAGATCAATAAGTTGTAAGCATTGCTAGCAGCAAAATGGAAGTTGTGGATGTTTACTGGAATATATTTCCAGGCTAAACAGATGGTTGGCAGGTGTACTTTAAATGTATATATATTAGATAAATGTCTAGATACGTTTCTTTTACACTGTTAAGCAACCTAAAGCCCAATTTCCATAATAACACAGTCTTGCTTCCCATCTTCAATGGCCGGCCAAACTGTCCATTACTCATATTTTACGGCTTGTGGTCAACAGGGACTAAATGTGGGAATTAAAGACATCCAGACAATAATGTATGAGTTTTGCCAGGTGCTTCAATATGTCAGGCTAGCATTGTCCATCTGCGATTAATATCAGTGTCAGGTACTGATCTAGGTCTTATGCGAAACTTGTCTTTAGGGATAGAGCACAGGAGAGGCAGGTGAAAAGGGGTAATTTTTATGTGACGAGAATGGCAAAGTAATTATTTTAAAGGTAACCAATGTTCCTGCTTAGATCTAGTGATGATCCATTAACTGGGAATGTACTTGTAGAGGAAGGGGAGAGCGTGCGGCTGCAGATTATTGACAATGCCTACCATAATTTATGATTGTGACAATTGGTTACTGTGAGTGTGAATTGAGTCTAGATCTAGACTCGGAATAGATTATATTGTGTTTTGGCCTTGCTTATTTGTATAGCTTGATCAGATTTTGAATAGGCCTTGATTATGCCTATTTTTTTATTTAGAAGTACAATTTTGGTAGTAACTTTGTTACCCCTTTTAGATCTGAGGAATTCTAGAAGGTCTCAAAGGAGTGGGGAAATTGTTTATAGGTAGATGTTAGACACATTCATGGTGGGTGTGTATAATGAGGGGAATTTTGGTTGGCCAATATTTTTTAGGTAAACTTGATAACATGATTTGGTAATATCATTTTTATACTAGAAATTCCAGAATGTGTGGCTTTTATTATATTGCCTTGATTAGCCTATACATAGAATAACCAATACTTTCTAAAAGCTGTGGGAGATGAATATATAAATATGGCTGTGTGATTATTGGAAGGAGCTTGCTGAGACCGCTGAGAGAGAACCACCAATGTTTGAGAGCTTGCAGATAAAAATAATTTATAGAATATAATTGCTATTCATGACAATGATAAGATTCTAATGAAGTAAAACATACACATGGAATAACAAGTGCGTTCAGCGTTAGTCTGCTAAATTTATTATCAATCTCTGTGTGGTTAAAGCGCAAATAGATTGATGAATATAAACTATGTGAAAGTGTAAATTACAAAAACAAAAAAACAAAGAAGGAATTGGCAAAGAAAAACAGAGTAGTTTGAAAAATTCATGATTTTCAGGAATCAACACTAACCAACTTACGTTCGACTGTAGCTATCCATATTTACTCTAGTAGTTCAAACAATATAGATCTATAGAGTAAATCTAAATCTTTTACTCATGTTTTTATATGATAAAGAAAAACGTCATTACCTCAATATCAACTCCAGCAAATGCTTGCTTTTCATGATGAGCGGCATACATCTTGCTTAATACTTCCGTCTCCTGCAAGAAACACATATAAGAAATTGTTTTCATAATTTCAATATTTACTAGAGAAGATGAAGGAATTGTTGGAAAATTGCCCCTCATAATATGAAAAATAGCCAAAAGGTGGATCCCAAAACTGTTTCACTTTCTTTTCACCATTTTGAAACCAAGTACCAACAACTATAACTGGAAAAGGGCAACTGAGTACCAGTGAGGTATAATTCATGTAAAGTTAGGTATCAGCAGTAGAACCGAGTTAAAAAAAAGTTTTGTGTCTCTTCACTTTGCGGTGAATGAATTTTACTATACAGTTGGTGGGTGACCATTTTTTAAGGGCAACAGCGGCTTCTGGAGAAGGGGGCTCTCAGGTCAATTTGGGTCACCAGGTCAAATTTTGACAGCATGTCGTTTTGTAAAGTTTGTCCAATTTTAATCATCTGAGAAGTGTTAGTAGGCCTATCTTCGGCAAAAAAATGTCTAAATTCAAATTGCTACTTCCAAGAAAGTTTGCCAATATTCAAGAAAATGTGTGAAAATTTGCCGTTTATGCAAGCTATGTAGGCCTGCTACCCCTTGAAAAATATAGGCATATTATAGACCAATTGAAAGTTCAAAGTCTCAACCTTCCTATCAATGCCAACAAAAGTAGCATATGTGGATACCTAAATTTAGATACTGGTAATTTTTTTCCAAGAAAAGCTCCATTCATAATCAATACCATATATGGAGCACCTGTCCTAGTTCCCATGGTTTTTACTACATCGGTGCCGATTTTGCATATGGAGACTTCCGGATCCTTAGTGCATGACAGTCAGCCCTCAAGCTTTCATTGCACATTCAATCGAGGCAAAGATCTGACGTCATAGTGTGACACAGAGTCACCTGTTCTTATGCTAATTTGTTTACATAATGCTTTGTTGGCTTTTGAGTGATGTTTTTAGCCAGTTTAGTGCTTGAGTGACCGCCAGCATGAACTAGACGTAAGAAAATGGCCGAAAGGAGATAGTTGCAACAGGAAGAGCTTGAGAGAGCTGAAGGAGGCCCATCATATGGAGCTGGCATTGCATAATTGGTCAAAAAAAACCAAAATATCTTTGCTCAGACTTTATTGGCTATTTTCCCACAATGAATTTTTTTGGGGAAAAATTGTCTTATAACTTTAGTGTTTTTCATAAGATATGTCTGAAACTTGCCATGAAGTTTTAAGTCAGTAATATCTTGTTTTTCACCTATAATTTTATGAATCGCATCCACAAATTTTTATGTATCCAAAATTTTGATGCTATTTATGTATATATTTTTTTTCAAAATTTCATGAAAATTCCCTTTCTTTCTAACCACGAAAGCCTACAAATTTAGCATAAAAACATATTGCTGTTTAGAAAAAGTTGATATCTTATTTAGTTCAGAAGTTATAAGACTTTGAAAATCATGTTTATATCCAAGATGGCTGACATTTTTTTTTTCTGTTGCTGTGCCAACGGTAATCGAAAAAAAAAAAATTTTTGGTTGTTTATATCACTTTTGGGGGGTCACATATAACAAATACACCATTTATAACGGTATCATTTAAGAAATAAAGAAAATCACCCTGAGCACCTCACTTGCCCTTAAAATGATTTTGTCTTCATAGTTATGTTCAAACGCAGCATGTGTGCATCCAAAACTGATTAAAAAAAAAAAAAAAGAAAAAACATTACTTTTTATGCCACTAAACAGGCACCTGATATTTTTAACTTTGAAATTTTTGCTCTTAATAGCCTGCAAAGCTGACAGGCTATCACTGTAGACAACAAAATTTTTGTGGTATTTAATGATTTTCTTTATTTCTGTGAGTGCAAGGGCTATTCCCTCGAGCTCAGCACCAAAGACCTTGGGCAGGGCATGCTGTGTATGCCATCATTCAAAAAATAGTATCATCAGTGAACCAAGAAATAAATCAGCTTTATTTTTTGTGCTCATGTTGAAAGGATTTGAGGTTGTCTCAAATTTATTTTTGCCCAATGTCGAATGAAATTTACATTGCCTACCTACAAAATACCAAAATGTGAAACTAGCACCAATCGCGTGCCTGGTCAAGCTCAGTTTCCGGTTATTAAAAATACATCATGTGGCACTTAACAAAAAGAACTTTTAAAGGCTAGTCACAACCAAAATAATTTTATGCTTCAATTTCAATAAGTTAATCCTATCCTAAAAATATTTGTCTCGACCCCCCCCCACACACAACAAATACATCAAGCCAACTTATCCAACCAAACATTAATAAAGCAAATGACAAGAAATTTTGAGGAAAAAAAAAACGTTTCGTGCTTTAAAAAAAAAAACCTAGAAAATTTATAAAAATTGATGGGGAATAATTACAATATCAGTATCATTGTCCTTGGGTTATCCCTCTTCTGAACAAAGTTCGACACTTTCTCTCTAGAAAGTTCCTTTACTAATTTCTCCCATTTTCAAAAGCTGCTGTATTTCCTGCCCTGCCTCCAATTTGGTCTTAAGGCCTCTTTCATTTCTAGTGTGTGATGTTGTGGAATTTTTATTTTTTGTTGGCATGTTCTTTAGTCCAGTAGCTAAAAATTTATGAGTATGATTCTGATTGTCCTGCAATATATATGATCTAGTATTGTAAAGAATTTCACTCTTTTTTTTTTGTTGGTATCCTTACAAGTGTGGTCTGTTTTCTTGGACCTACTATTCTCTGAAGAACCAATACTTGTCCCTTAGTTTTGCATTTGATTATTTGATTTTTAGGATCATTATGCAGTTTTTGACTTACTAAGCGCTTACTAAGTTTTTCTTTTTTTGATAGAGGTGTGTCTTGTGAGAGAATGGCTGAATTTTGTTTGTCATCGATGAAGTTGTACTGCCTACTTTTTTGTGATTTGTGTGGTGTGGATTCTGCCACAGGGATCAGGGGTACTGAAAATAGTTGCATTATGGACATTTTGGCCTAAAGAATGTTGTGGGCATGACAAAAAGAGTTTACAACTGATGAGCTGCTTTGTCTAATGTCATATGCAGACCTGCCAACCCCAAATTATTCTCACAGGAATAGTCACCTCTACTCACAGGAATTTAGAAAGTCTCACAGGAATTATTATTATTATTATTAGAGCTGTCCGCTAGCAGGGTCATCTGATCTTGCAGCTTCGGCTGTTTTCCTTATCTCCGCAACGAGGGCATTCCATTTTGGTCGATCTTCTGCTATGAGGCGTAGAGTATCCAGGTCTGTCTGAGTTGTAAGTTCCAGTTTTGTAGCGACAAGTTTTTTAAGGTCGTTGTTAAGGGTTATTGGGAGAGTCGTTTGAGGTCTACCTCTTGCTCTTTTGTTGTCCGAAAAATAAAATAGCATTGCTTTATTTGCAGGGATGTTTCGGTCTCTCCTTAGTACGTGCCCAAAAAGTCTCCATCTTGCTTCAAGCACCTGCATAGAGAGGGGAGCCGATGCAGATGTTGTCTTTAGGTACACTCTCTTACTTTATTTGATGTTATAATTTTTGATAAGGGGCGTGGCTCTCCCTTGAATGGTTCGATGTCTTCGTAATCTTCGTCTCGAAACTTTGATTGAAAATGTTCCGTTATTGTTTGCTTTATCAGTTTTGGGTTCGTGACATGCTTTCCCTCTTCGTCATTTATCTTAGGGTTATCTAGTCTTTTCTTGTTGATTATTTTAATTGCTTTTAACATACCCCCATCGCTAGAAGATTTATCAATATCTTCGACGAGTTGTTGTAAGTGCTTGTCTCTAAGCTCTTTTGTGTATTCTATGCAAAATGTAGTTTCTTTCCTTTTTTTGACATTCGGTCTAGTTTGTTTGTTTGGAGTTCTGTATTTTTATCCTTAGTTTCTTTTGCAATTCTGACAGGTCCTGTATTTCTTTATCATAGATTTTGAACGTTTTTTTTGCCTAGGGGTTTCACTTATGTTGGTGTTAACTGCCGTTTCTATTGACTGTTTAACATTTTTAAAACTGAGTAATTTAAGCTGAGAGAGAGAGAGAGAGAGAGAGAGGGGGGGTTAGATTGGATGATAAGGTGGCTAACCTTCAGTGCATTAGATCTAGTTACAACTCGATGTGCAGATCACATAGAATTTTTCAAAGTAGATCTAGTACAAAACATCTTGGCTATTATTTATAAGATACATGTATTATGAAAAATTCGCTTTAAGTTAGTTTTTTTTTTTGTAAATGACAGGCAGCTTGTATGCACATCCCCATTCATGTAGTGTTAAAACTAGACATAGCCGGCATCTCAAATTACTTTGATGTGGGGCTGACTTGAAGGTCAGGCTGCAACTCCCAAAAACCAACCTCTGATTTCTTTGATCTTATTGCCGACATGGTAGGCTAGTTATCGCTCTGGCCTACTGCATTGTGCATGTTGTTGACTTAAAAATGATTATCATAGCGTACTTGCAAAACGCAAGTGTTTCATGCTTCCGAGCTCTTTTTTAATTAATTAATAATTATTTGTGGGGTGGGGGGGAAATTTCTTTTAGCTGTCAAGACTGTGAATTAATATAATGATAATATGGTGCAGCCTTAATTCTTGGTTACCTTACACCACCAGCGCCGAAGGTCTATTGAGTTATGGAACCTCTCGTGCCCCCCTCCCTCCTCCAACATAAAAAAACCACCAAACAAACAAAAAAAGAATACCGGATGTATCTAGATGCTTTATTTAATTCAGGGACACTTTGCAAGCCTAGTATAACTATAAGATCAAAGAAACTACACCGGTCTACTTCGCGAACAGTTTTAAAAATCGAGGATCAACTTTTCATCAATACCGCATTTTTGTATTGTGTGAAAGGAAAGAAAAACGCACAAAATGAAACCAAAGCACAGGTGCTTAACAGCTAAAGTGCAAAATTTTCCCCATTCCATTGGTGGGATGAATTACACCTAAAGCATAATGTTGGCATATCTGCAAGTAGCACCATGTCATAATCATATCAATAACACAGAAGTTACTCGGCCTCTTTACACAAAATGTTGAATGAAAGTTATAGACCTCAAATTGGATACTTGGATTAAATGTTCAATGCTATTAATAAATTGGTAAAGAGTACACGTCCGTTGATATCGGATGGATCCAAAGAATAAGACGAGATAATTTTTTTCTTTTCCATCGTCCACCGGGACAACTGAACGGGATTTTAGCAGTGCCGCCTGGAAAACGGAATTTATAGGCGTTCACCGGAATTTTTCCCGGTGAAAATGGAAAGTTTTATGTGCCATGTTGTTGTTTTCTTGTGTATTCACATTATATGTCTGAGGCAAATGTTTCATGTTAGAGCAAAATGTGATGCAGCAAAGTTTTTGTATACAAATAATTTGTTGTTGCTATACCTCAGTCAGAGATGCCAACTGGCCCTAGGAAAGAAGCCTGAACTTTTCCAGGATTGTAGGTATAATATGCCACACCATTCTAACTGTCATATGTGCAGTTCTTATTAATCAACCTTTACTTTACACATCAACTGGAACACAAGTTTGGTTTCAAATGAGATGTTGTTTTGACCTTTATGCCCCAGCAGAATTTTATATATATATATATATATGTTAATTTTATAGCCTCTTTATTTTAAGGCTGGTGACAAAGTGTGGTCTCTTTACACCTTAATTCTTATTTTGAATAAGAAGAATTAACCAAAAAAAGTCTTTATTTTAAACCAGAACTTGGATTATCGTTTTTTTTAGGGTTGAGTTTCTCTAAAAGTCAAGAAACACCCTGAGTCTGGAAGTTCTGAAACCAAATTTGATTTAGATCCTTGGTTGAATTTTCAATCTCAGTTTGTGTTAAAGAACAGGAGAAATCACTATTTAAAAAAAATCTAAATTACAATTTTCACTTTAACCTCTCTCAAATCTGTTTTAATCTGGATCCAGATCTCATATCTAGACCTACACTACTTTTTTATTGCGATCACAATGATCTCCTAGATTTGGCTCTAGATCTAGCCTCGATCTATCTATAGCTCTTACAAATTGCATTACATATATTTTACTCTCTTTTACTTAGAGTTCATATCTGGCTATTCTACAAATCAAAACTGATTTTATCATTTCAAATATAGATTCTGTAGGGCTTAGGTAGATAGGATGTCTGCCTGAATGACTGGGCCTAAGAGACATAAAATGGCTTTATTCATGTGCCAAAATTTGAAAATGAAATCACCCGTACTTAGTTTGGGTCCAAATTGGACCTTACTAATTATAAATATAAATTTAAACTATTGTATCGATTATAAGTAAAAGCAGAATAGCTTGACAATTATATTTATTCATTATAATTACAATTATCGATATAGTTCATGATCTAGAAAATAAAATGGCAGCCATCTTGTTTCAAAATGAAACAGTTACATGGAGCAATTTCATTCACAGTGTTTCTTTCCTTAATTTTTTCAACAGACGGAAATTTCTGACGTGGGGTTTGCTGGACAGAAATTTCTTTCAAACACCTGGATTTTTCTGCAGAGATTGGGAAAAAGCCGGAAATCCGGCCAAAACCAGAAATTTGACATCTCTGAATGATAGGTTTTATGAGGTTGTGTGTGTTATCAGAGTTGGCAGCAATCTCACTGATAAGAGAAAAAGTTTGCTCATGTACTTGGTGAGTATGCAGAGATGCAGAGTTTGCCATTGCAATGCAGTCATATTCAACCTGTAGCTGCATATGGCACACAATGTTTCATGTTACTAATTGTTTCATCTGACATCATAATCCCACCAAAAATTCTTGGTAGACCTGAAAATTGTCCGCACATTTTGTATCGAAATGATGCTCTGACTTTTTAAGGGTCTTTGCTACTCAGTAGCCCTTTACATAAACTTTGAATGTGCTAATTTTGCTTTAGTTTCATGAACTGATACTGATTGATTGATGTATTGAAGCAAATCATTTTTATTGTTCAATACTACTACGATTCTTTAATAAAATTTACCTTTCTTCAGCTGCAATGACAAACCCCTTTCATTTTAAGAAAAACTACTCTCACCTTTATTCCTGCATTCTTAGCTAAGGCCTTTGGTACCATTTCAAGAGCCTCTGCAAACTTTTTCACTGAATACTGCTCCAGGCCTGGTAAACTCTGATAAAATGAATTGAAAATGCTTTATTACACATAATTGTAATCTATGGTAACCACATAACAAAACAAAAATCAAACATCACTCCTTAAGCGCAAAAAAGACAATGATATTATGAACTGTATCAAAACATTCATGGGCAAACTCATGTATGAGTCATTCTACAAAGCAATGATTGGGCTTTATAAGACACTTATGCTTGCCAAATGAAAATGGTTTTCCATTGAAACTTGTGGTCAGATGAATGATAACTTTCTTTTCCTTAGTACTCTATAAGGCATGACCACAAGTGTTTTGTACAACACTGCACAACCCCAACACAAGTTATATACAGATACCTCACCTCACCAAATTTGGAAATTTGGCTTGCCAGTTCAATTTCAATAGCCCCAGCTCCAGGAACTGTTCTGTTGTCCTGTGAAATTCAGAATATTTTTCATCAATAAATTATTTTTAAAAAATTCACACATTTTATAATTCTCAAAACATTGCGTAAAAAATTCTGATCCTGAAATTCCATAAGCCAAAGCTATTGAAAATTAAAGTGCTTTTAAGATTCAGCCATTTTTTTTTAAACACACACAATCATAGAAGCAGCCATTTCCTGAGATAGTATACCTTACTGCAAAAATTTTTCAGTTTCCTGCATCTTTCACAATCACTTTGATGTACCATTACTTAAATATTTTTGCTAATCACCATAAATTAAATTTAATTCAAAGTCAGTGAATCCAAAGCTACCAGCCTGAATAACTGAATATTGTAAAGGTAGGTTTAACACATAAAGCTTATTGATCATAACAGTAAGAATATTTGTTTCAGTGCACATAGTAGCTTTGTTCTTTATGCAAAAGCAAGTTGTAAATGTTAAGCCCCTTCCTTGTAATGGGAACTCAAAGTGACCATGAAAGGTTTATTGAAGCAGACCAATGACAGACTCATCTAAGCGCATACAAGTTTTGCTCAGTCACAGACACTCTCATTATTGCTCAGCTTAATTGGTTGGGGTGGCAACACAACACACACCAACATTTTCAAACTTGTGGTATTTTAACTTTGTGGTGATAATAATGAAGTGTAATTCATGATGTTTTAAAATTTTTGATTCCAACTTTTGGAGTTGGCTTCATTGCCAGCTTATTTTGGCATATCTTTTTTAAAGATATACACTTTACTGATATTTCTTAATCAAAAGAAATATTCCTAAGCTTGAAAAAATATATAATATTCATGATTTGTGGCAAAAAAAAAAGATGAAAAGGGCTTATTTTAAAATCCAGTTTGTCCTTAGTGAATGCCAACATTTCTTTGCCACAATCTTGAAATCTATAAGTGGCTCTGTCAACTACTCTTACATTTTCTCTGATTTCGCCATCTTTACCAACAAAATAAGAGTTGCTGGCGTTTTTGAAATGTTGGATATGTCAGACAGTAAAGTGGAAGAGTAGTTTGATAGTGATGATGACAGTGACAGATCCAGACCCAGTCCAACAAGACCTCACAGTCAGCAAAATGTCACTGTTAATACAGATCTATTCAGAATAACGTTTACGATAAAAAAATAAACATAAAATGTTTCCATATAGGCATTCAGCCTCCAAATTAATATCATTTCTATATAGACCTAGATCCAGGCACAATCACCCATTCCAAACCAGAAAGTAAATTTTAATGGAAACATAGAGATGTAGATTTAGATTGTGATAGACATTTTAAAAAAAGACTGGGCACACCTCAGAGGCATAATCCATCTAGGATTACTAGATTAGGTCTACATAAGGAAATTTTATAGATTTGGAATTTTTATAATATTCATATATCTAGATATGTAAATCACTAGAGCAGTGACTGTAGACAACAAAAGATCAAGGAAGAGCCTGAAGACAAGCAAATATTCCAGTGATAGGATATCTATCATACAAAATACAATTTGTTATGGAGGACTATCTGATTGTGGCACATATTGTTTTACTAAATAATTAGTTTCACTGTTCAGTTGCTTCATTTGTATTCTTATTTATCCTACTAATCTTATTGTTATAAACTATCTGGTCTTGGTGATATCTTAAAATCATATGTAGACTTTTGTCTGTAATAAGTTATTTTTTAACCTTATTTCTTCCCTCATCCTTAAATAATTCCCTATTTAATCAGCAGTAAAGAAAGCAAATAACTAATAGATATAAGGAGCCTGGGTGGGATCACCAACACCATCCCTATACAGTAGCACACCTTCCCATAGAAATTTACTGACATCATCATCAGGTACCTTGTCTGGAACAGACATTGGCAATCATGTTCCTCCACTCAAACCTATTCTCAGTTAACCTTATAAAGTTGTTATTGCTACCCTTGTCTATTGCCTATGACTTTAGACTTTCAATAAAAGTTATTCTCTGTCTGCCTCTATTGCGTTTGCCTTCAATCTTTCAAGTGATTGCTAATGTTCTAAACTCTTGTGCCGGCTAAAACAGCCGAAAAACAGAAGTTGACTCTGTCTTATGGTTTTAATTAGTGATCGAGATTTGCCTCTTTCAGTACTAATTCATTGGTCTTTTTTTCTGTCCATGATATCCTCATCATTCTTCTGACAAACCACATCTCTACTGCTTCTTCTAGTTTTTTCTCTATTTCTTTGTTTATTGTCCAACACTCACCACCATACAAAAGTACTAACTATACATGTTTTAATTGCCCTAATTTTGGTATTCATACTTATGTTTCTATTTACCAGTTTTGGTTTCATTTTTTTGGAATGTGTCTTTGGCCATAGCTATTCTTTTACTTATTTCACTTGTGCATCTGCCATCTGATGTTATCAGGTAACCTAGATATTTGTATTTTTTAACTTGTTTGATTCGTTCACCTTTGCTAACAAGATTGCACTTGGGGTTAGAAGATTTCTTTGGGATGACCATACATTTCGTTTTCTTTACAGTCAAAGAAAGGTCAATTCTTTCACTCTCTAAAACTGCAGTATCTAGAAGAATTTGGAGTTGTTCGCCAGATTCTGCAATTAAAACTGTATCATCTGCATACCTGAGAATGTTAACCCTATCCTTACGTGTGGGGTAATTTTGTTACGCTAAGGCTTGTTTTTAATTTTTTTTTAATATTTAAAATGGGATTTTTTTTCAGCTTTTCAGTATTCCTCATATGATTAATAATAATGATTGACAGAAAATCAATATCGAACTGACCTGAGATCATTTCTGAGGCCCTCCATTATTTTTCACTATGTAAAGTATGGGGTGATTTTATTACCCCCGGCACAGGAATAGGTATGTGGCGATTTTTTTAATATGTACGGTATGGGAGCAAGCAGTTACCCTAAAAGTACAGATAAGACTATATTGATATTAAAATGTGAGGGCACTCCGTTACCCCTGACGTACCGTTAGGGTTAAGATTCTCTAAGATTTTTAAGCCTGAAATGTCATCAAGATTCCTGAAGATTATTTCACTGTATAGGTTAAAAAGATCAGGAGACATTACATATCTCTGCCTCACACCTCTTTTGGTGGATTTGAAATCACTATGTTATCCTTCAATTGTAGCTAATTGGTAGCTAAACTATTAAATCTAAGAATTATTCAAGTGTATGCACCAGCATCTGACAGTGAAGATGTAGAAGTAAAAAAGTTTTATGAAGAAATAGAAAAAGCAAAAGGCTATCTTAAATCCCAGGATATCATAATAATAATAATGGGAGATTTCAATTCAAAAGTTGGGGATGAAAGGGTAGAAGATGTTGTTAGGCTCAGGCATAGAGACTAAATGAGAATGAGTGTGGAAGTACGCAGATTGAATCACACAATTGCCCTCATTTTGTTTTTAAAGCTATTTAAGATCTGTTTTTTGCATTCTCAAACTCAATTTTAGATCTTTACAAACATATAAAAGAATTTTCCGACAATTAGATTTTAAGTTTTACATGAATTTTTAAATTACATAACCAAAAGTAAAAAAAAAAAAAGAATTTATTTTTACAGAATAATTTTCAAGAGAAAGATGTATAGTGCAAAGAAAACATTTTCATAGACAAAAAAAATGAGGATGTGATTCTCATAACAAATCAGATAAATTTTATAATACTCTATGGGTATTGACAACAAAATTTCAAGCTTTGAAGATCTCCCAATCGTGGGAAAACTTCTGACGGGATGCCATTCTAGATATAGGTTTGAAATATGTGCCACTGCTCAGGCCTTACACTAAAATAAACAAAACAGGCATATAAAGCATTATTTACAGTAAAAGGGAGCATAAAATTGGAAAACAATAGTTGAGGTAAAGTTTAGAAGTAGTCTCCCGTTTTCGCTTATAGCCAAAACAACAACAACAAAAATATAATAGGCATCGGACACGGGCGTCTCCATTGAGTTAATGGAAGAAAGGCGCAAATCCAAAAATGTAGAAGCCAGAAATACCAAAATAAAATGCAATGCAAGGAAAGAAGAATATGGATTAATCAAGGCAGGAAATAGAGCAAAAGCTAAATATAGACAGCAAATTCATGCATGCTTAAATTAAAGATATCATTGGTAAGAAAATCAAATGCAGCAGCCCTGGCTGCATCAAATCAAAAGACAGAACAATACTAATGGAAAAGAAGGAAAATACTGAACAGATGGCCAGAATATGTTGAATATCTTTTTAAAGATGATAGGTGCAAAAATCTAAAAAAAAAAAAAAAA
>BLXT01000847.1:840845-853519 GCA_019648995.1 Plakobranchus ocellatus | reverse complement strand
ATTCGTGAGGTTAATTTTGTTTTTCCCGAGTTCCCGACCCATCACAAAATTCCCGACTTTTTCCCGATTTCCCGACCCAGTGGGGACCCTGTAGTAAAATAGAGTGGCAACCATATTTAACAACAGCTTTATTGACAACAACTGCCAAAATGAAAGATTATGCAAGACCCATTTTTCTCTCATCAGTGCTTCCTGTGAGAAATGAAGAAAACAGACTATTTATTTTTCAAGGTGGTAGACAATGCGACTGTCAAAGGCGGGAACACACCAAGAGGGGTCTGGGGGTATGCTCCACCAGGAAAATTTTTAAATAGGGCGCAAATAGAGCCAATTAGAGATGTTTTGTCATACTTTGACTTAATTTTGTTCAACTCTGAAGTAATAATGTTCCTAGGATGATTTTAAATCAGATGGTTTTATCTTTGACATGCATGTCAAAGATATTGCTCCTCATTTCTTTAGGTATCTTCCTTGTGGTCACACTGTACATTAATCAATTTGAATTCCAGCTCTTGTAAAATGTCGAGGGAAAAGTACAACCTTCTCAATCTGGAAACTAAGATAAAACTGTTTGATGTCGACTCTAAAGCTATGACTATGACAGATATTAAAAAGATGTATGGACTGCATAAAAGCAGTATCCAAGATTGTAAAAAATCGGGATCAATTTGAAGGAGCCTGTGCTTCATCCTCTTTTCAGCCTGATATTAAGCTGATGAGAAATTGAGAAATGGAACATATTGATGAAGTCCTTTGCGGGTGGTTTAAATAAGCCAGAGCGACGTGTGCACCTCTATCCAGAACGATTTTGATGGAGAACTTAGAAGGCGAAAGACCTTGGCAAGGAAATGGAGATGGAGAATTTCACCCCCTCTAATGTTGGGTCCAGCAGAGCATTTAAGCTTTTTTAATAATGGCTGTTTTGACTAAACTATGCATAGTTTGATTTAGAATGAGTCTTAAAAGACAGGATATACATTTATTAACAAAATGCTATCCCTTTCCTTCGCAAGTCCAAGATGCTTCAAAAACATCAAAAGATTGCCACTGGACTATAAAGCAAATAAACAGGCTTGGATGCTCTCAGCCTTATTTGAAAAATGGGTGCAAAAATTGGATACTCGCTTCTTGCTGGAGGGAAGAAGTGCTTCCCTGATGATTGATAACTGATGTGAAATGACTAAAAGCTATCCGTTTGGTATTCTTGCCTTCAAACACCACATGTCCACTCCAACCATGCCACCAAGGCCTTATACAGTTGCTGAAATGCCACAACAGGACACAAGTATTGCAGAAATACCTGATTCACATTGAATCCCATGCAGCTGATACCTTTTCCAGCACCCAAGTTTTAAGGAATGAAAAACTTCAATTTTAAATGCCTTTTAAACGTTGAGGATCACCATGCAGGCTTTAAAAAACAAGAATCTTCAGCAGATGAGAGCGACGAGGATCTAACTTCTGAAGTTCCATCTGAGGAGGCAACAGCAGATCCAGAAGAAACAAACCTTTTTGACCAACTTAAAGGCCTGGTTACAGATAGGTAACTCCTGAAGCTTTTTAGTGTCAACACAACACTGAACTGCCCAAGTGCAAAGAGGTACCCATTTCAAGCCTTATTGAGGATATTCAACAGAATGAGGAAAATATTAAAACACAAGCAGACAAAGAGGATGATGATGATGATGATGATGGCGTGCAGCTTCTGCTCGAGAGGTTAGGTCAGCATTGGCCACGTTGAGAAGATATGGGGAACAACAAAGAGCTGACAAAATGATTAACAACATCTGCCTCACGGTATATAACTGACAAAGCGGCTGCTATCACACAGAACACAAAAGACAATCACAGATTTCTTCAAATCAAATGGTTTAGAAATAAGTGGTGTGCCACAAGCTGAGAGGCTTTGGGATGGTGTGCAGCTCTCACATTGTCATGACCCAAAAAAAAATATTTGTAAAACCAAGGAGGCAACTAAAAAGACTTTTTAACCAGGCCAATGCTTTATCAGAAAGTAGTGATAACAATGACTGTCTCAAGTCCGTATTGCTGAGAGGGAATGGTTGAACGAAAAATTTAAGGTATTCAAGAAACCCCTTTCAAAACTTTGTTTGCGAGGGTCTTATTATTTAAATTCAGTAGTAGTAAACTAAAGAGTACTTATTAATAACATTAAGCTTCTTTTTAATTATACTATCAAGGGACATACTTCATCGCAACACCTGTTTTTTTCCCTCTTATGTATGTATATATATATATATATATATATATATAATCCTTAATTTCCCATCTGAAAATGGATGAAGTCAAACTTGCTTTAGGCCCAAGCTGTTGACTTTATCAGGATTCCACAGTGAATGAGCATCCCTTGGTAACAACAGAAAGAAAATTTAGAAGTTGAAAAAAAAGGAAAATGAGATCGAAAAACATCTAAAATTACCTCTGCTCTCGATCCCAAGCATGCAATTTAACTTGTCATACATAGGCCTAGATTTATCTGCATTAGCTAGTATTATTAATAAATGACAATGCCCATTATCATGCTGTGTCCCTTTCCCTCATAGCGCAACTAGTTCATACATGTAAGTCTAGACTATTCCAACCCCTCAAGTCTAGCTTATGATCATCCAGCATGTTGTGTGTGGCATCTAGATCAAACAGCAGAGGCAGAGATCTTCTTGAATCTGTCCTGTCTCCTGACCTTGAACTACGGCAGAACCAATTGGGGGTGCAGATGGGAGAAAGCTATAAACACTTGGAATATTGATGGGCCGTAGATGAGTCCAGCGGGTGACGAAAATTAAAAGAGGATGGAGAACTACTAGGCCCACATCTAAGGGCTATAGTGAGGGGAAATGAGGGTAAGGGAACACTGTTGTAAACCAAGCACAGCACTTAGCAAATGACCACTGATTGAGTGTATTCTCTCATTTCTCATCCCCTTCCATTGCTTGATATATGTAAGATATACTCTGTAGTAAATACATAAGGGGAAGTTACTATTATATGCTTATGGTCCTTAGACCTCACTAGTTGCTGGAGGGGGGGGGGAAGAAAGAAGGGGTTAAATAATGAGAATCAGTAGTGTTGCCAGTGATACATGACATTCAGTAGATTAGTAAATTCTTCTTTTGTCGTAATTGTGACAACTCTTAATATTACGATTATTATAAGAATGAAAGTTGGTATTGCCTGATTCTACTGTATCAAGAAAGGCATCTTTAGATGAAGAATGCTGGCTTCTGTATTTCTACCATCAGATACTTGCGTGCATACAAAGACCACATTCTAAATCTGAGGTGTTTCAATTCCTTTAAAGTTACCTCATTGTTTGCTAGAGCATATGTGCATCCCTACGCACAGAACACAAGCATCGATGGCATAGACATAAGTTACTTGATGCCGTACACAGCATGTTGAATAAGCCTTGTGATGCACAATTTGGATACTTGGATTATACCAAGGGAAAAAAATGTTCAATGCAAATTTAGATAAATAAAGAGTATGCATCAATTGTTGATATATAGGATTGATCCAGTGAACGAGATTTTAACACAGTGGTCTGAAAAGTGGAATTTATGGGCATTCACTACAGTTTTGCCAGGCAAAACGGAAAGTTGGCAGGTCCATAGAATATGCTTCATTAAAAAATTGTGCTCTTCCCTCTGGATCACACCATCAGCTCCTTATAAAACAATGCAGAATTGCAGATGTTTAATGCTGAAAATGTACAGATTATGGGTGGACAATAATTATTAGAATTTAAAAAAAAAGGCCTAGATCTATCAATTTTTGACGAATATAGTCTATCAATCCGCAATATATTACTATTAGAAAATATCAGTTTACAAAGGATTTAAAACTATGCTGGATTCAGCATAGGCCTAGGCTACAAAGGAAATAAATCTAAAAATTCTCTGATGGAACTATACTAGAAATTTGTCTTGAATAATGCAGACCTAGATCTAAACCAAAATGGCCTGAAAGCTTAGATTTCTGGCCCATGTTTAGACTAAAAACTAGAATTAAATCTCCATGGTTTTGAAAACTAATTGCAACATATAAGAGAGGATAACAATTTTACATTTTTTAAAAATTTAGATCATCATCCAAATCCATAATAACTAATCTAGATCTACATCCAACTAGATTTTATGATTTGTGCACCAGCCGTAGCAAGGCTTCTTTGGAAGCAAGGATACAAGAATTTCACAAAGTATTCCAATTATTTCAAAACTGTCTTTGCTCTTTTTGCAAGATGTTTTATGATTAGCTATAACTATTTAGTTGAAGAAAATTGGGGACCTGGTAATTGCTGCAAAAAAATACCTAAATAGCTCAAATATAAGGCCAACATTATTATTTCAATGTTCCTTCACACAGGCCTAGGATAGCCCTCAGGCTTATAAAGAAAAAAAAGGTAAAGAAATTGATTTGACTTTGATAAATATCAAACAACCTAAAGATAGTCTTTATTAATATTATATTGATATATTTCTAAACCGATATAAACTAAAACCAGCTTCTTTTTACATCACACATATAAGATAGCTATCTGCATCCTGAAAAACCTAGACACGTCAGTTTTTTAAAAAGCCCAAGGATCGATTGCCAAAAGGTGGACCCCAAAATTGTGTCACATTTTTTTTTTTACCGTGTTTTGAAAAAAAAAAAAACAGTCACAAAATGAAAAAGCCCAATTGAGTATCAGTTCATGCAAAGTTGGATAGCAGGAGGAGATCCATGTAAAAAAAAAAATGGTCTGTCTCTTCACTTGGTGGTGAATGAGTTTAACTTGTTGATGGGTAACCACTTTTTATGTGATTTTGTCATTATAGTTTTGTATGAAACTTGTTTGGTTAATTTACACAGCAAGGAAGCATCCAAAACTGATTTTTAAACATAAAGTGTTACTTCTTATGCCATTACACTCACAAAATCAAAATTTATTTATTGACGAGTTCAAGTTTTTTAAACACAGCTAGCAGAAAGTTTTTCATACATAACAATGATGACAGCCTACATATTTGCAAACCTTCAAATGAAAGTTAACAAATTTCAATTTTTCAACCAGTCTTTCATTCTCTCATTTTTCAAGCAGTCTCCTGTATTCCCATATTATTTAACGGCCTTTCTGAAGCAAATTACCAAAATCTGTGGTGATTGGCAGCTGTGAATCAATTTCACAGGATTTGTAAGCATTTCCCTCTGAATGTCTTGATTTTATATAGCTGAGATTGAGTTCATTATTTTGTCTGCAGCCATCCATTAGGGGACTCTGTCCAGCGATATGGATATTTTTTTTCTTGCTCTGCATCTGTGTTTTCTTTTTTTCTGGTTGTATTAGAAATTCCAAGCCTTCTATTTTCAAAATGAGGCATGTAAAAACCTTGCATTTAATATAAAACTACAAACAAATCCAGATAAATCAAAAAAAAAAAAAAAAAAAAAAAATAAGTTAACTGGAGAGCAAATGCCAAAGGTGATCCCCAAAATTGTGTCAAATTTGTTAGTGTTTTGGAAAAAAAAAAAACAACCTCCAGTTTCAAAATGGAAAAGCCCAACTGAGTATCAGTGAGGTATAGTTCATGCAAAGTTGGATAACATGAGTAGATCCATGTGAAAAAAATTGGTTTGTCTCTTCACTTGATGGTGAACGAGTTTAATTTGTTGATGGGTGACCACTTTTTATGTGATTTTGACGCCATAGTCATGTACAGATATTATTTGGTTAAATTCACAGCAAGGATACATCCAAATCTGATTTTTTAAAACATGAAGTGTTACTTCTTGTGCCATTGCACTCACAAAATCAAAATTTATCTATTTATGAGTTCAATTTTTTCAAATACAGCTAGTAGGAAATATTTCTTAGATAACAACGATGACAACCCACATTGAGGCAACCATTTAGAACAAACATGAGGACCTTATGCACCAACTGATTTTGTTATAACTCACCAGTATTTTGCAAACTCGGATGTTATCTACATTAAAGCTGACTTTGGCAGGAAGAATAGAAACTGAAGGAAAAAAATCAACAAAAAACAAACAATTAGGCATACAATTTAAAGATACAAAATCTTTGAAATATTGACTTCATTTTCCATTATAATTGTACCCTCTCATCAAAATATGAAAACATATTTTTGTGTGGAAAATTTTTAAATAAAGAAATGTATTTCACAAGTTCAAGTTGGGTCATATTAAGAAAGTTGCACATTATACACCACTTGATGCATACGGTAACTTCCTATGTCACTTGAAAGCACATTTTTTGTCACTTGATCTACCAGAGAAGCCACATGCACGTGACTTTCAACACTTGTTACATACACAATTTGTTCATGTCCCACAGGAAAACAATGTAAGGGGGCATCAGGAATAACTCCTGGGAGGATTAAAGGATGTACTGTGTCTGTTGCTCAATAAATTTAATAAAAAAATTCTTATACTCTGTTTTTTTTTTTGCAAAAAAAAAAAAAAATCGTTATCTGCGCTATTAGATCTACAAAACTTTCCTATAGGTGTAGATCTAGCTGCTTCATTAGATTGTCCCCATTGAACTAGACAACTTGATTCTAGAGGCTTTAGATTAGATCTAGATCTACATATAGAACTGCTACACTCAACATCAGAATAATCACTGGAGCTTTGGTCTACTATAAAATCTGGATTCTCATCCACTAAAAGATTGTATTCAGAGCTACTGAACTCATTTAAGTCTTTAAATAATGTTTGTTTTTCTTGCAGCCATTGCTAACTGATAGTGTTGAAAGAGTTCAGCTATCAGCAACAAACAAACCTATAGAACTGACTGCAATAACTTGAAAAAGTTCTGACTGGATTCCCCAACAACTTCACAAGAAACGAAATGAAAGGTTGCTGCATGGTTTCACACTGATCACAAAAGCAGTTGTGAGTCTGGATTTGGTACAAGAAATTCTGGTCCTGGTGCTCGCAAGAGTTGCATGATTCGCCCCACGAGATGCAAGGGATACTCACAACTGTTGAGTTAATTCTTTAAAAAAAAGCCCAGTTGGTTTTTTGGGAAAGCCAAAATAAAAATAATCAAATTTCGATATTTTCAACCAGTCTTCCACACACTTGTATTTAACTGTATTCTTCTTTCCCCCCCCCCCCCAAAAAAAAATCCATAGTGGTTGTTAGCTCCGCAATAATAATGACCTTGATTGAAAAACACACAAGTATTTTGTGTTAACCCCCTGGGCGCACATCCAGAGACAGCCTTAGCTAGAGCCGGATGCTAGGCTGGTGAAGTTTCCTCAGTGTAACAAAAAAGAGTGTGGCAGAGAGGATTTGGGCGATTTGTTGTGTGAATTGAAACTACCTATCCATGACGTTGTTTGTTCTAAAAACTATTAAAACCATAGAATTTTTGAATGCTACATAGTTCATCGTTTTAACATTTCATTTTTTTTTTTTAAAGAACAATTTTATTTATCAAATATATGAAAAAGGGAAAGAGTGTACAGAGATCAAGGCTTGTGCTAACTGCCTCTTCTCAAGGATAAAAGCTTGCATGCATTTTGCAGCATTGCCTTTCAGTAACAATTTATACTCAATCTATTTTAGAATTAAATCTAATGAGCACAAAATCATAAACCAATTTTTACTTTTAACACCAGGATAAGAAATCAATACATGTACACCACAGTGCAATACTCATTTGCCACCCTCCTTATTCTCAAACAAGCCAAGGCTGGGCCTACTCTGAAGTCTGGGTCATGACTTGCATTATTGAACTAACTGTACCAACTGAATTGTAAAACATCTCCAAGTTTTCAAGTAACACGGTATCCCTTTGTTTTCAACAGTATTACATGTAGGCTTATAACTTTTGCTAGTAGTATTGGCTTAGCGTCACCGGTCAATGACATAATGTGTATGTGTAAGGTATGTGTATGTGTAAGGTATGTGTATGTGTATTGCTATCGGAAAAGGGCAGTGTTTTAGACCTTACTTCTACCAAAAATGAGTTAGTAACCTTGCTCTAATTCTAACAGTAAAAACACACACAAAGCATCCCCCAACCCTATCACACACACACTTACTCTTCTAGTTCAAAGTTATAAACCCGTACAGAGAACCATAAAGACAATGAAGTAGGGCAAAAACGCTACCCCTTTCCCCTCATCTGTCCTTCTCATAGGGCCTTACTTCATATCAATTAATATTATGCCAGGAGGGAAGAAACCCTCACTTTCATCAGTTGATAATTACAGAGTATTACTCAGTAATCCACCAGACTGACACATAAATGATAAAGGAGAACTTTGACTTATAAACAGGTCTATCTACGAAGCCAGTATAACGACTCCCCGCAGGTCTATCTATAAAGCTAGTACATCGGCTCCCGGCTGTTACCAGATGGGAAGGGCAAAGCCGATAAACTGGCTTGCCGCGCCTCTCAAATTTTCCTCTCAGTTAAGCAGATATACTGCCATGGCGCAGATCTTGAGTTACGATCGCTGCACTCTAGGCTGTATGCTTGTAAGCCATAGGTTTAGATCTACTGTCAATCCATCTCTTAAATCACATTTTATGTCATCATGGGCAGAAGGGTAAACAAAGAATGAAATTACAAGAAAGGCATCCTCAGATGCAAATTTTCTGCATCCTTACCATTGCATTGTTGCCAACATAAAGGTAACTCTTAGGCAGCCAGACACTCCTTTCAAGTTACTTCATTGATTGCAAGTGAGCACTACATTTACAGCCCTATGTGATGATCACAAGCATTATCAATGGCATAGAGTCAGGTTCATGACTGCAGGAACATGATGCCCTAAATCGTAAAAAAGAGTTACTCTGTTCCCTTTCACAGCGGATTGAATAAATAATGGAACATAAATAAATAATAATTGGGTCATGTAAACAATAAATACATTAAAGATAATGTTCGATGCCATTTAGATCAGTAAATGATTGTTGATATCAGACTGAAAGAGAAAATGGGTGAAGGTTTCTATTTCTCCCTTTGACCAGAATTATTTAACTGGATTTTAGTAACAGCTGCCCAGGCAGTAGGAATTTATGTACCTTTACTGGAATTATTTCCTTAGCAAAATGGACTTTTAGC
Organism: Plakobranchus ocellatus; assembly: GCA_019648995.1. Lineage (NCBI taxonomy): Eukaryota > Metazoa > Mollusca > Gastropoda > Plakobranchidae > Plakobranchus > Plakobranchus ocellatus. The sequence goes on along the minus strand of BLXT01000847.1, from coordinate 844,416 downwards.
TGGTCCGTTTTTAATTAAAAAAAAAAAAGGCAACTCTCCAACACCTTTCTCATTTTTCAAGCAAAACATAAAGCCCAATTTCCATAAAGATCGACCTTGCTCTCAATCTCCATAGGCCGGACGTGACAAATAAGAAAAATTAATGAGTCTGCATGGTGTCAAACTTGCATCCATGAGACTAACAAAAATATATTCTAGATTTCATTCTAACATGATGAAGTTACCCAAGATCCTCTTAGTAAGGTCTAAAAAAATCTTTCCACAATCAAAAAGATGAAAGACTTTCCCCTCAACATAAATCTCATTAATTCCCCCCCCTTTAACTTTAAGAAAAAGAAAAGAAAGAAAAAAAGGGCAACGAAACGTTTTATTGTTTTAAAATGGAGTGGTGGTAGCAATTAACTGCAGGTATTATGATTTCGTTTAATTTGTCCAAAATAATTTAAGGAATCCTTGCTTGGTTGTTTAAAACTTTGTGTGTTGACACCACGACACTTGAAATTCACTTACTGCAGGCATCGGCAATAATTGATGCAAGAAAATCTTCATTGCCATATTGCTTGCTCATAATAGCTGTGCGAATGGCTGGCATTACCTCTTCTTTTACTCGCATGTTATTGACAGTGCCATTTGAGAGACCTGAAAGCACATTATATGTTAGACAAATGTAATTAAAACATTTTTAAATGGTATAAATGCAAAATGAATAAATCTACATATTTAAAAGATAAAATCTCATTGGCAGCATTTGGCATCTTTTAGATATGTAAATAAAAAAAAAATTTAGTTCAGTGAACATCAGATATAATTGACTATAGACAAGCCGATGTCATGGGAAGGATTGAAAAGATTGACCATCTGCACATTTATTTATTGGTCAAAAGAAGCCCAAGCAATCCAGGAAAAGCTATGCCGCCATAGCAAATTAAGGAGGGGTGCTGGTGGGAAAATGACCGAATTTTGGTCACACCAGCCTTTTGAGATATTAACATATTCTAAAACTAGAACATGTCCTAGGGCCATCGGTACAGAAGAGAACATTGTTTCTAGGTTTATTTTATCATAAAAACGCACGAGAAAGATCAGGATACATACTAAAACTGTTAATTTTTTTTCAGAAAATTGCTTTTTTCTCAAAATGTGCTTTTTCAACAGTTTTTTCCCTACTCCTCTTTTATTTTTTGAGGAATCACTTGCAAATCTTCACAGGTTTTATATCATGTCATTCCACATAAAAGTATCTCGAGCACATTTTTCATTTTTTGCATACGAAGAGAGTTATTCCCCTTTTATGAATTTTTTCAAGAAGCATAATGAAATAAATAAGAAAAAATTCATATTTATTTTATTTTTGAACATTTTTGCAATATGGCTTTTTCCTTCAAGAGAAGAGGTATTTGGTGTCTTATACAAAGTTTGAAGTCATTTGGTAAAAAAATAGATGGCCGTCATTTCCATAGCAACCGATGAATAAATCTATGTTATAACACTTTTTTTCTGCGGATTATGACATAGGTTAATTGTTTATGCATTAATTATTTTCATAAATTCAAAAATGAGGAATTTATCCTCTTACTGTAGCATCCCCCCTTAAAGAGCAGTATTGTCACGCCTGCGTAACATTTAGCCTTTTCCACAAGCATGAAAAAATTGTTTTACACTCTATTGCTTCAAAAACGACAAAAATTTTCTTTTAAATGTGGGTATTGACCAATGAAAAACTCCAACACTTATGCAACATGACAGTGTTAGACCAAGTGAGCGTTACACAATACAAGCAATACTGCCTTTCAAACGACTGAAGCGATTGACTTTCAGCTACAGGCAGCTACAAGAAAAGCAGTATCATAACATTCCCTGTGATCCAGCAACACTTTGCACACTAATACAGTAGAGCTCACCTACAACGGGACCTGGTTACAACGGGACCTTGCATGCAACATGACCTTGACACAAGCCCGTTATTTTCCCTTATATATCCTTTATATTTTATTTTCGCTAGAACGGCATCTACTACATGATAAGCTTGCCTACAGCGGGACCCAGCTTCGTACAAAGGCCTAAGCCTAGGCCTACAAATACATTTGTGAAACGGACTATAGCTCCGCGATGAATCTAAATTAACATCGGTATTGATACAAAGGAGATAAAGCCATGGTCTGTTTCGGTACTTTCATTCAAAATATTAGCCAATGAACACCTTGCGCATCGGGGGGTGAAAGAGAATGATGCAACACTGGCGGCTTGGATTGGCAAAAAAGTCATGGGACTGAGTGGTGAATGGTACGTCAGCCGTAGGCTAGCAAGAGGCGTGTGTGACTGGTAGTGTAAGAGACCGAGGGTGGGGCTGATGAGGAAGAGACTGGGCGCATTCAACTTTTCAAGCCGTCGGGGTGCGTCTATTTTGTTCAATGCCTAGATAGATTTCAATTAGGCTTACATTTACACCATTGTGGTTGTCACTCACTGACTCAATGATCAAAGAAAGCATTGCTAGGTCCAGTGTTTTGCGAAATTGCCTCTTATCTCTCAGTCTCGCTCTGACGCTCGCAGGTCGCATTAACGAATAGATCTCTAAATCTAAATTTCTAAGCCTACGTTTGATTGCGGTCTTAGCCTGTGTTTATCCAGCATGGAATCAAGAGTAAGGAAATGTTTTTTTTTGTAAAGGCCAAAATCATTGAGGAGGTGGTGGACAAGAAAGTAAAATCAAAAGCCCAGATCTGTCGAGATTATGAGATTTCATCAGGAACACTTTATACATTCTTGAAAGACAAGGATGCTATCATGTCAGCCCTCACCAAAGGCAACTTTCAACCTGATCGGAACGGACTGAAAAGAACAGGTCTCAGAAATTAGATCACTGTTTGCATACTTGTTTTAACCAAGCATTGTAAAACACCATATTCTGGACCCACTTAAATACATAATGTAGCCTACTACTCCTACTAAAAACAAATTAAAATTAAAAAAAAAAAGAAAATGTAAAAAGGGAAGAAAACCTCCACACAAAAGACATAGGCACAAGAAACCCCCCCCCCCATAAACCAATAAATATAGACAGACAAAACAATTCACACACACAATGCAATGAAAAATATAATACGATGTACGCAAAGGTCACGTTTAATACTAGCCGCTTATCAAAGGGGGGTAATTTTTGTAAGGTGCCGTTTTCAAGGATATCTTTTTTTTATTTTTACAACGAGCCTTGCTTATAACGGGACTGTGCACCATGCCCTTATGGGTCCCATTGTAGCTAAGTTCCACTGTATTGTGAAGACTGGGTGGGTCATGTTTAATCTCATACCCTCCTGTAAAGATGATGGTGTAATTTATGGAAATTGCACTGACATGTGAAGTCTTTATCGTTATTGGACTGAAATGAATCTTGTACATCTATAAATCAACTTCTTCCCTCTTTTACAGTCTTGCACTTGTCTGTCGCAGGTTATAAGCCGGACTTTTTCAAATACAGCGCACACCTGATAATTCGACAACAAAGGGACCAGGCCACACATGTCAAGTTAAAAGAATGGTGAATTGTGAGAAAAGACAAGTAATAAAACAA
>BLXT01000847.1:829035-839043 GCA_019648995.1 Plakobranchus ocellatus | reverse complement strand
TTTTTTTTTTTTTTATGAATTTTCCTTGATATGTTTTCACCCTATAATTTTATCTGTTGTGTGTTTTTGAACCTGGAGTGCAGCATTTGTGTATTTTTACTGCTAAGTTTTCACAAAGGCATGTACTGTTGTAACTCACCTGAGACTGGGCCTTTCATGGTTGTATATGCACAACAGACTGGGTTGGTTTTTTTTGGGATGGATATTTTAAAAAATTGGAAAAGATATTTCCTGATGTGATATCGACAATATTTTTTACACATTACACAGATCTAAATAAATACAAAAAAATGCAAAAAAAAAAAAAAAAACCCAGAAAGGCAAAAAATTGAGATTCCAGAACTAGATTCAAGAATGGCATCGAACAGAGAGTGTAATTTTATTTTTAGCACATGTCTACACATTGTCACCACCACTTGCTACGGCTGATGATGTCATATCAGCAGACCTGCCTACCTTGTTCACCAGTTTTGGGGGACCAAGATGTGAAAAATGGGGGATTTTCAGGGAATTTGGGGGGTTTTTATGAACCCCCCCCCCAAAAAAAAAACCCAACAACAACAAAGAAGAAAAAAAAAAGGGGTGACAAATAAGTCGTATTTTCACATTGTATGTCAAGTAATATAAATGATGCTCTTCCCATGCAAAAATCACATTTAAAAACTGAAAAAAAAAAAAAAAAAAAAAAATTAATAATAATAATAATAATAATAATAAAAAGCTGATGTCTTTCTCTGGAAATTAAAAATGACTATTAGGGTAGGAAACAAGTTTAGATCTAGATAGATCTATATAGATCTACCTATCAAAAATAAGATGAAGTTTGAAATGAGAAGGATCCTAAAACTCCATTTTTTCTTCTTTGAAATAGAAAATAAAAGTGTAGAATTCTAGACTGTGATACCAATCCCACAATTAATCCAGACTCAAGATTAGATTTTTTGTCAGATAGGCCTACACCCAATAAAAGCTCATTTCCGTAAATTTCAACCACTTTTCTCAAACAGGTCTATAGCAGGCTCTTAATTTTTGGCTGTTTTTAAAATGGATGTGTTATTAATGCGTCTATTCGTTGATGATAATGTTTCTAGCATTCAAAAAGATCGGGCTTTCTGTTTGGTGTCTTGTTTACAATGGATGAACAGTGTGACACATTTGTAACAGTTCTCTAGCAGTAAGAAAATAATACCGGAAGTGATAAAATTTTGGGATGTGTTCAGTTACTTAAGTTTTTATGAGAAAAAGACTGGTGAAAATGTTTTGTTCTGTGTTATTTTTGCGGGATTTTTAACCAAACATGCGGGATTGCGAAACAGGGGCAAAAATGCGGGATTTTCCCGCAAGATGCGGGGTTGTAGGCAGGTCTGTATCAGGTTTCCTGTGACATCAGAAGATGATCAGCACACATCATTTCTAAGGGACCTTTTTAAATTGCCTTGCGCAGGCATGCCATCAAAAGTTAATGCTTTTGTGTTTCAGTATTTTGTAGGTCAGACACGTTACTTTCATCAGACAAAATTTGGACAGTTTTGGTTGATTATTCCAACATGTTGACAAGATTGTCTTTTGATTGGCAAAAATTAATGTAAAATGACCTCAAATCCTTTTATTAGTTTTAGTATGGGTATCAAAATAAAGCTCACTTACTTCTGCGTCCATTGATGCTATTTTTAAAATGATGGCATACATGGTGAGCACGAACAAAGGCTGGTTTGGGGTACCAAAATTTATACAATTTTTATTTTTAGTGGAACCTGTGATAAAAGAGTTATGTTCCTTACTTCGGTAATTTTTTATTTTGGATATCATAAAAAAAAAAAAAAAAATGTGCCAATCCACAATACTCATTATTCCCTCATGGTGAGTATATTATTGGTAATAGAGGAGAGGTTAAGGTAGAGTTCAGTTGAAATTAAATACAGTGTAGAAAAAGATCTAAATCTAAATCCTGTCCATGTAGAAGGAAACAAAGACCAACAGCTTTAGAGAATGATTTCATTTTCAACAGCACATTTAATTACCATTCTCAGTAATTCTTCAGCATTTTCCAATAGTGCTCCTGCCAACCCTAAAACAAGGTTGGTGCCATCTCCACACTCTTGCTCCTGCTGTTGAGAAGCCATAACCAGGATTTTTGCTGCCGGATGCTCCACCTCTAGCTCACGCAGAATTGTTGCAGCATCATTTGTCACGAACAGCTTTTCTAAATGATTGATAACCATCTTATTCTGACCTGAAATAAAATATACAGTGAACTTGTTTAAACCAAAATTCTAGGAAGTTTGATTTCTATTTTAGTTTAAGCACAGCACATTAAATAAGTAACATAAATAAAGGAGAGTAACCAGCTTCCGAAATATTAAGTTTAACCAATCCCAGCCTTGTCACATCACAATTGAATGAACACGCCTATCCACAAATCTTTCTCTCTTTTTTTATCCATCTCTTTATCTCCTTCTCTTTCCTTTTCAGTTAAGAGGTTTATCTCCTTCTCTTTCCTTTTCAGTTAAGAGGTTCTTGCGCCTGTTATTGATGTGGAATAATAGAGCTTTCACATTTTCATCATTGCTTAAGTAAATTTTCTGGTTCTGAAGTCCTCAACAAGAGAGATGGCTTTATTACCAGCTGAGATGCAACAGTGTTTGCTTAGCTTTGTGCTGATGGGACCTAGACATGTAATGAGTGTCTAGCACAGTCCTGTTGCATAACTGAGAGGTGGAAGAGAAGAAATGGGCGGGTGTGTGCAGTAGACTTAGACCTAGCCAGACATCCGGCTTGGCCGTCTGTAGTGTGAGGTACCAATAACAGTATTGGGTTTGCATGGAGTTATGCGAGAAAGAAAGGTAAGGACAAGGTGTGTATAGGATTTTTTTAATGTGTTGGACACTGACTGGGCTTTCACAGTAGCTTTTATTTCACTATAGCGATAGTAAGGTAGCCAACGCTTTTGGTTCACCTCATGTTTAATAGGGAAGAATAAAAGGAAATATGGGAACTTCCCAGAAGTTCTGCAATTTCTTTTTGGTTTAACTGTTTTTTGGTTCAGCCGTTTTCGGTTTAGGTGTAGTCTACTGTATGTTAAAATCTGCCGGACAAGAAATTTAATTAAGGAAGCACATAAATTTGTTAATTGAAAGAAATCAGAAAGGCAGTAGGTGAAAACCAGACAGACAGGACTTGTATTAACAAAAATTGCAAATAATTATAATAATTGGGTCAATAGGGATTGCTAATGTGTGTCATACCACAGGGAAAATCCCGTTATATTTCCTTTCATAATCTTTACTTGGCTCAAGCCCAGAGGGGTCCATTTAAAGATGCAGCAACGAAAGAGAGTCCAGCGACTGAAAGACCTCATATCTGAATCATTGATCATGACAGTGTGCCATCAAGACGACAATAAGCTTTATTTGTAAATGCCAGTCATTGGCCTATGTTACTTGTTCTGAGGGCAGGTTCAAAATAGCAACAAAATAGCTGCAGAAGGTTATGTGGGTAGTTTAACAGCTTTCTCATTGTCAGTTCTACCAATAGGAATTCAGGAAAGAGCATTTCAATGGACCCTTTCACCTGAGGCTCCCCCATGCATAGCTTGCCAAAAAAATTTGAAGCTCCCCAAAATAAGGAAATGATGCTTGTACAGAAATTACTTTGTCCTCGTTACAGATAAGTTCAAATTCGGAAAAAAAAAAAAAAAAAGTAAGAAGTCTTGTGCAACAAGGCAATCCATCTTTTGGTTAAGGTTTAAACAATATAATTTTTTTTTAATTTCTAAGAATTTGAGACTAGGAATCTATGCCTACACGTATAAAAGATAGTAGAAACAGAGACCCACTTATAATGACTCATTCCCAGACTATGGTAAAAATGCCCATACCTGCAGCTGGATTGTGTCGTTTCTACTATAAAATGAAGGCTTTTGTAATTCAATATTTATTAAACCAAAATAAGCATGGTTAACATGAAAAATCTATACATTAAAAATACAAATTATTAAGTTCTTGACCACTAAAACAAAAAATGACATGCTTTTAGTCTTAATTGTGAAAAAGAATAAACAGAACACCAATATAATTTAGAGCCATTCAAAGTAATTTAAATCAAATAGCTAAAGAGATGTAAACATTTCACCATGAGGCCCATAAGCAGATATTGTTGTATGTGAAAGTTCTTTGCAGGCATTAATGTTCCGGAACACAGCCTCCTCTAAACCACTGAAATGCTGCAAATGAAAATATAAGACCCAGATATATAATTATACGGCATAAGAAAAGTTTCCAAGAGAAACAACACAAATCACAAAGCATGTTTTGAAATATTAATTCAGGAGTATCAAAAGATTATGAACAGTTATAAGCAAGGTAGACCCTGATGATCATTTGTAGCATCTGCATCTTCCCTGCTTTTAAAATGCTTTCAAGCAAGACATTATTCAATGATAAGGTCGGATGTGCATCTGGGGAGATGTGGGTGTGTTCATATCCTTGCCTTGTGGTAAGACGTGTGAACTGTTAGCAGTGGGCATGTTTGCTCTTGTTTGGTATCATCAGTGTGTACTTATATGTGAGGCATTATGTGAAAACCTGCCAGGATGCGAAAATTTTACATTTTGAGTTACTTGCACGATGTTGGAGCTGAGATATTATTGACCATTTTGGTCTTTCAATTTTTATAATTCTAGCTTGAATTATAAGTTTGAAAGTCAGACCTTTTTTTCTTCTTTTTCGTGCGTTTTCCATAAAAAAAAAAACCTCTTTCTGTCTTTTTTTTTTCTGACATATATATATCATATCATTACATGTCCAACATTCTGAGTAAAAATCCATGTTTTAAACAATATTTTGGAGTCAAATAAGTACAAACGATACTTTTAGACCATATAATACACTGCTTTATTTCACAATAATATCTAGATCAAGATCTAGAATGGAGATAAAGACAAGACATTTTAACCGATTTCTAAATTTAGGTCTAGGCTGTTTCTAAAAAATAGACAAAGGTTGATAGGTCTAGATGTATCAGGAAAAGCAAGTTAGGACAGAATCTATTTAGATTTAGCTTAGTTCTAGATCTAGATTTAGAATATTGTCAAAGAGAACATGATAAAGATATTTTATTCATTTATTTCCGTCATTTGCGACAGCCTCATCTTCCACAGGCCTTTCATTTAGGTATATAATCAGAAATTAATTCTCTGCGATTATTATCAGAAACCAAGCCATCGGGCCGATATCTCCTAGATTGTTGAGATGTATTGTAATCTTCTTGTTTCCCATGGCTGTTATTATTATCATTCTCAGCAACTTGTACTCAAAACAAATTAATTGAAAATAGTTTATATTTTATTTAAAGGATATTATTAATTTTACTGATGAGATAAAATACCACTTGAAAAAACAAATGAGAATATATAAAACTATGGACTTCATTCAAGAAGAAAAAGCTACTGGGGGAGGTTAGTGTCTGAACGCTCTGAGAAAGGGTGGGTATTGGGTGTGAATTATCTATGACCCCCTTTGGGGTCAGTGTATTCATGCACACTAGTTATGAATGAAAAGCTGAGAAATTTTCCTTTTGATTGATATATGTTGTGTGATGGGGTGGTTATTCATTAGTCTGCTATTCAAACGGTGAAAAGCTGTTCAACCTGAATTATCAAATATGACCTTATTTTCAATATTTTGCTCAATACATGTTTCAAAAGGCCCTGGCTCTTCCTATTTATCAAATCCACTCACCATGTCAAAGTGGCAGTTTATTGGTGTAACTGAAATAGTTTTAACTTTTATTAATCGATCAGTAGTACCCTCCCTTTATTCAGCGTGTAGGCTCAAATAAGAAGAGTTACAAAAGCGAAAATATCATAGGAAAAAATAAGCATACATGTACACTTATTCAGGACTTTTTAGTATTCTTGTTATAAAGAATCAAAAGGTGTGTTCCAAAAACAGATATAACATAGCAGATGCCTATTTCTATGTCAATTACTTGATTATCAAAACAAAATAATTCCCTTTTTGTTTGGGTACAGTGTTCATGACAATGTCATTAAACTACTCTAACAAGAAAATACTGTTTTGTTCTTTCTTTATGTTAAAAAAAAAAAATGTACGAACCTCCGAAAAAACGACACAAGTTATATCTCATTTTTAATATTCATGCATTCGGGACGTCTCACAACTATGAAATTGGGAAACTAGGTCAGCCTAGCTCTTGCAACACATTGTTCGAGCTTTTCGTTGCATTTTAAACATAATCAGGGAGTGCCGATGCTTACCAACGAACCACATGAGGGCTGGGAAATCTACTATGATGTCAGCGTCTTGTGTGTCATGACTAAGCATAAATTATAAGCTTTTGATATAAGCACTTAAAATCTTTCTGCCAAATCTTTTTTGTGCGAAACTCAAATGGGATTGTACTTATTGGAACATACCGATGTTTCGCGATAATTTTATTAATTTTAACTGCTGCAGCCATAGTGAGCTTCTGTTGGAGGTACGCACTTTCACTTTCGATAACCTGTACTCCTTGTGCAGTGTTCCGTCAATCTTTTTTGTGGGCGAGTAAAATCTATCAGCATCTTTGATTTCACAGGAACGGATATTCCCAAACATGACTTTAAAGAATGTTTAGCCTTAAATTTGTCTGATGTGTCGGGTGTAGGCTTTATAAGTACGCAATCGCAGTGTAGATCTAGACTTTCGGAGATTGCTAAAACGCTACCCGTGACGCGCTTTTGTCTCAATTACCCCTATAAAATAACATTTTAGTTCGATTAACATACAGTGGAACATGTTTAAACCAAAATTCTAGGAAGAATGATTTCTACTTTGGTTTAAGCAAAGCGCAGTAAATAAAATAGATTAACACAGAAGATAACCAGCTTCCGAAATATTTTTAAGTTAAACCAATGCCACCCATCGTCACATCACAATGTGAATAAATACGTCTATCCACAAATCTTTCTATCTTTTACATCCACCTTTCCATCGCCTTAGCTTTCCTTTTCAGTTAAGAGGTTCTTGCGCCTGTTATCGATGTAGAATAATGGAGCTTTCACAATTTTGTCATCGCCTAAGAAAGTTTTCCGGTCCTGAAGTCCTCTCCTCTTACAATTTAATCATTGCCTAAGTTTTCCTGTTCTGAAGTTGTCAACAAGAGAGATGGCTATATTACCAGCTATGATGCAACAGTGTTTGCTTAGCTTTGCGCTGACAGGACCTAGACATTAGGGAGTACCTGACACAGTCCCGTTGCGTAACTGAATGGTAAAAGAGAAAGGATGGGTGGGTGGGTGCATTGGTGTTAGACCCACACCTAGCCAGACATTGAGCCTGCCCATCTGTAGTGTGAGGTACTGGTAACAGTATTGGGTTGGCATGGAGTAATGCGTGAAGGAAAGGGAAGGGCAAAGTGTATAAAAAACAAAAAAGATTATTTTTATGTGTCGGTTGGACAGTGACTGGGCTTTCCCGGTAGTTTTTTTTTTTCATTTTAGCGATAGTAAGCCAACGCTTTCAGTTTACCGCACGTTTAATAAGAAAGAATAAGAGGAAAAACGGGAAGCTCTTCAATTTCTTTTTGGTTTAGGTGTGGTGTACTGTGTATTCAATAGTTATTGGGTGAAAACACTGTAGCAATCATTCATAATGCGATGTATTTTGGCCTTTTGTGAACAAGTAGGTTAGTATAGTAGACCTACACAAGTGTACCTCCATTTACACAAACACATTATAATGAATGTTTTACTGCTTTTAATAGCTTCTTTGAGAACATTTGCTCAAAGAATGATGGAAAATGCTGAAAATGATTATTTAAAAAAAGCCTACTTACTCTTAGATCAGAAGTAAGGTACATTCCTTTGACTGTAACTTTAAAAACAAAGCTGTCTAGGTCAAGAGAATTTTTAATTTGAATTCAGCATTAAATTTTCTTTCGTTTGACATATAGATCTAATTCTAGATCTATATATATATATGTATATTTGTTGAAGTTGAAAATTTCATGTTTTGGGGACATTCTGATTTTATGTTTGTGATACACGCCATAAATAAGTCATAACAGGCATCGAGGTTTGAAGTATTTCTAGAACCACCAGTTTGTGAAACATTCATAACAATTGCCACGAAGTATTCTTATGAAACACGTGAGGCCCCTCGCTTGGACCTAGACTGGATCTCTTTCTAGAGTCCTTAGACCTTACATATTATGTAGCCTCGATCTAGTGGGAACACGTTAGTTACAAAGAGTCCTTATCAACAAGTAATTTTAGCGTTTCAAACAAAAGAATTGATATGAAGTACGCTTTTCAAACTATAAAATATGAGATGTATTGCTCTTTATGTAAAAAAAAAGATCACGGAGTTATCATTTTATACCTTAGCTCCTTCTTTCATCATTTGGGCAAAGCCCGGTGCTCTTGGAACGTGCAGCGCCATGTTTGTTAAAAATGTATCCCACAGTTCTTTTCGGCTGAGCCAAAAGCGCATGTGCGTAGACAAAAGGAAGTACTTCTCAGATTGTCATAATAAATTAGGAAATCTAGGAACAGGAAAGTGGTGTCAGACAAAGTGAAAAGTCGCAAAGAGCAGTGTTCCCAGACATTGCCTGGACTCGCTGAAAAGCATTCTGTTACTAGATTAGAGCTAATGAATGCTAATTCGGAAATAATATGAAGAGGCCGCGGAATGTAGACTGCGGAAAAATTCGGCGTCCGCTTAAAAGGAGTAAAATAACTGATGGTATCTATGGAAGGTAAGAGTAGTGGACCTAGATCTAGATCTAGTTTCTAGAACCGAAATTCTCAACATTTTTTTAGATCTAGATTTCTAGATTAGATCTAGATTCTAAATGTGTGGATTGTAGCCAGAAAAATATAGACATAAAAAATATAGCCTACATAGGCCCCTGGGTTTTATTTAGATTAGAATGGGGAAAAATCTAGGCCTACCCCTATTCAGGGAGGGAGTGTGAGTGTTATGAGCTAACGATGGGAGTAGACAACAAGGTGCACCTGTAGGGAAAGGGAGATATTTCAGCAACAGGCCCAAAAACTTCAAGATCTAAACTACCTTCATCAGCTGCCGACAAAATGAGGAAGTTCCGCTTGCAAAATTGTAAAGATTGGATAAAGGCAGGGAAAGATTTCTGAAAAGTAAATCTGTGAAAGCTAGACTGCTAACCAACCTGTCACACCACAGTATAACCATTTATTAACGTTAAAATAATTAAAGTTGTCATCAGTTGATCAAAATTGTTTTCATTTCAGCATCATAATCAAAATATGGTCTAGAGTGCATGATTGGAAGTCTTTGCGACAGTAGCTCTTTTTTAAACTTTAACTTTGCCCACAGCCTCTTCATTAGGTAGATCTGGAATTTCTTGAGCTTGTCCCCAGATTACCCCCAAAAAGAGCTTGACTGTTTCATTTTATTTAACTGGATTTTGGGTCTAAAAATATGCTCACTTTGTTTTCGGCTGTGTAAAGAACAAATTTGGCACTCCCATCTGTCACAAAAAAACTGTTTTCAACTTTTATGTTCTCCAATTTCCACTCTATGTAACCCTTACACTGTCAGCCACCATGATTTTTTGTGTTGATATTGAAACAACAAGGGATGTTACTCAAACAAATCATCTGATCTTTGGTGAATTGGGAGTTACAGATTGTGAGGTCATCGCTTAATTGCAACCTATTGTTTCTTTATCGGCTAGATTAAAAAGTTAATGCGTGATAACGAGTTAAGGGCTCACGGTTTGAAGGCATATCATCATTTTCTTTTTGCCATTTGTATGATATGGATATATTTATATGAATTTATCATTTCAGTTTCATTGTTGAATTTTATTTATATATGGGTCAAAATCAGAATTGGCGTCCACCTTTTGTGACATATGATAAAAAATTCAACCATTACTGATTTTATTTAAACTGTCACCATATATAACTTGATGTATGGCCTTCTAGTATTAGTCAAAATCAATGTCTTATTCCGCCCATGTGAT
>BLXT01000847.1:810168-826484 GCA_019648995.1 Plakobranchus ocellatus | reverse complement strand
AAAAGATAACCTCTGTGACAATCGTGCCTACGTACTTCAAGTACGAGAGTCTCCGTCACCGGTTAAAAAAAAAAATAACATAGTCTGAGGGACCAATTTATGATTAGCCCCGGCCAGTAAAAAAGCCAACTGGAGCCTTTCTTTTCTTTTACATGCTTTGGATGGGTAAATGTGTGTGTGTGTGCGTGCGTTTCTCTCACCTTTTTTTTTTTTTTTGTTACTTTCGGGGGGTGCGGAAGCTGGGAAAGAAGTATCGTTGAAAGAAGGACCTGATCAAAAGCGCAGTGTATGCAATTTAGAGCCAAGTAACAAAAAAATTTAAATGCTTACAAGGGGTTAAGTATAAAAAATAACTGTTGAAGTTTAGCACGCAGTCCCGAACAAGGCACATTTCAATTTTTTTTTAAATTATATTTTTTTCTATAGTATTGTGAATGTTGTCCATGTTACCTACTTAGATCAAAACTTTTAAACTGATACCGGCATTCTTCTATAGTTTCATCTAGTCCAAACGCGATTTAGTGGGCTTTTTTTTTAATTATTGAAAAGATGTGTTCACACTGAAATATTTGTTTTAACCTTTTTTATCTGACAGAAAAACCCTACTAAAACAAATGTGTACGTTATAGAATAACAAAGTGTCGTGTTATGTCACTTACGCGCGTGTACGTTATTTTCTACTATCTGAACACCAAACTTACCTGGCTTGTCAACACCCCTTTCTTCCTTTGTCCAAGAGGTTTTCACTGCTCAAGATTCTCAAGTTCAACTGAGTCTATTGAAAAATGTGAAAAAAGCCGGTTAAAGTCGGCTCTGTCAATCACTGGCCAACTAAAATCTCCCGTACGTTACGAAAGTGTAACACGATTTTGGACTTGAGGCTTCTAACCGCAATTAGTGACTCCCGTTTTTTTTATTACCACGGTTTTTCTTTTAATTTGATAGTTTGGTTATTTGTCTTTCATGTGAAACGCGGCATTAAGAAAAATAAAGCATAAATAAACAAACGGAGGATGTTTTAAAAATAGATCAAAATGTAACACCAAAATAACGTACACAGTGACCTATAGGCCACTAGGAAGAGAGGAGCACTCTGCCCGTGAAGCACTGTGTGGCTGTGCACTATGGCTGGCCTATGTAAATGAGGCCAGTTAGCAGTTTATAACTCTTTGCATTTTCGGGGGAGGATAGGTAAAGAGAGCCCCCCTTGCAAAATGTCACGTTTTTAGTGCTTTTCTGTACGGCAATTCGCGTTTTGACCCATATAGCATATTGAGGATTCATTTAATTTTTTTAGGCATCACAGTGTTTTACCATTAGTTGTATTGTCCTGTAGGTGCAATGAAGAGTTTTTTTTTTGAGAGGATTAACATTTGTGGTACTATTCTTTTAAAGACAGAGAGAAGGAAATCTTGTAATTACACAGTGTAAGACTACCATAGTAGTTTTCTGCAGTGTAAAATTTCTTCGTGGAAACTTTTATTATTTATTAACTCACTCGCTGCCGAGGCCGAACAGTTTCGGTCTATCTATTTGTACCGCCCGCTGCCGAGACCGAACCCCTTCGGTCTGATAAATAGCACTCTACGGCCTACATTGACCGAAGTGTTTCGGCCTCGGCAGGCTACGTGCTCTAGTGATATAAATAAGGGAGAAGTGAATTTTTTAAAACTATATAAAAACCCCCGGCAGTCCTCATATTATGACTCTTTAAAGTGTCCGCCAGCGAGTGAGTTAAACCTTTTCTCAGCCATACATGGGACCACAAAACAATTCATGACTGCTATAACTACTATAACTTCAGTAGACTGGCACTTTTTCTGCTGTGAGGTTTTAGACCCTTGGCTTACAAACCAACTGGGCCATTCCATGAAATGTCAACCAGTAGGTGAAAAATTAAAATTGATCACAGATCTGAAATCTTGTTTTTTGATATGATCAAATGTTTATTAAAACACTGTTACCAAAAGAAAATGAAAGAAAGCTGCACAAATGTTTTATTGGCTTGCTTTTGCAAGGGTTGATTTTTGGTAAAAACAGACATATTGTTTATGCAGCTTTCAGGATACTGAATGTACATTAAGAGACAAGAAAATAGCTCATTTTTTTTAATTTTATGCTTCTTCGGGATATGCTTCATTTATAAAAAAAAAATCATGCATTGTGTAACAATTCCGGCGATTTTGTTAAAATGAAAAAATTAATATAGTTGTGAATGTCATGTTACTTTCCTTTCTTAATCACAACTGAATCTTTACTCTCCAAAGTCTGACACTTTCTACAAAAGGCCTATACACTATTCATTAAAATCAAGAAAATGGCTTGAACTTCCCACATTTGTCGTTTTTTATGGAGGGGGAGGGGGGTTACGTTACATGTGTTACACAATTTTTTGACAAGTGTTACACCAATAAATGCATGCAGTATGTACATGATATATGTTACTTAGCTCACAAAACAACATTTACTACTGATGATAAAAAATAAAGTGACTTTGAGAGCCTATAGGAACTGGGCAGACTAATTTTCTTAAGATTTTTTTTTGCTTACAAAAATTTTGATCGTTATGTATGTCCATCTCCTGAAAACCTTTCTCATGACAGTCTTGTACACTTCCACCCACTCCGAAACCTCTCATTTTCCCAGCATTAACTTCTTAAAAGTGTTTTTCAAGGGGAGGTGGGTAGGCTGTCAATAGTAACTTTGAAATAGGCTTGATAATTGGTTTTACGTCCCCTAGACTTTTAATTTATAAATGGAAAACTTATGAGGAGACAAAAGCGGCACTGATAGGAGACAACAGAGTAAGAGAAGGCAAGAAAAGGATAGAGAGATCCCTAATCTATTCTACGTCTGTCGGCTAAGGGCTAATCCCCTGACTACGTGGGCCGTTAAGGGGTGCTATCGTGTCTATGAGAGAGTCTAAAGAAGTAGCTGCAGGGTGAGAGTTGGAGTTGAGGGAGGGGGGGACCTTGATTGCTCACAAACTTGTAATTGATGATGCAGTAATGTCACTCAAAAACGTGAGGAATGTGACAGTGACAAAGAAAAACTTTAATACAAAAAAAAATTAACACCTGAAATACAGAAGTACATTTAATGTCTGAACTTGATTTATTTCCTTAAAAAACACCATTGAAAAAAAAATTGTTAAAAATCAAATTGATATGGAGCTATAAATCATGAGGAATGTATACAACATAATGGACAAAAAATTCCTTTTTTTTTCTTCCACTATTTGAAAAAAACCACATTTAATTTACCATAAGGCATCGAACAAATAAGACAAGGAGAGGGCAGCACTAAAAAAAATCCTTAAGGAAAAGAGAATAGAATGTTTACTATAAATATATAAAATAATGTTGTTTTTTTTTTTAATTTTGTGAGGAATGTTTCCATGAACGTGAAGAAAGCATGGACAAAAACAAAACTAATTCTAGCATTATTTATTTTAGCTTTTCTAAATCCAGATTCCCCCACATAATAGAATAAATACATTTAACAAATAACCTTTCCAATTTACAACATATTTGTACTCATAATTTTAAGAAAAAGTGTAGGACTTTGTAATAACTGCCACATTATGCGAAAAACATAAGGAAAGCCACAGAACAAAAAGTAGATCTTCAACATGTTATTTTTTGTCATCTAATACATGTATGACATGGAAATGCAGTCAAAAGACTTGAATTATCAATATTTAAATAAACAGAATCTTTGTGAGGATTTGCAATAAATAAAAAATTAAAAACAGGAAATCAAGTGTCAGGAATGATACTTGGACAGACCAAATTGCTTTTCTAAGAACATTCCTCACATGTCTTAATAATTCTAGATCTATAATATCATCGGTAACAGACATTGGCGATTATGTTACTTCGCTCAAACCTATAATCAGTTAACCTTATAAAGTTGTTATTGCTACCCTTGTCTATTGCCCATGACTTTAGACTTTTAATGAAAGTTATTCTCTGTCTACCTCTACTGTGTTTGCTTCAATCTTTCCAGTGATGGCTAAG
Organism: Plakobranchus ocellatus; assembly: GCA_019648995.1. NCBI lineage: Eukaryota > Metazoa > Mollusca > Gastropoda > Plakobranchidae > Plakobranchus > Plakobranchus ocellatus. The sequence continues at coordinate 822,465 of BLXT01000847.1, read as the reverse complement.
TGTTCTAAATTCTAACCCTTGTGTCGGCAAATATGGCCTAAAAACTGTAGTTGCCTCTGTCTTATGGTTTTAATCAGTGATCGCTCAAGACTAGCCTCTTTCAGTACCAATTCATTTCTTTTTTTCTGTCCATGATATCCTCATCATTCTTCTGATAAACTTTTCCACATCTCTACTGCTTCTAGTTTTTTTCTCTATTTCTTTGTTTATTGTCCAACACTCACTACCATACAAAAGTAATGGCCATAAATAAAATAAGTTTTAATTACCCATAAGTATGAAAACCAAAATAAGGGTAATTAAAACCAATGTATGTATTCGTAAACACTTCAATAGTTCAAATGTATTAAATTACACAATCAATTAAAAAATTTAACTATGAATGTGTTTGTTATAGTGAGTTATGCTAAGAACGTTTTTTGGATGAATTTATTGTGATTGCCCAACTTGACTTTTATCTAACTTTTGATAACTAGGGTAATGCTAAGTCTAGTCATGCAAAGAGCTGTGCACATTATTTTACACATAACCAATAATTTCACAGTACTGTTTAACCCATAGGAAGCTATTAAAGTGCATTTAACGCCCTCCAAAGAATACTTCATTTGATATAGTAAGGAATGTTCATTTACCTGGGAGTATGGACGACATTTTAATATTAAGCTTATGAGCGCGGCCATATTGCTTGGAAACTGAGTCAAGTGGAAATGGCCTTTTGACCTTCAAAAAAAGTATGAGGTACTTGTTCCTTAAATACATATTATTATACAAAAGTTAACAGTACTATGGAGAATAATAATGTGGTCAATAAAACAATTCAAAAAGGATGATAGTTTGAAAGAATACACCTTGGAAAAGAGTATGTGGCCATTTCCTCATGTATTTACTTCCTGTGTCAGCTTATCTGACTCAAGCAATAACATGAAGGAAAACAACAAAATTCAGCAAAAACATGAGAATCCTATGGTTTTGAATGTACAATTTATGAATACAAAATCTATTGAGCTAGGTAAAACTCGGAAGACGTCCAAACGCTAATGCAGTTATTAGCTCTTTTAAAGCCCTTTAAACAATATTATCATAAAAATGGGAAATATGTGCATCATTTTATGACAACCAAAAAACAACTCCCATATATTCGAACAGTAAGGCATAATTTTGCTTAAACATTTCATTTACATTAATCACCCATGCATAGTATTACAGTAATATTAAGCACTTAATATGTTAATTAATCATACATTATTATATCAGGCTTACAAATCAAGGCATGCTTTTTGTGAAAGTCTTGGAGTTTGCCTTAATTTCATTTTTATAAAAATATTATTTAATGTTAAGTTTTTAATAAATTTTATTAACTTCTTTAAAGTTGCTTTTGAGCAATAATATGGGGTCAAACTAGTACAAAAGATACTTTTAGACCATGCATTGCAATTTTTCTTTTACAATAATATCCAGATCAAGATCTAGGATGGAGATAAAGCCAAGACATAAAACGACCTATATCTAGGTCTAGACTTTTCCTAGGAAATACAGAAAGATACGCTTCAGAAAAATCCTAGTGAAGGAAAAAATTATTTTTTTGTGGAAACTTCCTCACAATTGACCATTAATTACGATTGATCAGCATTGATATCAATTGAAAAGATAAAAATCAAAAAAGAAAATTATTTTCTAAAGATAAAAGCTTCAAGTTTTTTCAAAACAAATGTAGCAGATATGAACTGATCCAAGACCATGCTTGTAATAATTATAAAAAATATATATTTATTATTTCTAACGGATGAGGATAGAAATGATTTTCTTAAGATTAAATTCAATTATTCAATAATGCAGCAGGAAATAGCAAGTGCATTAATTCACAATGACATCAACCTCGATTATCGGTCATGCCACACATCTCAGTGATGGTCTTAGTGTGCATTGTTGCACATCGCCAGTTGCAACTAAAATGCAAATTACAAAGATAAAAAAAAAATCTTATTCTATACGAATCTGCCTTAAGTTGGTTTCTTTTTTATTTTTATTCCCAAAATCAAATCATTCTCTATAGCTATAGCTGATGTCCAGTCTACTCACTATAATAAGCAATTATCATGTAGTAAAATTCTTTGTTACGAGATTTGATTTTGAATGCCAAAAAATGTCTGTTCTTTATTTACCTGTTTGAATAGGGAAACATGCATTTACTTCAGGCTAAGAAAGCAGGAGAGGGTCAAATACAGGGATGCAGTAACCCCACGTCATTTTGTCTTAATTTTTGTGATTGTGGGGGATCAAAAGTGAATTTGGTTTTATAAAAAAGAAAAAAGAAAAAGTGATTTTAGGGACATGATTCTGTGTAATTACCAAATGTGGGATATATAAGTTTTCTTTAACTCATTGGCTACTTTACCTGCAACGTTTGCGGGAAAATTTTGTGGACGGCAAAATACCAATCCTGCAACTCCTGCGGGTTCCAATTTCCGAATTTTTTTCCCATGTAAATATCCCAACTGTTGCGATATAAGTTACGAAATTTGTTAACTTAGCCATTTAGCTTTCGAATGATATAGGCGAAGTTTGTTTCGGACGATTAGTGCGAGCAGGAGAGCAATTTTACGACACCTTTGGCAGCTACCAGTTTCTGACTGATTTCTAGATGGAGTCTTGCAAGTTTAGATATCGATAGCATCGTGGGAAATGTATACGATCCACATTATGAGCCCCCAAAGCGAAAAAAAGGCCAAGTCTAGACTCCCCAAAGGTAGGGGGAAAGGAAAAGGTATGGGCTAATCGAGTCTCACCATAGATAAATCTAGATCTAAACCCCAGCCTCAAGTTGGAGCTAGATCTTTAAATCAATATCTAGATCTAAAAAATCAACCAAATGACATAGACTCAAAATTTTTTTGTTATGTAATCTTTATTATCTTCAAAAAGTATGATACAAATTTCATATATCTATACTAACAAATGCACAGTGATATTTTGAAAATAATCCCAAAATGTCTGGTACACAGGAAATTATAAGGGGAAAAAAAGTCTGGTAGTCAGTGAGTTAATGACATACATTTGTTTTCCACTGTGTATATTCTCCATCTAGATTCGATTTTATGGTCTAGTGCTCAGGCATCATCAAGCTTTCTCAGTGGTGAAGAATGTGGCAAAATTTGAACTTTTAATTGTGACTTGAGACATTTTTCTCTATATATAGGTAAAGTTTTTCCAAAGAATTGCCCTTCTTCCAGTTTTGTTTTGCAATGGTATCTCTTTCGATTAAAGTAAATTTTATGATGCCTTGACTTTGATAAAAATTTTTTCTTTGTTTTCAGCACCTTTTTGTATCTAAGATTTCTACTGGTGTGGGCCCTAGTCCTCATGGCAGATTTCATATTAGAATTCCGTTTTGAGTATCTGTGGCCCTTTTGGCTTTTGGTCCGAAGCGTGTATGACTCCTTCAAGTATCAAGGCTTGGTGAGTATTTCTGTCTTGCAGCTTAAATTTCATAACGTAAAATGTAAAACTATCAATGTTAACACATTGTACACTTTTTCCCTTGGTATCTTTTATAGCTTTTGGTTTGTAGGTGTTTCTCAGGTAACATACAGATCTTACATGAACTTTCTTTAAAAATTTACAAGACAGACATGTATGTTTGTATGTATGTAGAGTGCATAGTGATATGGGATGTATCCCACAAAAATACAGCACTTTGTGGAAAGCATTTCAATTTTGTTAATTCTGTTTTCACAATCTCTTTTTTAAATTCTTTAATTATCTTATCTAGAACCTGAAATGCAGTACTTTGAAGATGAAAAACAGTGAGATCATGAAATAAAAAGACTATTGTGTTTATTTTTGGATACTCAAGTCCTGTATAAAGCTTTGAAGACCCCATAAAATGATTGAAAATAATTTTTATAATATTATCAAAGTAAAGCATTGAAGAGAATACAATGTCAAGCATGATTTCAAGTAACCTGACAATAATTCTTTTTGTACTCATCCTGGACTGAGAGCTAAGTTCTCAATAATTACAGGCATAGACTTGTTTCAAAAGTTCATCAGTTTTACATCAATCAAATGAGGGGTGGAATGTCACGTTTTCTATTTTTATGAGATGGTTTTACGATAAAACTCATTGTTTATCAGAAAAAAGAGAGTTTTTTTATTGTTGTCATTGTTTGCAATAACCATTTAGGTCCTTTGCTCCAAAATTTGTACAACATTGTCACTAATTCATTAACACAAACTTAAATTGCAAAGTTGCATTGCTTTAGGTACTTTCTGAAATTAGTCATTTTGGTTTCTCAGTTTTTGGCAACTGATTATTTTAAATAGTCATTTTTTTTCATCTTATGTCAATTCCATATTTTTTTGGATAGGCTTTCTGCGTGTTTTTTGTGTGCATCGCAGTCACATCAGATGTCATTTGCTACTTGTTCATCCCAGTGCAGTGGCTTTTCTTTGCAGCAAGTACCTATGTATGGGTGCAATATGTTTGGCATACAGGTCAGTCTCATGATAATATGTGCCAGTTTCAGTGCAACTCCTAGAAATCTTTTTAAGTCTCTTTTCATCTATTACAATGATAACATTGAGTGATGCATTCTCACACTTGCTTCACTAATAATTATTCTTACTTGATTATACTCTTGTTTTATTTTTTAATATGCTAAATTCCCAACAGGTTTGAGTTGAGGAAAAACGGATGGCACATTTTTTTTTCTTAATTGGGGATATCCAAAAAAAAAAAAAGAAATGTTTTTTTTTTTTCCAGGTGAGGTAATTGTATATGGACAATTCAAACTTTGACATGGAACTAACTTTTATTTATGGGATTAATGAATATTGATAAAGCTTCATCTGAAAATTTTAAGTTTTTCTCGGCAAGTTCTCGAGAGAGTGATAGTGTTTGTTTTGCTTTGAGTTAAACTTTAAAGATGGATGATGGAATGAGTAAGTTAAAACTATTTTAAATGATTTTTATTTTGTTCTGTGTTTCTCAATATTGCAAAAGTAATGAGGAAAATATAATAATTTTTTAATTTCTTTTACTCAATAGACTTAACTTGTGAAATAAATGGCTTGTCTTGTTGAGGTTGTGTGGATTTTTTTTCCTTTATCTTTCCTTTGGTTTCTAATTACAAGATATTGTCGTGGTAAGGTACGTTCTGTATTCCATAGTGCTTGTAAATCTTACATGCCTTTTGCTTTTTCTTCTTTCTCCAGAGAGGGGCATTTGTATTCAGACAGTGTCACTGTGGTTATTGTTTGTTTACATTGAAGCATCCATACGACTGCGTGAGCTTAAAAGTTTACCCTTCAATCTAGATCTTTGTAGACCATTTGCATGTCATTGGTAAGTAGCTATAAGGTTTTGTGCATTGAGAGGTCTTTTTTATTAGAAAATTTTCCACAATGTGAAAGATGCTGAAAGATTTTTTTTTTTTTTTGTTCCAGGAAAGAGAGTATCTTGAGGAAAACTGTTGTGAATTTTATATTCTTAGAATAGAAGTGTTCAGTATTTTTCTAAAAGTTCAATTTTTACATCTTACTATCTGTCACACAATTAGTTTTGTATCTTATTGACCAGCGGTCATTACTTTATAACAGATTCCACAAACATGATTTGAGATTGTTCCAATTTTTCAATCCATCAAATTTTCAACATACACAAAATTATAAAATACACATATTGTACATCAAAAGAAAGATAGTTTAATGCTGAATTCAAATTTAAGACTTTCTCGGCCTAGAGATTGTTTCTTCTAAAGTTATAGCAAAAAGGATAAAGCCATACCATAAAGATAAGTTTCAGCCACTGAAAGTTTCACCAGAAACAGATCCTTCCTACGTTCACTGCACTATTTTCTTTTAAGTGAATATCATAGGCAAGAGTTCATAGTATTATAGAGAATAATAATTGAGTCAATAAAGCAATTTAAACAGAATGATGGGTTGAAAGAATACACATTGGAAAAGTGTGTGTCGCCAATTTTTCACGTACGCGCTTCCAGCGAGTCAACCGTTCTGACACCGCCATAACCATAAAGACTACAGAAAGACAACAAAAATTCATCCAAAAACATGAAAATCCTTTGATTTTTAATGTCCAGTGTGTCAATACAAAGGCCAATGCGCAAGGTTAAGCTTGGAAGGCGTGCAAACGCTTATGCGGTTATGATTATTCGAAATCTGAAATTATAGATCTAAAAAATCATTCTGCTTATAGAAAATAGTCTTTCTGGCGACACAAGGCAAACAACTCTATGCTAAATGTATTTTTCAAGATTGCAGAGGTGCAAAAGTTTGTTCACTGAACGATGATGACGGATTTTGTTTCGCTCACACACAAAAAAGTCCCGAACTTCTGCTCCACAAAGCAGAATTGAAACTGAAAGTGAAATTCTGTATATCAGAGTGGGATGACACTTAGTGCATGCCTGGCGATCTTTTATGTCTAGTGGCAAAAAACTGCATTAAAATTGCTAACTTTGGTTTAATATCGATGTTTACACTCCTCTTTACGATACTGAACTGTTAGCAAAGAGGAGCCGATATTTTATATTTGTATGACTGCTGTCTATCGAACGCCCTCAGACTTTCATCTATTTGGACCCCTAAAGCACTACCTGGGAGGCAAAAAGTTTGAGGATGAAGATGAACTCATTGGTAAAGTTCGTGATTGTTTTTCAAAGCTTGACGCAAACTTTTTCACACAGGGTATATACTCGCTTCTCCCACTGTGGCAAAAATGCATAGCTCTACACGCAGACTACATAGAAAAATAGCCAATAAATTTATCTTTCCCATGTGTAAGTTTCATGTGTGTCAATTAAATACTTTTTGAGTACTTCCATTTCTTTTATTTCTTTCCCTCATAATTAAACCCACGAAAAGACAATCTTGTAAATGCACCTCCTTCACATCATTAACAATACATAACACATAATAACAAACATAAATCATGTTTCATTTATAATGTATTAGGTGTCCAAATCAAAACATGCTATTTGGCACAAGTTTGTAGAATCTGCCCCATATCCACTATTTTCACTGTGAGGGGGTATTTTTGTTACCCCCAATTTACTTGGCAGAAGAAAAAAGTTTCAGTCATGCAGTGTGAGTTTTAGCAAAACAATGTTCAAAGAAATTGCCATACAAGGGATATATATGTATATCTAACAAATACTACAAAACAAGTACTGGCTGAAGGATGAAAAACAAGACGAGCTATTGCCTATGATTACTTAGGCGCGAATATGCACAGCATTCAATTTACAATCATCGCAAGCCTATTTGCCTTTAAAACATATCTCACCTTGCCAACACACATTTCTTTTCTATTCAAGTTTAGGGTGATTTTGTGATGCTGGATGAACAGATACACATAACTTTTTTTTCCTTTCTAAGCAAGTGGGGTGGCTGTTGATGTAGGGATAGTACAAACTCTGTCTTTAACTGTCATCTAAGATACTTATGTCATCCTTATGTACAGATTACATAAACAAAAACATGTCATATAAATAGAGTTAGTAATATGGAATCACATTAATGTAGTTTGTCATTAGTATAATGTTGTATTGACATCTCATAATTTTATATTTTTGTTTTTTATTCATTCAATAGGGGGAATATTTTACATGTCATATAAATAGAGTTAATAATAGGGAGTCAAATTAATGTAGTATGTCATCAGTATCATCTTTTTTTTTTACCTCTCATAATTTTATGAATTTTGTTTTTTTATTCATTTAATCAGGGCTTTTTGTTTTTTCAAGCTTCATTTTTTCTCTTGCAGAGTTGCAATGGTTTAAATTTAATAAAATAGGTTAGAGCATAAAAAGTGAGAAGATTACAGTTGTAAATTGTAACTCAATCTTTAATGAGCCCCTTTTGTTAGGGGCATGGATGAGGTAATACTCAAAAACTCACCTTTTTTAAGCGGAAATACTCTCTCAAATGTGAATGATTGAATTTTAATTAAGACAAAATTTGACAACTATCTGTATATGATCGGCCATAAGATTTACGTGGCATGCTTTGAAAATGCAATTTGTAGAACTGATGATGATATTGACTTTTTGCAAAAATTCTATTTGAATGCTTTGTTTTCAGCATTGGGTATCCAGTTGTTACATTAGGATTTGGTTTCAAGAGCTATGTTTCATACAGACTGAGATTAGTAAGTATTATTCATCATTATTGCAGTATTGCCTGATAAAGAAGAAGTGCACAGTTTCCAACGCTTAACAATACTTAAAATTGAATAAAAACAAAATCGACATCCAAACATTTTTTTGAATGGTTAAATATTAAACCCGTGGTTTAGTTATAAGTGGATTGACTTTCCTTTGCCTCTTCTGTGAGCCTCTTTATGTTTATTGGGGCCTGCAATAAACAATACGCAAATGCTGTTATGCATCTTTCTGTCAAGTGCAAATTCAAGTAGATCTAAATCTAGATGATAAACCCCATGTACACATAGATTGCATTATGGGGATATAGAGCTGACAGATCAAAGTCTGGCTTCATCTATAAATATTTTAGAATCTAGTTTTAAAACAATCTCTGTATTTTATCTGTCTTGATAGATACATAAATTAGTAGACCCAGATCATCTTGCTATTATCTCGCCTGTTTTTTTTCTTTAGGGGGAATATGCATAGCCTCATTCTATATAACTGGTGATCTTATCTAGTGACTGCTAGAAATTCTCTACAGTCTCTTGACTTCAATTCTCAAACATTGCAAGAGAAAAAGTTCCATTTTTGGACAATATTAGACTAAAGTTTAGACATGGCCAAATGAAGTGCAGTATTGTAAAAAAAAAAAAAAATTATGATATTTGGGTCATAATAATTCTATTTTTAAGAATTAAACCAAGAGATTGTATTCTTCAAATGTACAATATCACTTGAACCCATCAGTCAGTTTCCAATTGACATCATTAACATGCAATAACCAAATCACAGAATCTCTTGCATAAGGCTGTGGGAACGGCTATATTGTGCTGAAAGGTTATATTATGTTATGAAAGCAGTGATCTGTCTGTCAGTGTACTGGCTGGTACTTGCAACTAAATTAGCTTTTGTCTAAGTGGGTGGATCTTTGTTTGTCAATCGAAATAACGGTCACATACCCAATGAGACTGCAGATCAAAACTTTCTGGGGGCCTACTTTTAAGAATGATACTCTATGGGTTGATTTAATTGGAAATCAATACCTGTATTTTATGGCTTTTTCTTGGAATTCATTACTTATTTTATTATGTTTCAGTTATGTAGCACCTAACTTTTAGGCTATATCCATTTTGGGGCATCAATTACATGAGTTTGGCATTTTTTGTGTACTTTTGAATGAAAAATGTACTGTTCAAGCCTCGTCCTAAATAGAAAAAAAGATTGAATATTTTAATGATACCAATACTTGTTTTCAGTATCGATACCATTGCTTTCCATAATTGGGATTTGAACTTGCATCAAACTAGTATCTTCTGCTAATCATCAGTGTAAGGCATGAATGAATGTGCCTTCGTTTGGTTCACAGTAAAAACTAAAGAAAATGTTGCGTTTATTAAAAAAAATTGACATGTTGAAATATTCTACAACTGTATAGAAACTTCAAGTGTGTTCCTTTCATTGCATGTTTTTTTCATCAGAAAAATGTACTTTTTCAGAGATTTATGTAATTATTTTCTTGAAATTTGGCATAGCCTTTGCTATCATGTTCACTTCCTCAGAAATTTGATTTTGCATAAAAAACGAGATTGAAAGCAACTTCCTTTTTTTTTTTGAAGCTACATATTTTTATATGATGTATAATTATTTTTAATTTAAAAAACAATTTGTTTTTTATATGTTAAATGGATTTCAAAGCCTTTATAGATTCCTAGATTGCAAAGCTTCAGTTGATTTATATCCCAAGAGGAGGAGGAGGAGATATATTTTGAAAATCACATAATTAGCTCATATAAATTAAAGATGTTGGTTGCTACCATGGCATCTGTGAGTGAATTATTTTTTATTCAGATGAAGTATTTTTTATTCAATATTTTTTTCCATACTAATATGACCATGATAGATCCATTGGTATTTGTTAAAATGCCAATATGTCATAAGCTTTTATGCTGATCTGATCTTGAATATAAAATAAATGCTTATATTGACACATTTTGGCAAGGAAATTTAATTAGTATGATGAGGGGGCAAAAAGGCTCCATGAGATATTAATAAAAGTAGTCAACAACAGAAAACTTAAAAAGCTTATGTGGAAACTCAAGTTGGACTGTGCTGAATGGATAAGGAATCAAAACTAACAAATCAGCCTGTGCTAGTATTAAAGCTCTTAAAAGGTATCGCTTTTGATTTTCTACCTTGTCCAAATTTTTCATATATAAATCTGACGATCAGATCCAAAAGGCCTTGAAATCACTAGGCTATTACAGTGGCAAGTGTCATTGTTTAAAATTGGTGGAAAAAAAACAAACAACCAAGAACAATCTTTACAAGCCAATTAGCTCCATGTGATATTTAAAAATAAAGAACAGCCACTTTTTATGCCCATGGCCACTTTAACATTGTTAAGTATATTTTAGTTGAGAGCCCATCATATTTTTCAATAATAAGTATTATAATAAAACTCATTTTAGATGTCAATTCCTCCAACGCTGTTACTTTAAAGAGCTTAATACTTTTTAATCTTTAGCTGTGCATATATTTGTGCAGATTTTAAATGGATTTTAAGCTTTTTCTCCAAATGGCCAGCGAGAGAAAATAAATGAAAATATATGTTGGATTGGGTATATCAACAATTATTCAACCACCTTAGGCATTCTAAATTCAAGTTAACAAAAGTGAAGATTCCTCTTGAGCACAAATAAAGTTAGCAGGTCTGGCCTGTAAATAACCAAAAAAGGCCCAAAAGATTCAGTCCTAAGTTGAATCTGAAAACCTGATTGTTTTGTATTTCAAGCATGTAAATTTGGAGACAAAAGACTCCCTAAAGTTATTCTTCAAAAAACTGAGAAACAATTCTCATCTTGAACACAAAGTGACTGTTGACCTTACCATTTTAATTGTTACAGGAGCAATTAAAAAAAAAAAAAAGCAAATCAAAACCATAAAAATCTACATATTTTGCCAATCAAAACTAATTATTAAGAACTGCTGGCCATTAGAGATTAGAAGCAAGGCCAACCTTGTAAAATTGGACTTTGGGTTTGCTTGAGAGTAAAAAATGAGAAACATATGTTAGACATTTATTTTACGGGAGAAGAGCAAGTCTGCTAGCATTCCATTTTGCCCTGCAAAAAATTTCGATTAACACCCATATATTCTATTTTCTAATCAGCTGTGGAAAAATCCTCTTTTGATTATTTGGGTCCATATGATGTCAACATTCATTAAATTTACGATTTAGCCATCTAAACAGTATTGTTCATCTTCAGTACACCTATTATTGATGTGATGCACATATCCATTTGAGTTCCATAATTGATCGAGCACAACAATGGTAAACATATTTCTATCTCCTTAGCAAAATTGTGTAGTGGCATAATGCATATCTCGCAATGCTTCGAAGCGAGGTTTGAATCCAGGGTGACACTTTTTTGTTTTTTTATTTTAATTTTTTTTTATAGCTATTCAAAACTGTTTTTACACAATGACAATATTGCTTTCTTTGCTGCTTTTCATTGTAGATACATAATACGGAATATTTACATTAACTCACATAGACCTATTTACCATAGTGCAAAGAACTGGCTTCAATTCTAGAAGAAACATAACAGATGTCCATATATGAGCTTACCAAAAATTTAGTATGCAATAGGTGATTGGGATTAAGATCCAGTTTTCCTACAAGAGTTGAGAATTAGAAATCATTTTTTTAATACCTGGTAATTTGAATCACTACATTTGCTACAGATCTCTCTGGTAACTAGGTTGAGGCTCACTTCTGTACTGTTTTAAATATGTTCTCATCGTTATAAGTTAGTAAATAAAGGCTGAGAGCAAATCTTATCTTGCATTATGTCAAACAAAGATGGAATTGGTTTGCCCCTAATGAGCAATTAAACTGTTTAGTCTCTAATGAGCGATTTGAATTGACTTAAACCAACTTGTCAGTTTTGATGTCTAATCACCCCTTTCTCCCCTTTCTCCCTCAGTACGAGGTATTTTACATTATATATGTCAAAATATATTCTAACATATTTGAGATTTTTACAGTTGTCACAGACACCAGAAATAAAAGGTTGATAATACCTCTGATGTAGGACGTTGAGTTCTTTAGATCTATATAGACCTAGCT
>BLXT01000847.1:797047-809907 GCA_019648995.1 Plakobranchus ocellatus | reverse complement strand
AATTTCTGGAAATCTATCCCATAATGCAAGCGTAGAATGTTCGAAAATATAGATCTAGAAAGTTACATCATAATCCTAAAATAACAAAAAGCGGTCTCTAAAAAGACATTAGGGAAATCCTTAGGCTAAAAATAGAACATGAGTCACGTTCGTTTACGTAATGAATTCTCCTTCGCTTTGCATAAACTAACTTCCCTAAACTGGTTCTTTCTGGAATTCTCGAGTTGACGTGCGTTCAATAGCAAACCCTAAGTCTAGTTTTTGTTACAACAGTGTCTTTTTAAGAATTTTCCCCCTCAGCAAGGAATGAACCTTAATCAGAAATACTTTAATTTTGGTTGTTTTTAACATCAATCTTGTCTGCTGCATGGGGCAAATGCACTTGACTGATGTCACAGAAAGTTACAAGAACAACACATCACCACTCTTAGGTTGCCTTAGGGAGATCCATCTGAGGGACCGTTGTTATCATTGTAAGATTTTTTTATTAGCCTGCACAATAAAATTGGCCATATCTCATGAATTGCCAACATGGAGCCTACAAATGAAAAACTAATTGTCCAGGAAATACGGTAGAATAAGACTGTATAGCCATCTTAAAATAACATATGTATCAAAGCATCAAAATAATTACAATTTTGTATTTTGATATTCACAGCGGCGGCAAAAAGTTATACAAAAGGAGAATGATTTTTATCTTCAAATTTTACAACAAGCATTGCCTGCTGAAGTTCAATATGCTGACAAACCCAAAGGTATTTTTTTTTTTTTTCCTAGAAATCCTTCTTAGGCTCTTGTTTGAATGCATTCAATCACAGATTTGAACAGCCCAGTTTAGTGGTGCAGTTGGTAGCAAAATTGCCCTGCAGTCTGCAGAGGCTAATGAGTTCTCAACCAATGAGCCTGACGAAGGCCAAAAAAACTTGAGACAATCTAATAGACGACTCTCAAGAGGCACAATCAAAGGATTCACCCTCAACTTCTTTTTTTTTTTTTTTTAAACCAGATTTTTTTCTTGAGGTTTTTTTTCTCTCCTCCTTTTTTAAATCTCTTATTTATGCACAAATCAACAAAAAAGAAGTTTTCACTTTAGTTTCCTCCAAGGCTGTCTTGTCAGTTCTACGTAAAGAAACTGTCTCCCCACATCCATCCTACTATTAATTCACAGTATTATTCCCATTTCTGCAAATAGATTTCACTAAATGTTTTTTTCATGCACAAATGTTTTTACCCTGTCAGATATCAGACGCATATTTTATATCTTTTTCAACCTGGCTATTTGAGCTGTCCTCCCCCCTCTTTACTTCTTTTGCTCTCCTGTCTTTAATCTTTTGACCACTGAATAACTTCTATTTTCTGTATTTTCCTTGCTTCCTCTCTTCCTCTTCTTCTACTCCTTATCTCTGCTATCCATCCTCCCCCTTTTCCGAGTTCTTCATTCTCTTGTATGTTTCTATTTTGAGGGTCCATATAAGATAAAAGAATTTCATAACTGTTACGGTTATTTCTTATACCTCGCAAAATCAAAATCATGCTGCTTTTTTTTTTTTTTTTTTGGAGGGGGATGTTGTGCAGTTCTTGAATACTGGTATATTAGGGCAGACAGAGATACCAAGTAACTTTATTGATTAACTTGCTTTAAATGTGTTAAAGGATTCTTTATATTCGATAAAAAATATCAATACTAAATTTATCATGTTAGCATACAATTTTGTTTCCTCATAGTAGTTTTTTTAGTTGTGCTGAAGATGGACATATGATTTTCTTATCAGCTGGCCTGTTTTTTATTATGTCTCAGTGTAAGGATTGAAGTTTTTTCTCTATGGGCGGTATTTTAAAATTAAATAAAGCCCTCTAAAATGGTCTCACAATGCAATATTTAGAGCAGGTGTGTCAGATAATGTCACAGTAATATTTTCTTCTCTCTCTGTCTTCCTCTCAGCTTTACCACCAAAATCAGAAGAGGAAGTAATCTCAAATGGGATATCAACAGGCAAAAAATCTTCCTCATCATCATCAAAATTAGATGATGAGAAAGATGCATCTTCATCTTCAAAGACAAAATCATCATCGAAAATTGTAGACATGAATGAGGATGATGAGATAGAATACATAGAGAAAAGCCTTCCACAACGGAAAGCCTCCAATGTCAACCAATTTGATGAGAGTGCAGAAACATTTGCTCATGAGCAGCAAGTGGGAAAAGGCTTTAAGTCTGGGAATAGCAGTGTAGCGGCTGCTGTTGCTGTAGCTGCAGCAGCATCATCCATACCTGTGCCGTCCTCTAATTCCTCCCATAAGCAGTGTAAACAACTCAACAGTAGCAGGGACAGTAGTACAATAGGGGGCACTGGGGGCAGTACTAACTCTTCCTCTTCGAATTCGTCCTCGGGGCATTCATCATCGTCGTCCTCATCCAAAAAGGGCAAAAATATGTACAGAGAAATTCAACCCTCGCCATCACCATTATCATATACAAACAATAAAGATGAAGTAATTCAAAGGTAAGTCGCGCAAAACTTACATTACATGTACCAATTGCCTAACCCATTAAAGAATAAAATATTTTGATTAAATAAAAAAAAAATTAAATAAATAATTGAATAAAAGTAAGATTGTGTGATCCTTGCCCTTTTTTATGTTTTTTGCATAGATGCAGCTCATTAAAATCAGTTTTCTTCTTTTCTGTAAAGAACCTGCCAGGATAAAGTTTAGATCTGTTAACGTGCAGAAAATTTGTTACTTTATCACCCTGGATTGTTTTCTGACATCTATGAAAGCTACATAAATAAAATCTTCATTATCTAAAACGGACAAAAATTCTTTGGCTGATGTTAAATTTGGATCAAAGCTAAATTTCCTTAGTATTATATGTAGTTCATCTATGATTGATATGTTTATTTGTTTACTCTTTTGAAAAGTGTTCCCTTTTGTCTTGTAGATTAGAAACAGATGTAAAAAAATTAAAAGCAGACCTTCAGTCAAGTCGCAACAGTGAACATGAGCTCAGGTCACAGATAAACAGTTCTTCATCAGAAGAGAAAGCCATGAGATCTGAGCTGTATCAGCTTCAACAAGATAATGAAAACTTACAAAACAAGTATGTATGCGCAAAATGCTTTTGCTTTTTCTTTCTTATGCTCACAACTGTTAAAATGAGTTTGAACTAGATCTGTAAATATGTTTTAAACTTACCTGTTATAACATTTTGTGTTATTGTTATAAATACAACAATATGTGCTTTGAAAGAGAAAACAATTGGTGATCAGAGTATAATTATTAGAGTTGAAAGCAAATTTTAATCAACTTTTCTAGCTTAGAGCTTAGGTTAAAGTAATTATTTGTTACTGTTTGCCTTTGCATGTATTATGTCAGGCTGCACAATCTGGTGACATCACGTCAGCAAGACAAGCAGACAATAGTAGGCCTTGAAAAGAAGCTGACAGATGAGCGCAAGGTGCGAGCACAAGTTGAGCAGCAGCTGGCCAGTGAGAAGAAGAACAAAAATGCAGAACAGCAGGCAGCGGCTCGTGCAGTTGCCATGGCAGCAGCAGCAAGGTAATTTGAAATTTGCATGTATTCTCAACTTTTGCCAAAGAATACATGCAGAATTAAATATATTACTCTTTGGATTGATCACAATAGTTGATTTATTGAGTAAACCTGTGAATTAGTTATTATTAAGTTGTAATGTTTGTAGCTCAGGCCACTGGTTATAGACTTTCCAAATATCTTCTTCCTTTCTAGCATGTGCAGGAATTGTTTTAAAAGTGATACTGTTTGGTTGTTTTGGAATATCAATTGTTCCTTAGTATAACATAAATTCCATAGCAGGATAAGTCTTTAAAAACTAGTTAAGGGAAGTACAGACATGCCTACTGTTCTGGAAATTCCGAATTTGTCCCAGAATTCTACTTGAAAATGACCTGTGTTTAGGAAATCTACATTTTTATTAAAAAATCCGCAATTTTGCTGATTTGTGATTGGCCGTACCTTTTGTAATAAATGTAGTCTAGATTTAGTGGCACTTATTTGTATAAGTAGTATGAGAAACTTAGGGGACATAACACAAAGTAAGAAAAAAATTTAACACTGCAACAAACTTCACATAATATATGTATGGTGCTCTTGGTTAGACCTCTTTTTTTTCATAAAAACCAAAAAAAAAAAACCACTCCCAGTCACCATGCATGCATCTTGCATGCAGGCTGAAGAGGGTTTGATGTGAGGTGGGGCAAATGTATTAGTGGAGCACTTAAAGATATGTCATTCCCAGGTCTAGCTATCATTGACTATTGATGCATCAATGGTCAGTCGTTCATACTGTGACGTTACTCACCTGGATTAGGTTTTTTTTCAACAGACATATCTTTACAAGGGGAGCAATTTATACAAAAATTCTGGTGACAAATTTGAAATCAGCAACCTTAAATTCATCACGGCAGAACTGCACTTTTAATAGAAAAAAACAATTTTGGGATAAAATTTTTTTTCCTTTTTTAATCTGTCAACTTCAAGTGAATAGTTGGGTTAAACTTACTGATTTAGACTTTGAGACTATACACACATGTCTTAATACGTCTAAAAGTTTAGCCTAATATAGTGGTTTGTAGCGCCGATTTAAATCTAGCATGGAACATCGAGGCTCGGCACAAGACTTTCTGATTAACACTAGGCTCCAGCCATTGCCAGTTCTGTGATAATTATGAGTAGTCTAAAACTTATTATTTAATAAACCAGGCCTGCATATCTTTGATGAGCCAATGTCTCTTCTAAGTGTCCAAAAGGAAACTGCTCCACACAAAAGTTCCCATTCACAAGAGACGCCAGCATTGCATTTGAAAAGAATGCATTGAGAAATTTCGGGTTTCAGGGGTAGAAAAGGGGATTGTTTAATGTACTAATTTTCAAACCGAGAAAGCGAGTAAAATTTAATTCTGATTGCACCATTGAAATCAGTGACCCAAATTTAAACAGCTCGTCGAAGTACAAGTAGAATTACATTTTTAAGGACAATTTTTCTTTTTAAATGTCGTTAATCTAGGGTCAATTTGCTCAACATTAAGGTAAACTGATTAGAATGTTCGCACTGAGGCTATATGTTAGGCATGTTTGCTTAGTGTTTCTGCCTATTTGGATTAGAGCAGATATCCTCCACTCTCCCCCATCCTGAAGGGCTTTTTTTAATAGGAACTTCATTAAATTGAGTGCTTTAGTTTTTGTTTGTTTTTTTTTTGTTCAATCAGCATCAGTTCCCTTCATATTCAGATTTGTTTCACATTTTTATCTAATGTTCTGCATTTTTGCCAGTGATGTTCCTGAAAAGTTTTTTCAAGGGTAGGCGTGTGTGGAAGTCGTCAACCAAATTTTTGTGAAATTTTTTTTTTAAGTGAATTACAAGTTGTGCCTAGAAATTATTTTATGGATATACAGGGGAGAATGTACAGACAGTTGTAAGGCCAGGCGAAGAGACTTTGACAATGAGCTGAAGCAGTTGAGGCGAGAAAACAAGCTTCGTGAAGATCAGAACAGGCAGTTAGAGAGAGAAGTTCAGGTGAGTAATTCATTAAAGCGTAGTTTGTTTTTTTTTTAAACAGTCTGGAATGTCACTAGTCCAGTCAAAGCGTCCTTTTCATTTTATTTAATTTTTTTTTTGTAGGTTTTCTTTCCATGACATAAGTGGCATTAGTTTGTATGGCAACTGATTTTAAAAAAAAGTGGTGGGTCCAATTATTTTACCAAATCTAAATTCTACGGCTGTATAAGCATGGAACCAAAATACAGAGCCGCCAACTACTGCTGAAATGAAACCTTGATAATTGAAGTTCTGAAATTAGGTGGAAATTACTGGAACTGCTTTTAAATGCAAATTGATTTTGCCTTTGTCTTTATCAAAATTACCTGTGTAATATAAATGGTGGTATGAGCAACTGAATTTTAAGTCCTCTTCATCTGTGTATTTTTCCCTCCATGAACAGACATGATATTTTAAATGCTGGATCTGAAAATGCGAAGGTAAAAATTACAAGCATTGTTGAATATACTAATGCAAAGCTACTGTTTACAAGTATGCTTAAGATTTGTAATTATCCATTGCACACTTCGGTTTTAGGATTTATTGTATTTGTATACTTTGTTCAGGCTCTCCTAGCTAAAAAATCACGAAATTGACTCTAAAAATTACAAAAAAAAATGTTTTTTAAATATAAATGACTCAAAATTACAAAAACAGTGCTTGGTTCCTTTCCCTAATTTTGTTCTATATATGTAAAATTTTTCCAGGCTCTGCGGCAGTACAAAGATGCACAAAAGGAAACAGAGGTTCTGATGAAGGCATTGTCTACAATGCAAGAAAAAAATACAGAGTTGGAAAATAATCTGTGTGCTGAGACAAGGTTCAAGCAGGAGCTCTTTTCTGCCCTTGGCAAAGAGAGAAATGAGATAAAAAATTTAGAAAGTAAAGACTCCTCTTTGTCTCCTTAACTCTTTGATACTTCCTGAGTTTTTAAGGGGACTAAAAAACATTTTTTTTAAAGAAAAAAAAACAGTGCAGATGGTTTCAGTAAATTATCAAAGCTAGCACATATTTTTGTTATGTATGTAATTGTGAATAGTTTGTGATTTGGCTCAAGAGGGTTTTTCCTGGAAATGTCGTTCAATAATAGGCATTATGATGTTAAATGTAAGTGATGACACAAATATTACTTAATACTTTTTTGGAGCACAAATTTGTAGAATAAATATTGGGAAAGCCTCACAGTGTTTGACACTATTTTAATCTTTGAATGAACCTGAATCTTGGCCTATGAAAAAGGATAGTATAGCTATAGAGATATTGAAATAAAAAAATCCCAAGATAAAGCATTGTCATCACCTGCCTTACTGTAAGTTTTTCAACTACAAAATAAAACAGATCTGTGATTTTAAATCACTTTTTAACTCGCTTGGGTCAAAGGTGCAATGTATCTAGTATTAATATTTGATAGCTCTCCTCTCACTTGTAACTAGGTCTAGGCTACTATTTTCACTAAAATTCATTCTGTAATGCATCCCTTTTTTTGCTTTAAATTCCTAACTTTTGGGTGGGGTCCCTCTTGTTATCTCATTTTTTTGCCTGGCAAGTCTGCAGATATAATCAACATACTCATTTAGAATCATTTTTGAAGCGATGCTGACTCAAGTTCTGGGGAAGAAGATGATGATAGACCTGAAAGTGTTTCTAGATTGAGGAACTTTTAAAGATGGTACCCATCCCTTTCACTTCTCCCCTCATTTAAAATTTAAGAAAAATTGAGCAATTTTTTTTCATTTAAGTTGTTCACTCACCTTTCTTCACATGATAAATATGGCGCCTAAAAAAATTGGAAACCAATAAAAGTAATATAAAAACTTTAAAGAAAATGAAATATTCAACCTACATTCTTCAATCTCCTTTTATTGCATACATCTTTAGTTGCATGGCCAAAGTTCATACACATTGAATAATTAGAGAAGTCATGGCAATTTTTTTAAAACCCCCAAAACGCTAGATCTCAGTGTTAGTAATTTGTAACTTGAAAAAATGACTGTCACTTAGTTAGTCAAGAGAATCAAATGATATTAATTTCAAATTATGAGATCTTACTTGTCAAAGCCGAAGAGACAAAAAATGTTCATGCCTTAAGCCAACTTCCTCACCAAGTTGATATACTGGCTTAACTGTGAGGAAAATTCATGAGCCCAATATCAGCCCAAACCCTCATACCTGGTAGGTTTCCTTCTAAGCTGCAGTTGTCAGTTTTCCTTTATCATAAATGTGTCATGTGGATAACTGTGTAATTCTAGAAAAAATTGGGGGGGAGTGAAGTTCTTCCCTATTGACCTGATATAATTGGTGTGACTAGGGGCCCTATGAGATGGGACTGATGGGGACAGAAGGGTGTCGTTTTTGTCCTGCCTCATTGTCTTTGTGTATAAGTGTATGTAACTAAATTCTAGAAGAAAAGGGTTTGTGGATGCTTTGTGTGGGTATTTAAAGTTAGAATTAGAGTAAGGTTACTGACCCATTCTCATAAGCGATACTCATACACACATGCACATCATCTTAATGACAATGACGTTAAAGCCAAAGGTACTAGTAAAAGTTATAGGCTTACATGTAATACTGTTAATGACAAAAGGATACTCTATTACTATAAAACTTCGAAGACGTTTTACAGTTTACTTGGTACAGTTAGTTCAACAATGCATTTCAATTATCCACACTTAAGTGTAGACCTATCCTTGCCTTGTTTGAGAATAAGGAGGATAGTATTATCTGTTAAGTACATATATATATTTTTTTTCTTACGCCAGGGTTAAAATTGAAAATAGGCCTAGAATATTGTGTTATTAGCTTTAATTCTAAAATAGATTGAGATTAAATTGTTACTGAAAGGTAATTCTGCAAAATAAACGGAGCCAATTAGTGTGGACCCAATATTTGTACACTGTTTCTAAACACAGAAATGTCCATTCTCCAATTTTAACCGGACTTCAGGTTTTTTTTTTTTATTTAAAAAGGTTCCTTTCCTTTTCTTCTCCTCAGCACTATTGTCATGGTCTTGTTTGTTTGCTTTTTTTTCTTCTTTGTTTTAAGTATTCAAAGTCACATGAAAAGTTGAGGTTTTGCTTTTAAAGGGCAGAGGGCATTCTTGCCAAACAAATGAAAAGATAAAACAATGAACTTATTAGTTTTCAAAAACTGTATGGTTTTAATGGTGTTTTTTTTTTTTTAATAGCAAACAACGTCATGGATAAACAGTTTATAATGCACATGACAAAACACCCAACCCTCCTTGCAGCACTCCAATTTTTACAGTGCAATGCCATGCCAGCCTAGCACGCAGACTCAAGCTAAATCTGTTTCCATATGTAGGCCAAGGGGCTTAAATATTTCAATTTATTACAAATTTGAATTCTGAGACTTCGGCTTTTGAAGATTCCACTGTATTTGTTAATGATCATGTCTCAGCATGATCTTAAATAAGCTGCTAGTCAAGTTTTTGAACTTTTTAAATCTTAGATTTTGCAATAAACTGGATTCTGTTAGCTTTGCAGAGATGAAAACTGGCTTCATATCATTATTTTACAAATTTTAAGCATTTGTGGTTTTTAAAAGAGCATTGGTAAAAAAAAAAAAAAGACAATTAAAATCCTTTTTCTCAAAAGTGTTGGCAGTTTCATCCAACTAACTATTACTTAAGAGAATACACCCTTTTTGAAAAAAAAAATTCAAAAAGTTTATCCGTTCTTGTAATTCATTTTATTGTATCTTTGTTTTTATTTCCTCTTTTTCATTGTTCAACAGACACAGTGGCTGAGAAAGACAGTCAGATCTTGGAACTCAAGACAAAGATTGCAGAGGTGATGGCATTAATCCCAAGCCCTGCGTCAGTTAGCAGCTACTCTCATCACAACTCCAATGAGCGCAACTCTTCCCCTCTCTTCTCCTCCAACTTTAGCCCAGCCCACCCAGACAATAGAGGAGCGAGTCTGCAGGTCAGAACAAAGCTTACATGATAAGGATTCTTTCTCAAGGTATTGCATGGCTTGTCCTCAAGGCTCCTATATTTCTACCATTTTCATCCATTATCTTTGCATTTCAATCTATTTATCATGCTAAATATGTAACAGTGGGTCAACAGTAAATCCCTGAAATTTTTCTGATAACTTTGTCCCCCAGGTTTAAGAAAAAGAAAGGAAAGTATTCATGAAGAATTGCTAAAAAATATTCAATTGGCACATAACAAAGTAAGTTTCGGACTTGTACAGGGATAAAAATAAGATTTAGCTGCATTGACTAATTGTTAAGATATAGGTGTCTTATCCTGCTTTTTAATGCAATTGAGAGAGAAATTTAGTTTGTTTTTCTCAAAAAGGAAAAAAGAAGGAAATGGAAAACAATTTAAACAATGTCTTTAAGATTGGTCTTCATGTAATATTTTACAACAGAGACCATCTCTTTCTCTCCCCCAAATTTCATTAAGTATGATGGACAGAGCTGCCAACCACTGAAAATTTTATTTTTTTTTTTAGTAGAATTGCAGTGAAAAAAATTCTGGAGAATTGAAATCTGGTCAAAAATTAAGGAAATTTGGCAGTTTTATTTTCGCTCTTCACTTTATGAAAAATATTTGACCCTAAAAAAATTAATTTAGCTAAGTTTAATTGGATTCAAACAGAAATTATTTTATGGTTAAAAAATAAAAACAACCTTTTATGTTTGCCCGAAGAGTATTTCAGTATGATGAATCAATGTAGAGAAGGAATATCTCAAAGTTGTGGGATATTTACCAAAATTGAAGGGATTTCATCATCCATTTTTTACTGTGGTGTTTCTTTGTGCAGAAATGATGCAGTGAATGTTGTCTTTTTATCTACCTTAGAATTTTCAAATGCAATTTTCTTAAAATATTACTTATCATAGAGTCTCCTTAGAAAAAAGCCAAGATAAATAAGAAATTATTATATGACAGAAAGCACTATGAATTATCCATGCATTAGGCCCAAAGTGTGGAAAAAAGGAGTCAAGAGTAGCTAGCTGGTTACATTTGTAGAGCATTGACAATTAATATGTTAAAAGATTTCTTATTCTTTTAATGTTGATCTGATCTAGATCTAGTTGTGAATCATGTGGACTTGTAATGCTAGGTAGATCTAGATCTCATTATAGAAAGTGAACAAGAGGTGTATTCTGGTTGATCATGTAGATTTAGTTATAGATCTAATCTAATTCTAGGTGTATGTCTTGATATCAAATGTATAAAGAAAATATTCAAAATGTAAGCTTGACTTTTTGTTTTAGATCTAACCCTAGATAAAGAACTATAGTTGGGTTTATATTCTATGCATTTCTTCAGTATAAATATGACCAGAGAATTTTTATGAATACAATCACTTTTTTTTATGTTATCTGCGACTATATTTAAGAAAATGTTACAATTTGATATAGATTTTGAAAATATTATTTATTATAGCAAACCATTGTCAGCATATTTTCACCACTTTTTGAGTATAAATATCTTGCATTTTGTGAGGGGATGGAGGTGTGATCTGAAGCACAATTAAAAAAAAAACATTTAGATGTAAAATAAGTATACCAACTAGGGATTGACCAAGTTTAATTTTGGATCACAACTTTGACTCAGGATTAAAGGTGAAAAAAATGCACAAATGCCATATTCCCAGAAGCAAATTAATAGGTTTAAAGAAGGTTTCTATAGAAAGAATACATCCATCAATGTAAATGAACCAACTCGTGGAACACAAAGTTTACATAAGAACATTTTGCCCTTAGGCTTTATCATATTAAAATTGGCAATCACAAATACTATTCCCAAAAATTTGTGAGGCAGTCTGAGAAAACAGGTTGCGCAGAAGTTATTATTGAGTGATAGACCTAAATAGAGAGTGAAGGTCAGTTCTGGTCAAAATATAGCTGAGGTTAGATCATTACTCAACAACTGTTTCTACACTTTTTCTGTAAGTTCAAAGACGAACTGGAACTTATGAATAATTATATTTTACATTTTAATTCAATTCTTCATTTTAATTATACAATTCAACTCCAAAAACTTTGCCCTCTTTCCCACTCCATCACACCATATATCAATGGAAAGGGAAATTCCTCAGCTTTTTATTCATAACTAGTGCGCATGAATATTATGCCAACAGGGACAAAATTACTCCTTACGCTCAGCACTAAAAAAAAATTACGCTGCGTGGGGCTAGGCCTGACAAATCTCCTGAATCTATCTTTCATTTCCTGTGATTTTCTGTCTCCTTACAGTATGGCAGATTCCACAAACATGATTTGAGATTGTCCCAAAAATATCAATTTTTCAACATACACGTATTATACATCAAAAGAAAGATAACTTAATGCTGAATTCAAATTTAAGACTCCCGACCCAGAGATCACTTCTTCTAAAGTTACAGCAAAAAGAATGAAGCCAATACCATTACTAAAAATGAAGTTTTACTACAAAAAAATCCTTCCTAAATTCACTGCACTATTTTCTTTTAAATAAATATGATGCATAAGAGTTCATAGTAATATAAAAAATAATAATGTGGTCAATCAAGCAATTTAAAAAGAATGGTGGGTTGAAAGAATACTCATCAGAAAAGTGTGTGTCGCCGATTTTTCGTGCCCGCTATTCCTGTGTGTTGGTTACTCTGACAACTCCAATAACCATAAAGCCTACAAAAGTGGTGACAACAAAAATTCAGCCAAAACATGAAAATCCTGTGATTTTGAATGTACAATATGTCAATACAAAGTCTAATGTGCTATGTACAGCTAGGAAGGCGTTTAAACGCTAACGCAGCTATGATTTTCGATCTCCGAAATTATAAATCAGGGTGTCCAGGGAAGTCGGAAAGTTGGAAAAAAGTTGGATTTTTAATTCTTGGTTGGAAAAGTTGGATTTTGGTCGGGAAAAAAAAATTGCCTGACGGGAGTTGGTTTAAAAATTAAAAATGCGAATTTATCGAAGTGCAGCATCTACGACGCCATTTTGTTTTGTTGACCTAGAAGCGGGCAGCGCATGCGCATGTAGACGATGCTTATATCGATTGTTCCGACCTGAGGCCTATGTAGTATTAGGCTATATATCGTTATCTTTTAACAATATTGTTGATATTGTACCGCGAGACTTATGTTTCTTTCTTCATGCCATGCCTCATTTACCTAAAGTTGGATATTGTTACAGTTTACCACTTCAACAAACACTTGTAATTTGGCATTCACAAAGGATGATAAACTTGTTTTCATATTAGAATAAGATTTAGATTTCTAGATCTGTTTCTAGGATTGCAGCTGTAGGTAGACTACCTGT
>BLXT01000847.1:705351-719236 GCA_019648995.1 Plakobranchus ocellatus | reverse complement strand
AATGCAGGAAGATGCATTCTAATAAAACATTAGAGAACAATACATTATATCTAGCTAGACTCTCAAAACATATATGTACTGTCTGTGCTAAAACTAAGCGGACACACTTGATGCACATATTTTAAGTCATTTTCTTTTATTTTATGTACATTGAAAAAAATACAAATTAGAATAACCTGTTATGCAAAGAACCTTTGAATATGAGAATATATTGCCAAATTCATATATCTTGCTCCATCCAAGATTTGCTGTATCACAAATGTCTATTTGCTTACTCTCTGATTTTTCTTCTCTCTACATCAACCTCTAGGATCTATTTCCTTTTCATCTAATCCTTCAAATCTTTGCAAGTATCTGAAATATTTCACTTTCTTCAGACACGAACGTTTTCAAGTAATCTTTCTTTAATATAGAAATGTCCTCTTTGAATTAATTTGATCTTTGGCTTTTCCATGATCCATTTCTCTGTAAGCCTTCATTTCAAAAGTGGCAACTTATGTTAGAAAAACCTGGAAAACTCCTCCTTACAAGGCAAAAAACACAGTATTCGCCTACAAAATGGGTCAATTCTGACATGGTGACAAAATGTGTACTTGGTCATACATTTTACCCTGTCCCTACAAGGTGGGTCATTTTTTACCCAATAATGGAATAAAGCATTAAAGATGTTTGATGGAGGGTTGATTACAATCAGTTTTATTGCCATTAGATGTATGTCTTTCTTTAGCTTTTTTTTTAATGAATGCTGTAGAACAGTTCATCAAGCTGGAAAATGATTCAGATGATTGAAAAATCAAGCACGAAAATATTAAAAGTTGCTGCAAACAGTGCAGTCAATGTTTCCAAATCCTTCTTTTTCTTAGGTGAGCATCGTCCACATCTCTTTTTCTTTTTTTTAGACCTGCTTCAATAGCATTTTTACCTGGTATTCTCCCACCAATTCCACCTGTTTCAAAACATCCTTGCTGTTGCACTATGGTATACTTCAACTGTCTTAGTAGGTTTTTAGAAGCCATTCTTCTGAGCTATTGTAGTATGCCAGGGTTCTGGCATTGTCTATCTGAAAAAAATGACTGTTGTCTGGTTAGGCAGCCCGTAGTTTGGAAATTTGAGCCTGAATAATATTTCTACAGCAATGCCGAGCAGATCAAGCATATTGAAGAAAATGACCATGGGTCATCTTCTGGTTTGCATCTTTGTGAACTTTGAATGGACTATGAGGTTTATGCAGTTGACACTCCCTTTGATTGAATTGTAAAAATGTGCTATTTCTGGTCGCTGTTGTTCACCTGAAGCATGATTACGCATTGTAGAAACTAGAATAATTTTTTTCTTTACACCAGTCTTTAACTAACTAAAGTTTTCCCCTTGCTGAATGCAAACTTAGCTTTGTTCTTTTCCATCTTTTTCGGGTCTTTGACTTCTTCCAGGAGAAATTCTTTATTCTGCCTTACAGTGCCAACCAGGTTCATCTTCTGTTCTTCCAGCATGTCACATGACTTAAGATCTATGAAACAATTGTCTGTCAAGTTTCTTCCACATTCCTGCCCAGGTTTACTTATGGCGTTTAGCCAATCTTTCCCAGGTATGGTTTTGACCCAAGAGGGTAATTTTTCTCAGCATTATAGGCCCAAAAGACCTTGAGATAGTATTTGTCTGGCTTAGTTGGCGGACACAGGAGAAATTTACATCAACAGTTGATCAACAGAGACAAATGGTCCTGGGATATAGTGTTTTTTCAGATTTGGAAGCAGTTTGTTTTCAAAGGTCCCTTGTAGGTGCAGACTGATCTCTATTGAGTCTCTCTGATCATGTTTCCCTGTCATCAAATATGTTTCTATCCATTTCAAAAAGAGTGACAGCTTTGCTATTGTCATATGATTATCAGATTGTCCTTTAGAGCAATAAGAGCCTCACATGTGTGATGTAAAGTCAAACTACAGCAAGAATGAAAGGAACCATGCATTGTAAACAAAGGGAGCTGAGTCTACAATATTCAGGGAAAATTAACTCTAAAAATCTAGACATTGTTTTTAATGGCCTAGACTCTTAGAGGCATGGTTTACCATAAATCCACTCTGTAGTGACAAGCTGTTCTATATTTTCTCATACCCTAAGAGTGGGTCTGAACTGACCCACTTTGTAGGTATAGGTATAGTGAAATTGATATGCTCACCAATGCACTTGAGTTCCATGAATACCCTCCAAATTTGGCGCACACATAGCTCAAATGATTCTTCGAGCATATGTAAAGTTGGGAGGAAATTGAAGGAATACTTTTAAAAATATAAATATGAAAATACATGTTTGGATCAGATTCGACCCACCATGTAGGGATAGATTAACAATGCGCTATAAAAAGGAAAAAACATTATTCATATCGTGAGATATTTTCTTTTTAACACACAGCTCTGTGACTGCATAACCAGCAACTGATCATAGTTCAGACATTTCTTTAAAAAAATTAATACAACGTGAACAGACCTGATTCTGCAGGCTTTCCTGGGTTTGACGTGCTAGAGACTCTGTCTCTGCGAGGGAGCGGCGCAGGTCTACACGCTGCTGATCCAGCTCTAATTGTAGCTGCTCGAGCTGCAAGCATGGCCAAAATGAGATGAAATATTCCAGGCAGGAAAAAGGGTAATACTAACAGGAATCAGTTTATTACAAAGTAAATCTTATTTTTAAAACTACACTCTTCTACAATCACAAAAAATTATTTGAGTATTTGACAAAATATAAACATTTCTTCTTAAAAGATTATTGCCATTTCTATGATTATATTCCAGTGACTTTTCTAACACCAGTCTTCATTAAAACAAAAACCCTTCAGCCACAAAANNNNTCCATCACCCTTTTTAATTTTCGTTCCTTAGTTTTGAAATATAAAATAAAATTATATTTTTTACAATTCACACACAATATTTGTCAAAGCTCCTTCATTATAATATATTTACAATTTAATTCACACACTAATTGTTCTTATACCAACTACACTTCAAAAACATTTATGGAATTTCTGAATGCAGTACTGCAATTGAAACCATGACAAATTTCATTTTATGGGTAATATTAAAATATTTCATGTGTTACACTTTGAATACTTTGATATTTCAAGAATGGCTGCTTCAAAAGGAAATTAAACCTTAAAATTTACTTTAGCTTTAAGTTGTCTATTTTCCTCTAAAGCCACAGAGGCTTCAATGTCCACAGACGCTCTAGACTCATACTCTTGGCTGGTTGGAGTTTCTGAATAAGGTGCCCATGCTACAGTTTCAATTTTGCCTTTCAAGTTGTTCTTTTTTCCTGTGAATTTATTACAAACATTTCAAAATTTACAAAGTAAACTCTTGGATGCTAAGTGTGTTTCAAAAGACCTGTAAATCTTCTTGGACAATTTGGGCAGATTAAGAGTTCCAAAATAAGGTATCATTTTAAAAGTGGTTGATTTAATTATTTTAAAAACAATTAATTCTTTTATATATATTACTCAATAATACTGAAAGAACTATGATTGAATGATAAAAACCGATGATTGCATGAACTCTATCTCTCTTTGCTAAAGACATTTTTTTTAACAATAAAAAGAAAAACTCCTGCAAGTTGGTCATATAAAAAAAGGAAATATAAACAAAATGAACAGAACTGGCTCCACTATATTGACACTCTGGCAGAATAAAAATCATATTTTACTGTCTCAAAAACCTTTGTGTATTTTTGCCACAAATCATACAATGGTATGCAAAATAAAGTTGTTTTGTTGGTAAGTTAGCCTCTTATCTTGTAAAGGCAAAATCTATTCTTTTTTACGAAATAAAAATGGCATAACTGAACTATGTCTACAGACAAATTTACTAGATGTATGACAGTAGTTTAAGTCATTGCATAAAATTTCCACTGCAATATCAAAAAAGGAGCCAGACCACATTGCAGCTCTGTTAAGAAATATGGAATTTGCTCAAGTCAACAATTAAAAAATAAGATTTAAAAAATTCAAGCGAAGAACAAATTAATGTTATTGCCAAAAAAAAAGGGTTCATTTCTTTCAGTCTACCTCACCTGCATGAACTCTTAGTTTTTCTACTGTGTGCTGCAGAATTTGAATGTCATGCTCTTTATCTTTAACCTCTCTCTGCAGACTTCTTATTTCATTTTTTAATTCTAATTCACTTTGGCGCACCTCATTCCTCATTAAATCTAGATGGAGAAATACAAAACAATAGGAAGCAATACATCACTATATTTTTTTTATCCTGTAGAATGGTCAATTATGATGCAACTGACAAAAATTTACAGTATCACATTGCAAAGCCTAATATTTTTTACATAGCTTGCACTTTTTTGTGTTAACAAAGAACTAGATCCAATATATGAAAAGAACACTATCTTTGCAGGTATCTTATCCCCTAGAGTCACTTTAAACCCAAAAATTTGAAAAGAAAAGTTTTTCCCTACAAGACATTCAACTCAATTACCTTTACATTTTATAAAAACACATGTGAGCTATCAAAACTTTACATCACAATTCTTCGGTAAAGTATCACTCTTGTGCATTTCCAAGATTATTTTTAATGCAAAAACAAAAAAAAAAACATGATCACGAACATCTGAGACAACATTTTAGAGAAATGTGAGTTTTAATAATAAACAGAGATTCAAAAGGCAAATGAAAAAAAGGAAGAAGAAAAACCAAAGGTTACTTACTATCTTGATTTTTTTTGACCTTGTTGAGCTCAGCTGACAGTCTGTCAACTTGTGCCTGGGCCTCTGCCACCTGCTTACGTGCTCGGTCCCTCACCTGGTCCAACTCACGCTCCAAAGCGAGAGCATGGCTGTGAGGACGTTGTGGCAGCAGACCTTTTCCCTCAATATGGTTAGAGTCTTGATCTCTGCACAAGGACAGCTGTTTCTCCAGGTCTGCTATCCTTTCCTCAAACTGGAGCTGGTTATTATTGTTAATAGAATAAAATAACAGTGGAATAAAAATTAAATAGTACACAGCCGTTTTCCTGTAGCAAAATTAGCACTTGCTTGTGCACGTCTGAGCATGTGTTTGAGGCAGAGAGAGAAAGAGAGAGATAGAGTGAAATTGAACTAAAGAGTTTTGGGTGCTTACAGTCAGGATATTTACAGGTTTTTGTGAACCTTAAAGCAGGCATTGAATTTAGAGTTATATCTCTTCTTTAGAGCCATAATGATAGATCAACAAGTCATTATCAGTTTTCGTTTTTTGTGAAGTGATTTCTTGGTACTAAAAGGCCCTGGGAGCATCTCTCATGAAGCAAAATGGATGTGGCACAATCATTGCTTCCTTAAGCCTTGTATCTTTTCTGCTCTAGCTTTATCTTTCAATTGGGTAGGCCTTTCCTGTTAATTGCTTTCATAATCTCTGAATTGGGTAAATTTCAAATCTCTATCCTCAGATAACGTGAGAAAGGAAAACTTGAAATCTCCAAAGAAAACTTTTTGGAATATGGTTTTGTTAATTGGAGAAACATTTTCTTTGTTTCACTGTAGAGGCTGTATAACTTCTCCAAGTTCAGACTTGGTGTCAAAATTTTTTTTCTTTTCTAACTTTCAACTATAATGGCCTGCTATCAAACAAATCGATGAAAGATCAAATATATGCTTTCTCACCTTTCCTTCAACCTTTAACTTTTGATATGATTTTCTCCTCTTTCCCCTTGGGGTGCATTGGCAATGGCTTTCTTTGCAAGTGCCGTATACATGACAGATTACTAATGCCCAATGCATATATATATATATATATATATATATATATATATATATATATATATGAACTGCTCACAAACTCCATTCTCTGATTATCGGTGGAAGACTTCCATTTTAATGACCTTGATCATCTTGAGTTTTCAATATTTTGTTTTTTTCAATGGGCAGTATGGAAGGCGCTGAAAATAAAAACCATTTGCCTGCAAAGGTAATCAAGACACCAATAAGATACAAAAATGATTCCGTCTTCAGAGGAAAAGTTATGTTTGCACTTTTCTCTAAAGTTCTTATAGCCAATAAGATACTAAAATGATTCCGTCTCCAGCGGAAAGTTATGTTTGCACTTTTCTCTAAAGTTCTTATAGCCAATAAGATACAAAAATAATTCCATCTCCAGCGGAAAAGTTATGTTTGCACTTTTCTCTGAAGTTCTTATAGCCAATAAGATACAAAATGATTCCGTCTCCAGCTGAAAAGTTATCTTTGCACTTTTCTCTGAAGTTCTTTCCACATCCATTCTTAATCATTCTTTGACATTTATGCTTGTTTCGGAAAGTCTTGTATTCTTTCATTTCTGTTTTCTTTCTATGATGTTTTTTTGTCCATGTGGGTGGGTTCTTCCTCTCCCTCCTTCCTTTGCTTTCTGACTGTTCTAGTACTGCATTTGATTATGTAATTGGTTAATTTGTACTGGGTAATAGATATGATGTATTTGGTGAGACATCTTTGGCATTTTTCAATTTCTCATCTTTGTCGCTGATTGTTTATAAAAATTCATTTGGCACTTTCATTTTGTTCATCATTCCTCCGATTTCCACAGAATTCAGCATCTGAGGTCCGCATGCTTTAAAATGGCTAATTATCTCCACATACATTGCTCTACATGAAGTATTGTGTTAGCAACTCATGGCTATTGATAAGGTCTCGTATTAAAAGCCTGCATTTTTTTTATCCCAAACAAAGCGTTTGGAAGAGATGCTATGTTACTGAGACAGTTTCTTCAAAAAGACCACCGCGTTGCCAAGTGTACTACAACTGGTCACACAGCTACATTTTTAATGCAGCACAATCCATCCTCAACATTTCAATAAGAATTGTAACAATAATAGACCTGTTTTTAATGATTTCTACAGCAGGGAAAGGAGAAAGTGGACTAATTGTGAGGTCACAATGATTCACATCTGACAAGGTGTCAAGGACAGAAATGTAACAGGAATGATATCAAGGTCAAGAGAACCAGGCTAAGACTCAACACAGGCAATATCCTATGCTATTTTCATAAAAAGAAACTTTTTACACATCCAACGCCATATGACACAAATAGGAGTTGTTTTCAATTATTATTAGAATGCTTCTATCACCCTCTTTCAAAGTAAAGTCAATTTTCTTAGTCTGCCATTTTGATGCAGCAGATTTTGATGGTAGCATGCCTTATGTCTGAGATTACTGTCGAAGCCTTTTCATTGGTAAAATGAAAATTTGAAACTCAATACACAAAGACCTTTTTTTCTCATTCAATTCTTCATTTATCTTACCTACTTAATACCTTGGAATATCTTGCTGCATTTTGTCTAAATTGTGAAAGTGTGTGTGTGTGTGATAAAATTTTGGCCCTTTATGCTGAGTTTTGAGTAACACAAGAAAGACGGAAGACAACACATTTTATAATATTGCATGCAGCTCCTGGGCTTCAAAACTAGTTTTGAACACTGATATAAGTACAGTTGACTATTTTAAAAATGTGCAGTCATTCAATATTGCTGTATCAAGACTGACAAGTAATATTTCCAAATACCAGCATGAATGTTGTTCTGCCACTGGATTTACGTTTTTATTGGATATCATTTCATTGTGTCTCAATATACAACAATGTAGAGTTATGCAATAAAAACAAAACTAAAAATTGTTGACCTTAAATATTTTAACAATTGGTAGATATGACTTTATTGTAGTGAGATAAAAAATTTTCTTCTGCAGCAAGTTGACTTATGGCAGTCTTAAATTACTCCTGCGATATTATATACTTACAAGTATATTATATATACAATCCTTGTATACTGGAGGATATATTATCTAGTACTAGTTCCATCAACCTAATTCTAGGCACACTGGAATAAAAGAAGCAATATGATGCATGATTCAAGTTAAAAAAAAATTTTTTTTATATGAACTTGACTTGAGTCTGCCATTTCGATTCATATACCATATATTTAAGTTTTAGTACAACAATTTAGGAATTATATTCTTATTTAAGGGATATTTCTTTTACATTTTCCTTCTAAAGACATGATCATCAAGGTTGTGGTGGTGATACTGAGTAATGAGTTTGCATCTTGTAAAAAAAGGTTAAGTGAGTTTCCAAGCAGGGAACCAGGAGCAGGTTAAGTGAGTTTCCAAGCAGGGAACCAGGAGCAGGTTAAGTGAGTTTCCAAGCAGGGAACCAGGAGCAGGGTCCTGCTTGTTCCTGGCATATGGCATTCTAAGGTCGTTTGCCATTGCTTTCGGCATTGCCTTTACTTTTACTTGGTCTTAAGAGACTTAGCTACCCACTTAGATCTAGTTCTTCTGGGATAAAAAGTCAATAAACTGCATGGTATGGCTTCTTAATAATGTTATATTTAACATTGTTTTTAAGATATTGATGCAGTATTGACTTTAATCTAAGAGTAGGATTTATTTTTGGTGCAGTATCAAAGTGCTTGTGAGATTTCATTGTTTTCTTTTTATAGATTTGGCATAAATCCTTATTGTGATACAGTACTGGACTACTCATAAGATTTATTATATGTGATCAATGTAGGCTTTAAAGTCTGTGCTGCTCCACTTCTGCCTCGGCTTTATCTAACAACTTACACATACATTTACATATGCAGCACCTCGCAAAAGAGTTTTAAAGTCTAAAAATTATAATTACTAAATCATGATAGTTCAACCCTCAAACTGTGTTAAGAAACTTGCCATAATGTGCAAGTATTATTGCTTTATTATATATACCTATTTAAATGTGCTAATGAGGACAGAAAGGTTAGAGATAGATATGTAAAACCATAAAGAGAAGGACTTTTCAAATTTTTTTATTTATCCTTTGAAAAAAAATATTTTTGATTACCTTGACCTTGACCTTTAACCCAGTTTTACAAAATATATATCAAGATAAGAATTTTGCACGCCTTTGATTTTATAAAAAATCACAATAAATTGATTTTCTAATGTCATATACCTGTAAAGAATTTTTTGAACTTTTAGAAAATGTATGAATTTAGCAGTGTAAGTGAAAAATTATGTTAGTTATTACTGCTTACATACAAACAGAGATGCACAGCTCGTGAAAATTGAAAAAAGGAAGAGAAAAATCACAACCAAGCATATGTAGGTTGTTGAAGAAAAGAAACATTTATTTATAACAAAATTTTCTTGGAATGGGCTACAATAATAATAAAAAGTAACTTCAAAATCCTGAAGGTGGAGCTTGTTGATGGCATTAGGATTACCATCAGATCATTCTTGTTGCTGAAGGCGCCGATGCTTCTATAGACCTTGGCCTGACAAGGCGCAAAGGTTGAGCACACTGCAGATGGCATCCCACCTTACATGCTGGACACCAGTACCTTGTCCTCTTCCTGCCAGCACTGCTTTTCTTGTCTGCTGACCTGTTACTACATACAAAACAGTCTCTACCTTTTTGCCTTCTAAAAGAACCACATCATGACCATCAGCAAGTTGTTTCGGCACAGGATTGTTGGGAGCAACATCATGTGCACAGAGAGATTCCACTATGGCCACTATAGATCTTTGCCTATCAATTTGCTTGTCGTGGTGATCTAAATTGTACAAAATCCATGAATTCAGAATAAAAATGTCCAGGAGATTGTGCATAATTTTTTTCGAACACCTTCTGGTAGAGCTTTCAGTGGCAAAATGATAAATTTTCTTTTTGGAAAGATCTACTTCCCCCTTAAATTTGTTATAGTCAAAGATAACACAAGGCTTTTTCACATCTTTACCCTTAATCCTCCTTTCCTCCACACCAGCTTTATGTACTGTGCTCAAAGCTAACACTGGTTTCAATTTAGATTTCTTTTCCCTGAAAGTAGGTACCTCAAGCGCCTGCCTCGTGGCGGAAGAAAATCTCTCAGTGGAGGTTATCGTCAACTAAAACCGGGTTATTTATCGTTCTATAACTTTTGATAGGCATTTTCGATTGAAATGAAACAAAAACATATACAAAGATTGACAGTTTATTGTTTTATTTATTAATTCTTTAATGTGTGTGCGTATGTTGTAATGCTTGCTTGTTTGTCTTGGAAGTCAAATGGCTGATGTGCGTTCTTGTAGCTTGAAGTACCGTTGATATCATCATAAAATCAAAACAACTGTAGAGTAGTTCACAGCAACAGTATTGTTGAAAAAATGACGATAACTCAAATGCGTAGAGCTGCTCTTTACTGATCTGTATAATGGAGGCTGGCGGCTGTACCAAGGCGAGAATATCAGCTGAAGCCGATAGTGGGAACTGAAGACAAGTTGGTTTACAAACTTCTTTACAGATATTTTTTTCTTTTAAACACAAATTGTGATTTGCAATGCTGTTTAGCTCGCCTTGCGTGGCGAGAGAGATCGTGATAAAAGAAACAGCCAAAATGGCTGCTAAGTAGATCTAGATCTAGACTAACCATTTTAGGTTAGGA
Source organism: Plakobranchus ocellatus (assembly GCA_019648995.1). Taxonomy (NCBI): domain Eukaryota; kingdom Metazoa; phylum Mollusca; class Gastropoda; family Plakobranchidae; genus Plakobranchus; species Plakobranchus ocellatus. The sequence continues at coordinate 708,815 of BLXT01000847.1, read as the reverse complement.
CTTGCATGTGATGAATTTAATATGATCAAGATCACAATTTCAAATCTGAAAAAAAATGTTAACTTTTCCATTGTCAAGATTCAAAGATCTAGACTTGCACTAGTACTTTGTAACAGCGATCTTGAGATGATTTGAAATGATACAGGCGCAATTAGGATCCGACTTAGGAGATTCAAAGGTCAGAACAATCGTTTTTCGCCATGTCAAAAGAAGAAAACAAAATGACATTTTATTTACTACCAAGACTAGCAGCGTTTATTTATTTATTTCTTTTTATTTTTCTTATTCTTATTGCTTTGCCCTTTAATTTTTTTTTTCATGAACAGGTCAACCGATTGTGCAAAAATGTAAAAAAAGGCCGACAGTGATTTCATTGATACATGCAATGCATTTTTTTTTTTTTAATAATGCTATTTTCTCCATTTTCACATGGTAATTTGTTTACATTTTAAGAGAAAGCAATAAAATTACTTTCAATATGTAGGGTTTTCAATGTCTTTCAATTTGGTATATAACATTGAGTTTAAACAATTACACTTCTTACTAATACTATAGGTAAAGTAGCAATTCCGGCTAAGTGCAATTTAGTGTAAATTTATGCCGATATTTTCTCTATTTTCACCTAATAATTCATTGATTTTTTTAGTTAATGAAATAAACCCCTCACTATTTGTGGAGTTTCAAATTTACTTTAATTTGGTATGTGGAAAGCTTATGTACTGCAATAAACTATTGTGTCATGCTTTGAAAAAGAATGTTATCATTAAGCTACATGCAGGCGCTTGCTATTTTTTTCCATATAGGCTTTTTTGCATATGCATCCATTTTTTGGCTCAAATAACTTACGTTCTTTTTCTCTGTGAAGGCCAAAAAAAAAATTAGGTCTGTCTCTGTAAATTTTTCTATGATCCTGAAAAGTTTCAGAGTTGTACTAGTCAAAGTTTTTGAAAAACATTAGGTCAAAATAGGCTTGCACGGGTGTTTTGGACAATTTTTATGAATTATAAGGCATTTTTTCAATTTTTAGGACAAAATTTTTCCTACATTTTTTGATTGATTTCCATATATCTTCTTTTACTTTGATTCACACGTAAGTGAAAACTAACAATAGAGATTTAACAATCCTTGTGAATCTATATTTTTGGTTTTTCCAGTAGCTCAAACTAAGGGAAAAACACATTTTTCAAAATGCCAGGAAATTTCTAAGTACGGAAAAACTTGAGCATGCGAAAACTTTTTTGTTTATAGGTCAATTTTGGTAATTTTTTTTTGGTGTTTTTTATGTTTTTTCAAGCTGTTTCCAAAATGCTGAAAAGATATGAGATAAAATAATTTCTTATTTTTTACTTGGGGTACCTACTGAAAGCTAAGGCCAGCTTCCTACGATTTTTTTTTTTGCCAAAATTGCGTCACCCCAACATCTATATTTCTGGGCATATTTTCTGGCATCCCCTTTGAATTATGTCTTACTGTTCCTGTCAGCAGTGTGTCTCTGTCTAAAAGATATTTCCCTAGTTTAGATTTTGTGTAATAATTGTCAGTAAAAAGATGGAAACCTTTATACAGTAATTGTGACTCTCTCAACAACTTTTCTACGACCCCGAAAGCTTGACCCTCACTATGTTGTACATCCAGTTCTTTCCCATTGTACAAATCTACATGGATTGCATATCCATTATTAGCACATAACTGAAATTTTTTTATCCCGAAGCGGCGTGCCTCTTAATTGGCATGAATTGGATGAAAATAACCCTGATATATCTGGATGGTGTGTAATAGCACTTTGCCATAAGATTCACTTTAAAGAAGAATCCTTACTTTGCTCCATGGGTCATGTCCTTCCTGCCCCCTTTCAATTCCCCTAGCAATGTCATTGAGATGCACCATCCTAGAAATGAGAACAAACTCGTTGTAGGTCATCACAGAGTTGAAAAATGGTGTAGCCTGTGAAGGTCTGGTTGTCCAATAGCTGGCCAGTGTTTTTTTCCTATAAACCCATGTTATTCAACAGTCCTATATACTTTACTGACTGTGATGCCATTCGCTGGCCATTTGCAATATCTGCTTCTTGGATGAGTTTCAATCCACTCTTGCATCCTATCTGAATCCAGAAATCTCCTTGCATTCTATTAGTCTCTCTGCAGAGCATCTGTCAAAATTCTACATCTATAAACAAAGAAAAGTAGTCTATGGGGCTCTCACATTCTGGTGGTATGCTTTTGGGAGGCAAAGAGTTTCTAACAGTAACAGTCAAATTTACTGCAGATATATCTTGTCCCAAGTCATTTTCACTTGAAACATTGATCCACCCAAATTTGTCTTGCTGGCCTTGATGCTCTGGGTCTGTCACTTTCCTCTGATTCAGAATCTGAGCTCTCTAAATCATCATGTGACAAGGCAAAATTACCCTCTACATCTTTCATCTAAAAAACTTTCAGAAATATTTCTATTGCTAGTCTCTCCTCTTGAATTTCCAGGCCTAGATCCACCCATTTTGGAAGTTATCAGTTGGAATTCTGAGCCATTTTTTAGCAGTTTTGAACAATCGAAATAAAGCATTGCAAAACAAAAATAAAATGATTGGAAGAGCTCTACCAGAAGCTTTTTATATTCTTTATATTAGTGTGTATTTAGACTGTATCTGTCGCAAAAATAATACTGGCAATACTGGGTTAAGTAAACCCATATCTGACGGCCGATACATCGGTCGGCACACTACCTCAAAAGGGCATAATCGGTCGATAATCGGCCGCCGCACAGTTAGATGGTTAATAATAAAAATTAAAGTGATCCTGATGCTTGGTCCAAGCATCATGAAACCAGGACTAAGATCCTGATTGTTAACTGCATAGAACAAGCAAAACCAGTAGAAGATCATGCTTCATTACAGTTAAAGCCAGGATAAAAATACCAGTTACACTTCAACAAACCTGCCAACCTCAAAAATATGTTTTCAGGGACACCAAGGTCCATTTTCAGGGACAAAGGATAGTTTTCAGGGACACATGCGCACGCATGTGTACAAAAAATCAGACAGACAGCATTTTAGTGCAAAACAAACAAATTTAAGTTTGAAGATTCAATGTAACCAGATTATACACACACTATACAACAAACCTCTTAAAACATAATTAATCAAATGTAAACCATCGAATTGCAGCACAATCCCTTTTCTAGATTCAATAAATTCAGTCAAGAGATTAATCCAGAAAAAGCAACTGACAGAGCTAACTGATTTGATGTCATAATATTTCGCAAGATACAGAATTGGTTATGTGTCAACAGCCAGCAGAGATGTTGGTGCAAGAAGAAACTTTTATGATGAGGCTGTTGCAATGCCTGATGTTTAGGTTGGCAGGATACAAAACTCTTTGTATTGGTGGCTAGGCAGTTTGAAGCCATGCTCTGGCAAGTAAAAACTGGTTCGATGCACTTGGATGGTTGAAAATGTGTCCAACATTTTA
>BLXT01000847.1:663220-675350 GCA_019648995.1 Plakobranchus ocellatus | reverse complement strand
GAATGAGAAAACACTGGAAATCAGCATGCAAATTCTAAAAAGCAAATACGTTCATACACAGTAGCAAGTTAAAAGAGTTTTAAAACTTTCTGATAATTTCGAGAAATATTATAAAACAAACAAGACAATGAGGATTAACATTTGTATTGCAGTCTGACAAAATCAGTTGAGTTGTGGGTCTACATCATTGAGATCCACTCAAAATATTAAAATAAAGAAGTAAATTTATGTACAGAAAGTGTTTTGCATGTCTAAAGAAAATTCTTCACATAGAGAGGTAAGTTTTCTTTCCCCTAGTTAATGGTTTTCATTTAAAGTCAATTAAGCAAAACTAATTCAACTCATTTTGAGACTGCTAAACATTGTTTTAAAGTATCTGCCTTTAATGTGATCTGTTTACATATTATTGCTTCCAAATTTCTGTTTAAAACCAAAACAAGTTTCACTATGCAGTTCAAATACACATAAGAAAGAATATTTTCAAATTCTTTGCAGAAACTGATTGCTAGAAAATTTATATATAATCACAACATCATAAGAAGAAGTAATATTCATACTACCTGTAGCAAGTCCATTGTGTTTATTATTATACTATTATTATTATCATTATTTAATAGCATAATGGTTCAAGTCAGTTGATCTTATCAAAAGTCAATTGCCATGGGATCCAAATAGCTTAAGTCATTTTGATGGCATTAGTCATTGGCTTAAGATGCAAATGGCCTAAGTCATTTTGACAAATGGCCTGAGTCATTGATATATATCCCATAATTTTGTATTTTAACTTAAAAACAATGAGCCCACCCAATTCCTCACTTCTTTAAAGGTATATACGCATAATTTCGCGGCAATTATAAAGACTGTAAAGCAATGTACAATGTACAATTTGATAAGAATTTTGTTTCCCTGGGTTGTTAGTTTCCTTTCCATGAATATTTTGATTTTGAACAAAATTGAATGCCTTTGGCTGTTGAGTTAAACGTATGTCATTAGTAGGCTCGTTTATTAAAAAAGCATCGAAATACTGGCATTGGCTACCGACGAAATTATTGGAAGATGACCGTTGTACTGATACTCAGGTATTATACTATAACATAGGTAGAGGCACGCGTAATTATGCATAGAAGCTCAAGTACATGCTGAAATCGGCAGTTTAAATGCAGCGGTGGTGGCAAGACCTCTCAGGGGAAAAAAGAAGGTCACATATACAGAGTCAGATTAGGTGGGATTGACACATTTGTGCCCTCCCGTACTCGCACAGGCATAGCTATCCTGGCTGAGAGGGAAGGGAAAGAACTGGTGGCATTGAGGCCTTGATTATCCACATGTAGGTTTCTCAGGACAAAACAAAAGACAAGAGCTTTTGCTAGCGAATGAAAGGATCCAATTTGAAACATTGCAAAGTCCAGATTAAATCAGGACAAGTAGGTAGGCCTGCAATATTTATTTGTATAAAAATTAATTTTGATAAACATTTTTTCTGAAATTTCATCTGGACAGATTTCTTTTTTCCCAAAGACCTTTCATTTAGTCAAAGGAAATTTTTAACATGTTACAAATCATATGTACTTTGTCTACCTCCTTCACAACAATCTAACTTTAAAGCTAGCAGAAAAAATGATGTATAAATGATGAAAAAAAAATGACTTAAATGAAGTTTAATTTTTTATACAAAGGTATAAAAATAAATGTACACAGTTGTCAAAAATGCAACGTTCTTTTTAAACTTCAAATTTTGAAGGTTCAATGAGAAAACCAATCCACGGCTACAGGCCTACTGACCCTTTCAATTTTTTATTTGCTTTGATTAAAGCTGTTGCTGTTTCTGAAGAAGCTAGAAAAGGAGAAGCAAGTTATTAAATTGTTAAAATCTTCTTTTCCTTTCTGAGATCAACTTTTAAGTAAAGAAGAAAAAATTCAAAATGCTTTAAGCTCAGAAAGTCTAAAGCATGTCTACAGAGAGTTTTTCACATAAAGAAGAAGGTAGTTTTTACCCCTCTAGTTAATAGTTTCATTTGAAATCAATCATGCAAACTGCTACTTATGCAGGACTGCTACAAATTTGTTTCCACAAGTTAATGGTTTTTTTTTTTGTTTTTTTTTATTTTAACGACACCTTTTGTTTTGAGTAGATGGACCATTGCTAGGCTGAAACAGAATTTCTACACCACACGTCATTAATTTGAGCAAATATACAGACATACATCATGCACATTTTTTCTAATTATGTGGCTGTAATTAAAAAAAAAGCTCAACAAATATTTAGAAAATGTGTACGGTGCAATGACATACTTTTGCATGGACACTGGCACTAACAACAATTTTTCAAAGTGCAAGAGCTCCAAATATACTTACTCTCCATTCTTTTTTCTGATCCTTTGTTACAGAAAAATTATTGAAAGATCAAAACTTGATATGCATGTTATCTTTGGCTATGGCTTTGGTGAAAAAATTACACAAAAAATTTAATTACTTAAAAAAAAAACAACAAAAAAACAAAAAAACCAACCAAAAAAACCAAAAACAGAAACAAAATTAAATTGAACGAGATCCTATTATAAGATAATATATTTTTAAAATCTATTTTACATTTTGTTTTTCTTCATGAAACATACCCATAATACAAAAAGCACTAAATCTTATTTGAGTTAAAAAAATTAAATTGTAAAATAAAGTGAAGTGTTTAAAAACCAAATAAATGTATGATTCTCATAAATTAACTGACACTAAAATGCTTAAAAATGAAAAGATAAAGCAGATAAGATAATGGTTGATTTTAGCGATAGTAAATGAGGCTGGTATAAAAACATCTTAAGCTGATGTAGTTATCAAAATACTGACCACAGCAGTAACTGGTTTCAAAATTTCTGCATCATCAGTAAGAGATTGCTCAAGCACGCTGGTTTCTTCAATATGAGGCTGAGAATGCGGACCTAAATTGGCATGGCAAGGATAAAATTGAAGACATAAATAAATAAGTTCATAAAAAAAAAAAAAAACACCATTGAAAACCAAATTTGCAAAAAACATAAAATTAACAAAATACATTTTTTAAAAATAAAATGAATGACAACAAACAAACAAGAAAGATAATCTGATTTTTTTTCTCCTATTGCTCACTTTGACCCTGAATAGTCATTGTTTGAATTTTTATCTTATGGTCTATTCACCACTAACACATCTCAGCTGACCTGCTGATCCAAAATTGTCCTCACAGGGATTTTCACCTTCATTCATAGGAAGTTGAAACATCTCACAGGAAAACGCCAGCACATTTAAATGCATATTAATAAACTGTATTATCCATAATTCTCATACTCAATCATAGATATTCCCATGACAGTAAAATAAATAAAAAAAAACCAGTGGCTAATTAATCAACCCTCGACTCTCAAAGATGCAAAAAAAAAAAAAAACATCACTTTACTCACTGCCAATGTCCAACAATATCACCACTTACCAAGTCTAGAAAACTTACAGACTTAGTGTTCAGATGCTGAAGAATTGTTTTTAAGGTGCATCCCAAAACTCAAAATCTAACTCACACAACAAAGGGTTACATTAGAAAAAAAAGAACAAAAAACCCCATATGTGACACAGGTGTACATAATCCCAGTTGGGCATACAATTATGATCCAGTTTAATAAAATATAAAGAAAACACATAATCTAGATTGTGTTGGGATGGAATTCATTGCAAAGCTGGGTTATTGACATGAAAAACTGAACTTTGCAGTCAAAATCAGCACATTCAATTTAAGTTCTCAGGCCTTATTCTTTTCTGGCATAGTTCCCATTGGAAACTCAAACTTAATATTAATTTTGTTCAATGTTTTATGAACATTTTTTTTTCATTTCTACTCCAATAGGCTGGTTTCCCTTCCTTTACAAAGTTATAAACCTTGGCACCAATCATGTGAAGGTCTAGGGTCTGGATCTAGTCTGAACCTTCAGTGAAAACTAAAAAAATGTCTTAAAATATAATCTAGACACTACCTAGACTATATCAAACTTCAATGTTGGCTTGCTTGATAAATGCAGCTATCGATTTAGTGCATTTAAACATTCTGCCATTTTTATGATCTCTGCTTTTCCACTTTTGGGTGAAGAAAATAAAAATTTATCTTACCAATGAAACATAGAAACTAGATTTAGACCTAGAGTTGTTATTTAGGCTGTAAACACCATTCAAGTTTTAATCTTTAAATTTGCTTTGCCTTGTAGTTTTATTGATAACAACCCTTTCTATGTGAGGAATGAGTTTATTGCCAGTACCTCAAAGTTTGAGATAATGCAACATCACATCTTCATATCTGTGTTTTCAAAATCAGTTTTCTAATTATATTGCTGTTGTGCAAAAAAGATCACAAACTATAGGCTGACACCACCTTTAAGTCATTTCAGTGTTTGCAAAAGAGCACTGAGGACAGGCATCAATGTTAGGCCCATGACCCCAAGAAAATTTAGCACCATGACCCCTCATCAAAAGAAGGATATCTGAACCATATCAATATAAAGTATTGACAATTCTACGTCAGATAATTGTGGATAGTATTAATCTTAAGGATAAAATGAGAATTTGTTTTCCATTTGACTGAATAGCGCACAGGAAATTTTCCCACACAATATGCAAAGTTGGCAGGTCTGTCTCAGCTTTTTCGGCCTTTGATGAGTCAGTTCGAGCCTATGACTAAAAATCCCTGCAAAGAATCAGGGCAAGTTCTGCTAAAAGCTGTGCTACAAACTTGCGCTCCTTCAGGAATATATAATTTTTAATTACTTCATCTCTATTAAACCAAAAACGGAGGTGCAGACCTTGGCATCAGTTTGGGGGATCGTAAGAACAAAAATCAGTGATTTACAACTGCACATAATTCAAAATCTTAACATAAGAGAAGTACAAGAAGGTCATGGAATAAAAAGAGCGACAAAAACTTTTGATAGTCACTTTCGCAAGCTGAAAAGGAGAAAAGCTGTGACAGTGGTGATTGTAGGAGTAGCAGTAGTAGTAGTCATAAAAGCAGTAATAAATGTTTGTCAAACCGATAAAATTTAAGTATCTCTTGAATTAAATACTAAAAAAAATTCAATTTTGATTAATTCTAGAAGGTACCCAAAACCAGCCATCAGTGGCGCCGAGGCCTAGATTTTCATTAAAAAATCCTAACTTTCAAATTGTATATGTATTTCTGTTTCGTCTTCAATATTAATAAACTGCATATAAATATAAAGATCTATTCTTCCTGCATATGTAGATCTTTGTTTGATTTCAATCTGTTGATTGCTATTAGTTTAAAGAATTTTTTTAAAAATCAAAATCAACAATATGATTCCCATCAACCACGAGCAAAAAAGGTCAACCCCCCCCCCCTCCCTCCCCCGCTTAAGCCCACCAAGTATCTTTTACAGCATACTTTGTGCTGATCCTTTTGCTGGTTTAAAGCTCAAGAAATCAAGCCTTATTCTCATATAAATTTCATTAGGTTTATAAGGATATAAGATATAATTCACTTTTCTTTTCTTCTTTTCTTAAAAATCAGAAGATTTTGTAAAAAAAAAAAACAACAAAAAAACCCATACACTCAAGTTATATCATAAGAAAATCCATCCAATTTTCTAATACATCTCAAAATTTGGAATTGGTCTGTCTAATGGCACCAACGTTTATCTCAATTATTTTAACCCCTCAATGTACATCTTTGTTTAGGAGGGCTAGGCCCGGTCAGAGTGGACTGCTATGCTCTAAATATTTAGGGATAGGTAATTTTGACTCGCGGAATAAAAATGGGTGGATCCAAAATGCTATTATGTTATTGAAACTTGATTTGATATGACAAAGTAAAAATTAATATGAAAAGTTAGCCTTAATTTACGGATTTGTATTGCAGTAGCGATGTTGGGAGAGCTAGAGATCTAAAAACCTGATGCGGAAATGGCGGTCACTTGAACAGTCTATTTTTTTATTGTGTGCTTTAGGGAGAAATAAAATAGTTCAAATCTTCTTTAACAATTTTTTATTTGTGCATGATTGAATATTTTGGGAGGATTTAAGTTTGCTTTAAAAATTGGTTATGTGACATTGCTAAATATCTTAGTCCTACCTAGCAGTTTGTTTTGGTCTCTTGAGGGGAATGGTGGTCAAGTCCATTTTGGCTCTATGTAAACAAAGATAATGGGTTAAAAGCTATCAAGAGAAATAGTTACTTAGAAGCTATTACTAAAAAACGTTTTTTTTCCCCAGTGTTTTTTAATTGAACTTGACTTAGACTTTGGTTAATCATGTAAGTATTTACTATGCCGTTAAAGCAAGTAAGTTTGGTTTCTAGTGGTAGAATTTATTATGACTGAAGTTGATAAATTTTGAGCTGTCAGTGGGTCTTGTTGTGGGCATGAGAAAAAAAACCCCAAAAAACTTAGTAGTGGAACCTTTCCTAATATTATTATGTAGGTCTAACACAGTATCAAATTAATCAATTTTGATAAGCTAATAAGCTGGGTCAGAGTAAGATAAATATAAAAATTCATCTCTGGTTTAATTCCTTCTTCTCTAAATTCTCTCAGCCCCTCATATTCATCAGACAATACAAGTTCAAGTGTGCCCTTTTCTTTACATTTTTTCAAAGAGTTTAACAATAGAAGCATGCAATAATCTAGAAATTATATAAAATAAGCACACAGCAAGAATTTTAACAAAAAAGTAAAGCAGTCTTGTGATCTTGACGATGCTCTTCTCTTTAAAAATGGGTTTTCAAGGACTAACATTTTTCAACACTTAAAGGAACAAAAGTGTGTCTTAATATTCTTGCACTATTTAATGATTTTGGTATTTATGTGGATATACTTAATCCTCTCATAAGTGAATGATTTTTTTTTCTTTTACACAATCTGGAGAATTAATTCAATGATTTAAGGTGGCTTGAAATTCTTATTTTCTTATTAAATTAATTTCCACAGCTTACACTCTTAATTAGAAATTGATGATTGTTTTGATTGAAATATTGATAAAGACTGTAAAGCAATGTACAATTTGATAACAATTTAGTTTCTCTAGGTTCATAAATTTTTTGATTTTGTAAAAAAAATGAGACCTTTTGCCTCTCTTGGCAAAATGTGCAAATTTGCACCGAAAGCCATAATCAGGTAAGAAAACAAATGTCTTAAAACTGTCTGAAAGTCTTTAAAAAAAATTAGGCATTAAATATGTGTACATTAAAGCATGCTCCAAAAGTTAAATGGCTGTTGCCCTGTACTTGGGAAAGTTATGGGGATGTAATCATGTTAAATGTTGCACAAAATTAATTATTTAAAAAAAATCAATAAAATCATTAAATTTGTTCCAAAATTCTTACAGTAAAAAAAATTTATCGATTTCAGAAAAGATTCATATCATGCACGTTTAATTTCTGTTTTGGATACCCTAATTCTACGTTTAGGGGGAGCAGTGGCTCATCTAGTAGGGCAGTTGGCTACCATCCAGGAGGTCCGGGGTTCGATTGTCAGTCCAGGCCAATTCAGATTTTTATTGCTCCTCTGTGTCCACCCAGCACTAAATGGGTAGCTAGGTCTCCTAACTCTTTGTGTCCGGATTTTTTTTCCACATCTGGGCAGAGTTTTTTCCCTCTATTTAAAGTGCATCTTATGTTTGGATACAAGAATGGTCGCCATTTATCTCTTAATAAAGATAGAGCCATATATCTTGGACTAATGTACTAGGCATTGGTTACACTACCTAAATATAGTCAGTTTGTTCATGACGGATGTGTTTTTATACGTTGTATATAGATAGACTGACAGTAGCAAGAAAAATTGCCGTCAAAATTAGCACAACACATTTATATTCACCATCAGAAAAAAAATATCCATTTTCAGTCAACAGTCAAATACACTGTATTCTAGTAAAGTCCATACAGTTCCCAATATTCATACCAATTTTAGTCCCAATTCCATCTAGAAATAAATAAATTATACTCAATTGTTGAAAAAAGGTGAACGAATGTTGCGGTGTTTTCAGTAGAAGTAGACCTAGTTTTGGTTTCGCTTGTAAGAGCCTCTCTATCTTCAAATCATTGATCATATCCCTCTAGGGAACGATTCTTTTATTCAGTATCAAGAAACAAAGAGTTCCAGTTTCCTTGAGAAATTATTTCGCAGTTTTAGACCTGCTTTTCTTTCATATTGTTAGCGGCCCCTGGGAGCGGCCGCTCAGTCATTCATATTGTTCCGTCAGCCGCTCGGAGTTATTGAGTTAAGACCTAGCGAAAGTAAAGGCGGCGAGGAAAGCAATGGCAAACTACCTCAAATGCTGTATGCCAAGAACAATCAGGACCCTACTCCTGGTTGCCCGATGTTTATACTAAGTGTGGAACCCACTTTACTGATTCTAGGTTTACTTTTTTTTTCTCTTTCAGGACAAAAAAAAGTAATCAAATATACAGCTATTCCAATCTTATTGGACTGTAATTGAATCCCTCCCTTTCACAAAACTTGAAAAGCATATCAATCCCCTTGAAAATTACATCAATCGTAGTCCCACAATCATAGTGTCCCAAAACCTACGTGGGGAGGCTAAACCTCTTGGACTTTTATAATTGGATCTCAGCAAAATGTTGTTGTCCTTGTTCTCGATGTCTCTGCCTCTTTGCTCAATCACATCCATTTCTCTGAAGATATCTCCAACACTGCGATCCACTGCAGATATAGAAATAATTTGGCAATAAGCTGAGATGTTATTCAATGCTAAAAAGTTGTTGAGGTAAATATAAGTAGTGATGGTTGATATAAAAATTTTTTCACCATAATGGCATAAATAAACCTTCACTTCTTAGGCACATTTTTAGCATGTTGTCCCATTCTGCAATATGTAACACTAAATAAATCAATGAGAAAAAAAAATGAAAACAAAAAGGCAGGAGAAAAACAATTGTAAACTTCTTCTAAGCAAATGGTTTGGAATTCAATTAAATAGTTTAAAAAATAACTAAAAGTTGATTGCTGCCTATTCTGAGGGTTGAATCTATCCATTTACATGCTTTTCTAAGTGTATCAATTGTCAAATAATAAGCAACAATATTTTAAAGTCTATTTACTGGCACTAAAAGGAGGATAAATCTACTTTAAAAGTCTTTTGTTTTAAAAGGTTTCCTATTTTGCTTCTAGCCTCATCTAACTACAATCAAATTTGGATAAAGTTAAAGTCTTAGGGTTAGGAAAAAAGGTTAGGAGAATCTGATGTATTTATGTATCCAAGTTGTATCTTTTATATATTTTTTTCCCTTTTTCTTAGATTTGTTCAGAGGACATCACTCCCATAGGAGTATTGATATGTGTATGAACAAGTGTTTCAAAATGCCCCAGCAAGCAAATATTTCTACGCTAGTCCCAATTGACTACAATAAGGGTAGTTCAAATGACAACAATAATCTTGTGTGGACCTAAGGCTCTATCATGAATGTCTATGCAGTTGCTGTTTTTTTTAGATATTACATGTAACAGCAATTAATATTTAAATTATACATGTTAAATTTGAATCATACATGTTACTGTCATATATATCATGGGAAAGAAAAAGTCAGAAAAGAATTATATAACCACAAAAGACTCATATACAGATTCTGGATGTCCACAATTAGAGTTTTGCAAGCACAGACTTGCCAACCCTCGCAATTGGTTTTGCTTATTGCAACGACCAAAAAAGATCTTTATTGCTTAATCTCAATCAAAAATGTTTGTTTCAAAATTGACTTTCCTTCCTGATATGCAACTGAAGTAAAACAAAGCACTTCGCTAGCCTAGCCTAATGTGCGCGCTGACCAGTGACATAGTAGTCATGCTTCTGGTAGGAATCAAACCTTTCTTGAACGAAGAAAGGGTTGATCAAGCCAAGTTGTCATCGCAGAAAAATAGCAGACAGGGTTACATGATAAAAAAGGCCCAGCTCAGCAAATCATGGCCTCTATTGCTTACTCTTATTTTGAGGAAAATGCTTATCAACATTTTTTTTGCCACACATTTGCATATCTTTTCAAGTTAATTTGCGTACAGGTTGGCAAGTCTGCAAGCATATAAAGGCCACACTTTAGATATCATGCATAGTCACTTTTTTAAAACTTATTTCAGAACTTGCAAGGGAGCACTGAGGACAGGCATCAATGTTAGGCTCATGACCCCAAGAAAATTAAGCACCACGTTAAAAAAAAGGATATTCAATTCCTTTGAAGAGTGCATATCATCATTTTGAAATTATGAGACATAATTTGAATAACTGAGTTATATCAATATTAAGTATTGAGTATTGATAGTTATTTCACTACAATTTCGCCTCAGAAAATAGTATGAAATATGATAATACTGGACTGGCCTGACAAGAAAAACAAAGGAGAGACAGGGTGACGAGTTTTCAGCAAAGCTGCCCACAAAATAGAATACATGAAGTCATCTGTGTAGCACACAGCTGTTGCTTGGAGGTATACTGTATTATTTTGGGGGTAGATATCAGATTATCCTGATTTGAGAAGGTCTCCGAATCTTCCCAGAGCCTTAATCACCTTTGGTTCTAGATGAGTGTGCACGTGAGGAAAGGTGGGTAATTTCTTTTCAAATTTATATAATTTTGATTAAGTTAAACACATAAAAAGTCATGACACATTAATTCTAAAATTTTTTGACAAAGACCTGATAAAAATTTAATAAAAGCAGTTTCATCTAAAAGTAAATACAATATTAAAACATGTAAAATAACACTTTTCTTGTCTGTCTATATATGCACATGAAAAAGATAATAAATTAATTTTAGAAAATCATTGTTTGTCTCCAAAAAATCAAATAAAAAATGAAAACTGTACATAATAAGAAAAAAAACTTAGTTTTTTGAAAATAAAAATTTCCTTAAGTTGCCATTGATAAATATTTTGCTACAAAGCAACAAAAAATTGGCACCACTGAAAAAACTGATTTCCTGGCTGTAGACTCCCACATAATGTCTTTGACTTAATAGCTGTACACTGCCAATGGCAGGGTTAGAAAAATGGATAAAATAATTTCACAAAATCTTTGAACTACTCTTAAAAATGAAATGCTTTATAAAAGTCAACGCCCTCAAAATAACACCTAGAAACATTTTTTAATAGATGAGGGTTACTAGAAGAAAGGCAAACCCATCTCCTCAAAAGTTTGAGTATATGATACCTGTAACAAAATATTTTGAGAATAGGACAATTTGATGAAGGTTTTTTTTTTTTTTCGAAGTGTCAATTTGCATCGTAAAATTCGATGCATTTTGCTATTTTTGCAAAGTACATCGTAAACATCGGTCTTGCGCAGTGTAGCTCTCGCACTTTCATTTTCACTCAAAAACAACACAACCGCCCAGCACCATTTCACGGGGAATAATGAAGAAGGTGGTAACCATGTTTGAAAGCTATGAAGATTTTTTAAAAGCCTTGAAAGTTTGAATAATCATCATCTAGTAATGCCTTCATTCTTTAGAAAAATTCAGAAAAAGGGGAGACTGTAAATAAAGAAGAAAAGTAAAAGTGTCACCGTCGTTTCCCTTCACGAGGCAACATTTCACGTGTAGCCACTTTGGTTCTGTGAGACAAAGAAAAGAAAGACTGGAGAGGAGACCCATGTTGTGCAGACAACAAAGTCGAATTGAGTACCTATTACCTTACTTGGACTGCATGTACCTAAATCTAGAATTAGATCTAGAACTTAGATTGATCGAAAAATATTGAAATTCGTATCTAGATCTAGATTGGACGTTGGACACACGCTGTGTGAATAGCTAGTATCATCACTAAGGACTGTTCACAATTGATGTCAAAATTTGGCAAAAATAGCAACCCCCCCCCCTCAAGTTGATGTCAACTTTAACTTTCAATTTCAATGCATTCATTTGATCATCAAAGTTCATCACACTGCCTTCGTTTATTTCTTTCTTTAAAACTAATAAAAGCGTCCATGAGAATTCCTTTTTTTCTAGAATTTCAGAAGCTTTCAGAGAAGGATGAGCTGCTTTAAAAGCTTTGTAAGAATCTTGATAATATTCAGAGGCATCCATAGGTATCTTCTTTGTTTTAGTTTGTGAAAACAACAGTAACATCAGGGTTGCCAGATACTGAGATAGTTTGTGA
>BLXT01000847.1:637959-656093 GCA_019648995.1 Plakobranchus ocellatus | reverse complement strand
TCATGATTCAAACATCAAGAAAAAATTATTCATCTGCATGTGAACATGAACAATTTCAAATAACAATGTAGTAAAATCTATTGTGCACATTTCTATACATGCTTCTGATGCATGCACTTTTGCACCCAATGAAAACTTCAGACAGACTTAATAGGCACAAATATTAAATAATGGGTGTGAGCTAACCCAAAAACAGTATCTTGAACTAAAAAAACAAAGGCACAGTAACAAAAATTGTAAGTATTGTTTATAGATAAAGAATAATGGGACACTATATCTTTGAGTTAGTTGGCTGTCAAAATCAATGCTAGAGTCCAAGACACACTTTCACTCACTTTGGTTAAAAAGTTATTAAGAATCACAAACCTTTTTCATTTCATGGTAGCAAAATTTACAGGTAAGGTAGGTGAAGACAAAGCTTTATTTTAAGATTTTTTTAAAGAAATATTTCTTGTGTTTTTCACAAATTACATTAGATCTACTTTAAATCATGACACCAAACAGTCACAATTAAGGCACATGTAGATAAGTTCCTTTCAAATAAATTCATCACTGAGGTAATTATTTTGATTGGCTTTTTTTTTCAATGTCCATAACAACTCCTGGGTTTGATATTAACTGCATCCGTTGGACAATTAGTGACTACACCAGCAACTCCATCAGTTTTAAATAGATGAGTGGAGGCTTGTGGAACCCAGAAAGACAAAAATAAGACCTGCAAATGGTGGTAACAAATATCCATAGACCCCACTTCCTTGTGGGTTCGTTAAAAAAAACAAAAGCTAAGGGAGAGCCGATACACAAATCAGCAGGAGGCAAAGGGAAAACATTGCTGTAATTTCCCAAGAATAATCATGGACTCTCACCAATAGAATATAAGTTATATTTTTTATTTCAACAAACTTATTTTTGGCAATCACACATAAGCCTAAATTTGGCAAGTCTTTCCCAAAATTTTGTTCCAGGGTTCTGATTATATATCGCCCAATACCAAAATTTAGAGAAGACCCTATCTTGAAATTGTTAGTCCACACTGAGATTATGATGGCAAACCAGGTAGCAAAATTGAAATACTAGCCTAGATATTCATTTAGATATAGAGTTAGTATCTCAAGAACTAAAGTTTATTTCAAGCTTTCCGTTCCATCATTGCTATAGTAGTGAAAATTAGGTGGTGGAAGTTTTTACTAAGGCCTAAATTTAATTATAATGTCCATTTTTTATAATTACATTTACATTTAATTTGCAGTGAATTACTACAAAAGCTAGATCGTGAAAAAATCAATGTAATATTTTGGAGTGAAATTTATCATATTATTAATCTACGCTTAGATTGTTACAATACGTATCATCAAAATTTATAGGTCTATTTTAGATCTAAACCTGGATAGCGGAAATTTATTTCAAGCTTTCTGTTTGTTTATTGCAACAGTAAAATTTAGTCGGTGGTATTTTTTGTATAGGCCTACATTTAGAATATATCACAGTGAATTCAAGCAAAATAAGGATCTTGAAATCAGACCTTCATTACAAGCTTTTTCCACTTTGGCTTAACTCCATTCCTAGGTATTCTGACTTCTTTTTGGATGACCTCTTCTCCTTTTTTCTGATACCAAGCATTCATGAAGATTTTTACTTATACAGTCATGCCGTTTTCATCTCCAAAATATTTCATCCAATTTAAATCATCACAATGAATTGCAACAAAATCTAGATCTTAAAATGATATCTTGATTGCAAACTTTCACTGCCTCTGCTTCTCCCATTCCAAGGTGTTCTGTCTTTTGGGGGTGACCTGTTCTCCTTTTCCAGGTTTGGTTTTGGTTTTTGTATATAGTCAGTCCTTAACAAGGTGATCTCAGCCTTTTTCCAGGGACCATGCCTTCATGAATTTTCCTTAGACCTATACATTTGTGCTTTTTTTCATTTCCAAAGTTGTTCATCTTTCCTATTTAAGTTTTATTCGGGAGTTAATTCAGACTTATCTTTTGTTTTTATAGACTTCAAGCCCCACTATTTTTAAAATTCGACTGCTTCTAAGGATTTGTTTCAAATTATGCAAAATGTCAATCTTTAATTGCTGAAATTCTCTCCTGCTCAGACAAGGATAAATTGAATTGAGGTGGTGTCACATATCAGTAACTTCACCTTGGTTTACTTTTGCTCTGAATAAAGGACATCACATCTCGAGATCATAGGGCATAAATACTGCATGAATCATGGAAGCTGCTAGATTAATTTTAAATTAATTATTGCAAGCCCCTTCAAAATTATAGAATGCAAACTCCACTCATATTTGACATGAAATGATCCTCAGTTGAAAATTAAATCTTATTAAGGCTTCGTTTGGTTTATGTTTTTGTTCTGGGATTTTCACTTCATTTGCAAAAGAATGTCATTTTTTTGCCTGGTTACAAAAGCAGTGATCATTCAGTCTCAATCAAGAAATACACTGGAATAAGGCTACATTTCAGATGGCTAATTCTTTGGTTCCCATTTTGGTTCATGAATTTTTTTACTTCTTTTTTAAAGCATTCTTTGCATTTTGTTGACTGCATGTATACCCAATTTAGGCAGATTTTGGTTCTATTCAGGTTTAGAGAAATCTGCTTCAAGTCGAAATGTTATAAGACATTCTTCAGCATATAGGTTAAGGCAAACCTTGATTTATATGCTGTAAAATATAACTTTTCACAATCAGTAAGTATTTCTTGGTTTTTATTTACTAAATGTGACACTAAGATAGGTTCCACAAAAAGTTAAGGCTGTGCAAGCATGGTTCAGGAAAATGTCTTTTCTTTTCCTGTTCATTTGAATGGGCAAACATGCTTGTATAAAATAAAACATAAACAAATCTGCCAAACCTGATAAAGCTGGAGTTTTGAGAGTGTCTGGTAGAGGTCCATCTCTAGAATTAGTGATTTTAGGAGATGCACTCGTATTGAAAGTCGACTCTAGCGAATCCATCAATGCCACTGTGTGATAAGAAAATAGAAAAAAAGGTATCAATCTTTAAAAATTTTTCATTCAGAAAAGTCCTCACAATGGCTATAATCTGATGTTTGTTGCAAGTCTCTATATCAGTCNNNNCCCCCCCCCCCCCCCACACACACACACACACACACACTTTTCACAGGCCCTTTCTTCTGTAATTCCATAAACTAGAACAGTAAAAAGGATGAGCATGATTTTTGTCAAGAAATAAATGAAGCACTATAATTGAAAGCAAGTATTATTAATTTTTTTTATCAACACAAGTTATTTTACCTCGAGAAAGCATGCTTGGCTTTTGAGTTGAGGATTCCTAATGAGGAAAATTAAAACTTTTTTGAATTAAAAGAAACAGATCTCATGTCACACAATAATAAATCAACATTTGACAAAGAAATGTCTGACAATGTTTCAGAAAAAGAGGGTGAGAGCATATTACAACAAGAAAAATGATGGTGATATAAATAAGATGATAACAAAAGTGTTCAATTATAGAAATAAAAGCATGTAATGCACGTCATGGGAGCCCAAATTTATTATTTAATAATAAATAAAACAATAAACATAATTAAAGCTAATCACATTTTAAAAATAGTGCAAAATGATTTGCTGTATAACTTTTGCTTGGTTTTATATTACAATTTAAAATACATCTCGTTTGTTTTATTTTGTTTTAAATCATAATTTGTAAACATCTCCCTGCTTATTTCACCAAGACAAAAAAGCTTAAAAAAAAATAAAGAAAAAGAAATTGGTATTACTGTTGCCATAACCTCTTTTTCAATGGTGCATGGACGGGCAGGTGTGGAAGTATCTGCAGGTGATCCAGATATAGCAGAAGTGTCAGCCTGAGTCAGCTGTGCTACAGGAGACAAGGCCAGTCTTGCGGCAGGAGACATAAGTGTAGTGCCCCCTGTTCGACTTAAGTCTTGATTTAATTTCCCATAATCTACAGTTCCATCAGATCCTTTCTCCAAGTTCTAAAAAACAAGCAAAAACGTTAAAAGATCTCAGTCTGGCTACTTGTATTGTAACAATGTTCAAAATACTCTTTTTTCCTGATATTCAGCAAAAATTAACGAAAACAGTGAGTTAAAAACAAAATCAAGCAAAGAGGAAGGAGTGGACAAAAAAAAATCAGACCCACAAAACTTTCAGAAACTAGGAGAGGTAAGAAGCATAAGAATTTTAAGATTCATATGTTTTAGGTCTTGCATTTGTGGAAGAGAAAGAAATCAAGAAGGAAATGCTTAATGAAAAAAATTGTCCAAGACAAAAGTCTTTTTATCTTCTCCACATGGTTTTATTGGTAATTGTTAACACAATCATTTGATCATCGATAATTATTGTAATTAAGGACAAATGTGGCACCAAGAGAAGGAAGTTCTGAGGTCAATTTGGGTCCCAGATCAAATTTTGACTGTGGATAGTATTGTAAAGTTTGTCCCATTTGTAAACATCTGAATGTAGTTTTGAGGCTAAAATCTAACTAAAAATATATTGTAAATTTGAAAGTTTAAAAATATCCAAGAAAATGTATAAAACTTTGCTGTATATGTAAGCTATGTAGGCCTGCTACCCATTGCAAAACATAAGCATATTATAATACCAATGGAAAGTTCATAATCTCAGCCTCCCGATTGATGCCACACCTAGGTGCTGCACTTGCTCTTAAGCGATTTTTCTTTGCCAAATAACACAGCATCTTCTGATGCTGCTACTATAACAATACTAGTTTCCTAATCTCAGAAACAAAAAAAAAAAAAGAAAAACAGAGACAAGAATAAATCATTTAAGTCTAACACAAAGTATTGTTATTTCACCCACTGCTGTGAATCTGTGGTGAACAATGTCATGAGGAAAAAAGACATGTAGTTTCATCTTACATCAGAAAAAGTTCTACCTGAAAGAAATTGTGTTTATCTGCCATCTCATCTAAAGTATCAAATCCAGGATTCTCCTTGCTCCTTCCAGATTGGGCACCCTCATAACTTACTGAAAATAACAATTCAGTAACAACTGATGAGCTATCACTGATAAAAATTTGAGCTTTACTAAAAGGAAATTTTGGACAATGATTTCTATAATATTCATTTACAGCATTAACATTTTGATTAAATATTCCTGTTGATATCTTCTGAGGGGACTACAATCATCATGGAATCTTGTTTTTACATTACAAGTTAAATACAGAATTTTCATTTTCTGACCTCCAGCCCACTTGCTTTGGCTTGATCTCAAATCTTTGTCTGATGATGTTGTAACTCCAAAGTTGGCTAATAAGATCAAAGAAAACTGTTCCCTATGGTTAATATGAAGCTACCATGTATGCCCTTTCTTTGTGTATGCATGCAGCCTTCTCCAATTAATTTTGTGCTTACTTACCTCTGTAGCTTTCTCGTTAAAACCCCCTTTATGTAAATTTTTGAAAACTTGCAACCAACTGATATTTTTCTACAACCAGTTTTAAGTTTTATATTTTTTCCATCATACATTAAAATTTTGTTTTATCTATGCTGCTTTCTCACATTATTATTCCTGCAACTACTAATTTGACCATTCTAACCAAGCATCTGCTGTAACAACTTCCACCACTCTCAGAGAGCTCCCACTGCTACTACTTCCACCATTTCCCTATGCCTCTGTTACTACTAGTACTACTACTTCCACCACTTTCTCCATTCTTCTACAACTACTATTACTACCAGCATAGCCATTTTTTCTGCTACAACTATTTCCACCACTACCACTATGCTTCAGCTTTGAATATTTCCACCACTGCCACTTTGCTACAATATTGCTGCTGCTGCTACTACCATTACCCCTACCTCCTAATATAATGCATCTCTAAAAAAAGACTGTATACTTCCTATTTACAAAGCTCCTTCTCTCTTCCTTTTTTAACCTCTCTTTCTAAATTATCTTTCTTCTTGTCTAAATCTTCTGCTCTTTTTACATCTCTTTTTTTTTCTCTTAGACATTTTTATGTTAAAGTACAGGTATTGTAAAATCAGGTTTTATATATTTTTTTCCGTTTTTCCCGACTTCGTCCCAAAAACCATCTCTGAAATCTGGCGGTGGTGTTTAGATAGGCATCTCAGTGAATAGGTAAAGATATCATGAATGATAAAAAGCACCTTTAGATCACACAGATATAATCAGATTTTTCTAATTTATGGGATGCTCATGGATCCAGTGATTTTCACATGTAATCCCTTTTTTTTTTCTACCTTTGTTTTATTGATTATTTCTTTCCCTAATAAAACTCTCAATATTATTTTGATTAGTCATAGAATTGAAAATCGTGTGTAATATATATTTTTACCAGATGTGTCAATGCTTGAATCATGAATAGAAATTCTGAGGACAAAAGATACAAACAAAAAAATTACTGAATTATTCTCAAAGGCTATATCTTGAAATAAATTCTTCAAAGGCATTCCTAAGGAAAAAAAGGTATAATAATGAGAAAAGCAATAAAAAGAAAAAGAAAAAGGAAGAGGAGGAAGTACAAAAAATGTTTCAATAAAAACTAAGAACCCAGATTTAAATTTGAGAAAAAATAGTTATGGGCATAGTATTCTCAATGAAGACCTGCATCTCAGGTTGCATAGACTTAAGACTCAATGAATAACAATTAAATATTAAAATTATTTTACATTTATAATTTATAAGTAATAAATCCACATACCCATATTTTTAAAATATTTTACAAAGTAATGCTTTGTCTGTGCAAAAAATGTTGATATTGATTTGCAAGATATTTCATTTAATTTGTCACAAGTCTTAAATATACTTTTTTTATGGCTGACATTTAAGACTATTGCCTTTCATAAGAAGCAAATATTTTCATCAAAATGTGACCATAAAAAATTCAAATGACTTTTTGTTCTTAGTGAAATAGGAAGATGCACTCAGTTGGGAATTGAGAGGTGCTTCTGTAGTCTAAATGATTTGCAGAGCTTGAGTTGGTGAACTTCTTAAAAATGGGAGGTTTGCCAGTTTATGCTTTTATTTTATTGTCTTTTATGCAATTAAGTTTCAGAGAGAGCAATTAGCATCTTTTTTCTAAGCAAAAATAGTTATAGATTAGGTCATCAGCCTTTGTCACACTTCCAGTACGACCATGTCGATGACAAGTTGCTTTCATTGATTCTCATAAGTTCTTTAATTTCTTTGACTTTCTCTGGGATGTATCTGGTGATTTATTTAGTTTTTGTCTCCAGCATTAGCTTTATTCTCTTGTAGATATTTTGGTGGGGAGAATTCCCACTCCAGGGAAGCGCCATTAATAATAGGAGGATCAATAATCTTTTTCATCTTCACCCAAAAGAATTTTCTTTAACTCAGCCCTCTAATATTAACCTTCATTTCCTCAAATAAGCACATCAATTTTTATTATTTTAGGTTTGCAAATAAATATGCAAAAGTGGTGTAATGGTATAAATTAATGGGTCAAACAGAATAAAGGGTATAATAAAAAAATTCATGAACTCTGTTATAATGACATCAGCCAAATTCTCAGAATACATTTTAGTGCAACAAAATCTCCACAAGTCTTAGAAGAAAATTTGGAAAAAAAAAAAGATTGAAACATTGGAGCAAACTTGCTTCAGTGGGAAGTTACTATCAGTTTTAAGGAAGAACCATATTATCATAACACTGGTCTGAGCCTCTTTACATACACTATGCAAAGCATTGGCATTCCAAAACATGTAAAAGTAAAATATTTATACACATATATCAAAGACATGGATTATGTGGAACATTTCTTCTACAAATGTCTAGGCATTAATCAAAAGTGGAAAATGAGAAAAAATCAAATGCTGGTAAAAAGAGCTAAATTAGATGAAAATCAGTTTTACTTGGCATCACACTGCATTATTGCAAAAAGTTAACTTCTTTTCATATGAAAGATATATGCAGAATTCAACCTTTAACTCACACTGTATTTGTTTCTTTCCCTCTTTTTTCATGATGAAAATGGTCATGCTCTTCAGACTTCTCTGAAACTTGCAAATAAATTAGAGAGTAAAATATATAAACAGGTGATATTCAAAATAGAATTCTATAAAAAAAATGCAGTACATTGATAAGTTAAAAAAGGTTTTACTTACTGACATTTAAACTTCAGAACTTATTTCATCACTTCCTCAAGAGAGGAGAGCAAGGATTAGAATTATTTGTTTCATACACTTCATCTAAAATTGTTTTAGATTGTCATTCTTATCTTCAACTTTGGAAAGATAACAGATTATACATACAAATATATATTTTAGGACCAATCTAAATAAGTAATGTTAAATATTTTTAATCATTCATATTCTAAAACTAAATTCTGTGAGCTTTGTAATGGTAAACACTGCAGGTGTTCTTGAACCTGAGCCACAAGATTAGGTTTGAAGTTGTTAAATAAATAATTGTTACAATTTCCAAATAATCTCTTTTTGTTAAAAGTGTTATAATCATCACCAGACACACTCCAGCTATAGTTCTCCGGCTATACAAAAGGACAACAAGACTTCTTCGCAAGTCTTTAAAATTAAAGCTACGAGCAACTCCTGGTGTTTCAGATTTAGCCCAGGCAGTGGTGTCAACAAAAAATATCTCCATCTAAGTGTATTAAAGTGTTATGAGAGCTATTTGTTTCGAAAGCATGGGTTTACATCTGGCCTGAGTTAGACTAATTTTTGTTCATTTGCAGTTCTAAGAGACTGAAAAACTTGCAAAGCTATAAATTTTTATTACTGCACGACTTGTGATTATTGTCAGATTGCTATTATCTATTACTACTACTTATGATCTAGACAATAATTTAATATAATATTTTAGTCCTTGAAAATCTTTTGTGCTAATTGTAAGAACTATGTTCATTCAAGCCAAGTTTTGGGATTTTAAACTTTTGTGAAAAAAGTACTTTGCAGTTGAAAAAAATAATTTAGAAATCTTTTGTCCAAAAGCCTTCTATATTTAACATCTGACTCAGTAAAACTGGTCTCGAGACAAAGGCTAAATTTGGGTCTTCTAATCTTGACCTAAATGTGGCCCTTATTATCTTAACACATATTAGTGAAATACAATGTAAAATAATCTAGTTTGGATGAAAATAGACATGAAGATGATACAGTCATTTTAGTTTTCCAAAATGTCAATGTGATTGGGTAAGAAACTATGAAACAATGAACCAGGCTAAAACTAATCTCACATATGAAAGTGAAGAGGGCTGCTTATGACAGACAGGCTTGCTGCTTACCCAAACATTAATCAGCCTTTATTTGCTAGTGTGTGTGTGTGTTTTCTCTTCTTCCACTGAATATCTGTCCAGTCAAAAATGACCATTTTGACATAATTTAAAGAATTAATATCTCCTGAGTTGTTTTAATGAATTTTCTAAAGAGAACATTTTAACAACAGCTGAGTGCAAATCTAATCTGACCATGGAGTATCATGAAGGTGGGAAATAATGAGGCTACCTGAGAGTTTAATAAGTGCATTACTTAGCCTTAAGATTCACACATTTTTTTTCTTTGTGCTGTATTGACCTTTACAAGTCAGTTTCTTAGCCTGAGAGTATTGGTTTCAAGACCAATACGTATGGGTAGTGAGTTGCATTTTTTAATATTGTAAATAATTCATGTAACCTGAAACTGCATTGGGTGGGATTTATGGTGGGAATAAGATGAAGATATGTTGATTTTGTATCAAGAAAAAAAACAACTTTTTAAATTGTTTATAAAAGAATTAAAAGGAAAATTTTTAAAATTTGACTTTTTTTGGTCAAAAACAGTTTCTATGTTACATACAACTAAACAGGACAAAAATTAAGAGTTTTTGTGCCTTTGAAAATTGGAATATTAAAAAATTTAAATTCATATAAGATATTTAAAATGGAATAATCTATGAACAGCTCTTTTACTAGATGTCACTGAATTTCAAAAAACTTTTTCAATTTAAACACAACTTTTAAATTAATGATATAGATGAGAGGGAGAATCAACAGATCTTAGAATCTTATACAATTTGCTAACAAGACATAATAAAAACAATTTATTTTACATTCACAAATAGAAGTTTTTCATCAGAACAATGCATTGTTGGTTTAAAAAAAAAAATGACACATAGATTGCTTATTAAAAACTGTGCAACTTTTATCTTCAACTAAAGTACTAAAATTATAATCACCAGTCACAAATATTAAAAAAACACATGGAAAAATGGAAAAAAATAAACTCAAACTTGATTCAAAAAAAAAAAAAAAACCAATAAAGCTAAGCCTCAAGTCTCAATGTATACTAGCTTTGTACAGATATGTAAAGTTTACAGAATATTAACTCTTTAACCAGTTATTTTTTAACTCATTTTTTGGGGTTTTTTCCCTTGTCAACAAAAAAATTACAGGGTGTATTTTTAAAACACCCATAAATCACTCAATTTTTGTTTCAGCTTATTGTCCAGTACAACAAATGAAAGGGAAAAGAACAGAGTTAACTGTGAAAACAAATTTATATATAACTTTTTCTCGTAATACTGTGTTATTGTGTGGGTGCAAAAAGTGATAAAAAGTCATTTACGGTGAGAGCATTTTTTGACTGGATATGCGGTTGGTTTGAGAAACGCTCTGAGCGTTTCTGACTGGTTAAAGAGTTAACATTGACAGAAGAATTCAACCTTACTTTACCCATGATATAAGAAAAGTTATACAATGTAAATGTGATTTTCAAAACAACAAATGTAACACTCTCTTGCATGCTATTTATTAATTTAATATCATTTGATGTTAAAGAAAGAAGGAAGAGAAATAGAGATTAGCTTTCATTAAATAAATATTTGGCAAGGATTAAACGATAAGAAGGCAGTATTGCAAGATGCAAACACCACAACTTTAATACTTAGACAACAAATTACTGTTGTGAATGAAGCCTATATATATTTGTTTCTCTACAATCTAATCTTAGTGAAGCACAAGAAGTAATAGTGATAAAGGCATGCATTGAAGCACTTATACCTGCCTGAGTCTCATCTTGCAACGCAAGAATGGAAAGAAACAACCATATTGTCCATACAATAAGTTAGCAAGAGATATGTTCCAGTTTATTTTATGTTGATGAACTTAAATTATGCATCAAAATTTAGTCAATTAAAGGAAGGGCATCTGATTAATGTGATTTACATTATCATTTGATAAGGAAAATTTAATAATATATACAGTGGGCACCACTTATGTTGACATCACTTCTTTCGGCTTTTCCCTTCTATCGACATGCTCTTTTTAAGTCCATATTTTTTTCCTCTAAATTCTATGTACCCAGGTTCCACTATATTGACGCCCACTCCTACTTTATTTCTGTTATATCGACATGTCAGTAACCAAGCTAGTGTAGGAAAACAGGTTCCAGTTGATTTTATCCCCCTCACAAAGATGCCGCCAGCCAAAATCTAGTCCTAGATCCTTATCCCTTTGTTTTCCAACCACTGTATGGACTACAGGCGTGTGGACTGCAGACACAGAGGCCTATACCTGAGCTAGTGTGTGCTGGAAAGTGACTCTACTGACAGGGCTAAGAAGGTGTGGAACTGAAACTAACTCAACTGGTCAGTGTATATACAGAAACAAACTGAAAATGATGCAATGTAGACTTTATGAGCTAGGCCTAGATTATCATGGGGGACTGAACCTGAAAAATGATGTAGTGGTGTAGACTAGGCCTAGGCAGTAGGCTTATAAATGAACTAGGCCTTAGGCCCCCTCATAAGAGGGGGAAAGCGGGAAGAAGGATTGCCCACTTGTGTGTGTGTGTCACTGTGTGTGTAAGCTACATAAAGCACTCATCCATCAGCCTTCTGATAGACCAGCTTTATGCAGTGAAAAAAGATCATTTTATTTGATTGTTACTAGTCAAAAGGGTGTAGAAAGTGAATGGAATCAGCTGACAAAGAGTGTTAATGAAAATTTTATTTAAACCTAATGGTCCTTTTAAGTGCCAAACAATCACTTAAAAAGACTGTATGAAAATAAAGGTGGGTCCTGTTTATCAATTTTTTAACTCAGAGAAATAGCTGCAAAGACTTTTGCGACTTATGCAATATGTAGCTGTAATTAAATACACCGAGGGGGGCCTCGGTGGCACAGTGGCTAGTGCATCCGCCCTGAGATCTGCGGGGACCCTTCTGTGGCGGGTTCGACCCCTGCCACTGGCGACCCCGCCTGAAAGCCTGAGACCACCTTGTTGTGGACTGGCTGTATACAAAAAAACCCAAAAAAAAACACCAGGGGGGGAGGAGGGTCAGTGGCACGGTGGTTAACGAGTCCATCCTGAGGTCTGCAGGGACCCATCTGTCAAAGGTGTGAGCCCTGCCACCAGTGTCCTGGCCAGACTGAGAGCCTAAAAGCCTGAGATCACCTTGTTGTTCACTGGCTATATACAAAAACCATACCAACCTAGTAAAATTTACCCGTTTACAAAAAAGCTTCTTTGAAAAAGGTTTCTTTTATATCGACCCAGCTTGGAACCCTTCAATGTCGATATATCAGGTATGCACTGTATCTTGCAATTACACTTACTATCTTCCAAGCTGTCTTTACTCATGGATGGATTGGATCTGGAACCTCTTACTTTTCCAGGAGAAATCTAATTTAAAAAAAAAAAAAAGAAAAAAATATTATTAATGTTAACTAAAGTGGTCAAGATTACAATTCAGAAAGTTCTACAAACAATTATATTTACATGCAAAGGATACATAATGAACTAAGAATCACTGTATATTTAAGCAAAAAAAACATGAAACAGTAATGGCAAATTTTGCTGCTAGGGTTTACCCCTCAATGATTTTGCAAAGCAAGGACAAGTAATGGTCTGATAATGAGAACCACTTCTCAAACATATATAGCACAGTACCTTTCTACCTATTTTACATAACCTCCAACATTAATTACAGAATACACACACACATCCATAGGTCAAATAACAAATAAATATCTATAAAATGGGTAAAATTTCTAGAGAATATTTTAATGTCTTAAGGAGCAAACTGAAGGTAGATCATAAATCATAGTCTATCTAGTACATAGACCTCAAAATTTATTGCAAGATCTCTGGAAAAACAAAATGAGAACTTAAAACATAGCAACCTGATGTAGCAATAGATCAAGATATGCTTTCTAAAAATCTTTTAGTTTTAAGCTTTTGATCTACCTAAAGTGTGTCAGACTAAGGAGATCATACTTTTGCTGGCGCAGGATGGATTGTTAACATTAAGTGTGACAGATCATGGTAAAACTACAAAAAACAATGTTTGGAATAAAAAATTATCAAACTGCAGATTGTTCATGCACTCCATCATCTCCATAAACATGAAATATTGAGCTCTTTCCTGATTGATTTATTCTTGTTTTAGTTTATAATGTCCGGTTTGTTTATCATAGCATTTGTAAATGTTATAAAATTACAAAACATATTTTTCTACCAACAAGAAATAAGAGGGAAGGAGAAATGGATGGTTGCTGCCAATTGAGAGGTTTATGAACAAAGGACAAAGCCAGGTCACTAAAAGAATCTGTGTTGTTGATTATAAAACCCCAATGTAAAACTAGATGGTGCCTAAATGACGGGCAGTCGCCAACATGTACGTGAAGAAAAAAAACCAACCAATTCTGGATGTTTCATATTAAATTTACCAGCAGTTGAGAATGCCTTTCATCATTGACATTACAAAAAGTCTACCACTAAAGGTAGAAAGACATCTAAACAGAATAGCTTGCTTCTAAATGACTGATAAATTTTGTGCTAGTTGTTTGTTGGTTTTTTTTTTGTAAAGGATTGCATAATTCTAATGTTTGCTGTCAAAAATAGGGGTTATTCTAATTGTATTTAAATAAAAGATTTTCTGCAATTCCTATAAAAAATAAAACTCATCAACAAATCAATGTTAAAGATTTGGGTGTTATGGCATACAAGTAACACTCTCTTTAAAATGAAAAAAAAATTGTTTTGGATACTTTTTTGCAGTGTAAATTAAACAAATAACTTTGATTCATATAACACAAACACTATGAAAACTGACATTTTATGTTATGTATTGAGCAAAGTAAAGACATAAAAAGCTACATGTACTTTTAAAAATGAGTCTAGTTTCTCATTTGATATGAATTATAATTATTGGTCCTCATTTGCCATTTCTTTGCAATTGCAGGGATTCTGGTTAAAAGAAAAAAGTATCAAACATCACTTCAAAGCCATAGTAAATTTAGCCCTGATAATATCACATTTTTGAGAGGATACAGGATTAGACAGTTGTCAACATTCACTTGAGCCAGATGAGCACCTCCCCCCCACAAAAAAAAAAAATCATTCCCTTTTTTTTTTAGATCAAAATATTCACCCATGAATGTTATTTTAAAGTTAAATTCAAAATATCCCATTTTTTTTGTCAAATCCTTCATATGGTGCAGTATCATTTTAAGAATTATGAAAGAGTTGGGGCTATTTTGGGCTCTATTTTTTTCAATTGCTGAAGAGATGAGATATAAATGTTTAAATTTGTTCTCAAATTAAACAGTTGTCTCTACTCTTAACTGATTCACTACCCACACATATTTTACGACTGGACACAGGGGTAGAATGGGATTTTTCTAAAATTGGCTATCATTTTGTAAAAAGCTAATATAGGAGTTTTCTACAGGATAAAACCATACAAATTATATATCCAATTGAAGGGAATTGGATCTAGTTTCTATAAATAAGCACCAAAAAAGAAAATTTGTTCATTATTACATTTTGAAAAAGCGGCAAACTGGATAAAAAAAAAAATTTGTAAAAAAAATTTTAACAAAATATGACGATGTATAACACAGTAGTACATCTACTGATAATCTTTTGGCTTTGAAAGGTAGATTTTTATACATTGTGATTACATAGGCATTTAAACACCAAAAATTGTGAAAAAAGGTTGAATACTTTTTGATTTATAGCAAAAAAAAGAAATTGCTATCAATTTGATAAATTACGGCCCCTGATGCATATATAGATTGAAAATTTAACAAAATATGGATTTAAACAGCTATTTCTACGTTCAAACTATGTGAAAAAGGAAGAAAAGTGTAAATCTTGCGCATGCGCAAAAGTAAGTTAACATACATTTAGTACTTCATTCAAATACTAACCCATTTTATACTGAGCCGGTTTTACCGGCTTTGGGTCCAAATGTAATGATATTTTGAGCCGCAAAAACCGGCTTAGGGTAGTGAAACAGTTAAAACATATCTTATTATTTATGTTCACTTAAGTATTTCTTTTTGTTTGAGCTAATATTGGTGCTCTAGAAAGATGCAAATGTGTCCACAACAATTTAATAGTTTGAATGCATAACATTTTAAAGTTACTTGTCTCTTTGATTTCTGTGGGTCCCTTCGCCCAGATCTTCTGGGTGAAGCTGGCTGTTTGCTTCCACTCTTTGATGGGCTCACAACTCTTTCTTTATTGCTAGAATTATGGCTGCCTCTAGTCTTTGACTCAACAGAAGCTTTCAATCTTCCAGGTGATTCAGGTTTTTTTGTCTTCATAAAACTCTTACTTTTGTCTGGAGTAAAATAAAAATTATGCAAGAAAAAAGATTATGTTGCAAGGATACGTACCTTCTTCTCTTTTAACATAATTGGAAGAATTTTTGGTTTCAATCATTGAGGAATATTTGGAGAACATTAAGTTTCGTATTTTCAGCTTAATATCTAGCCAATATGATATTTACATACTTATTTTCAACACTTGCTTAAGATTTTGAATGTTATATAAAGAGAAAACAATATTGAGGTGAGTTTTTATTTTCTTTCACAAAAATTTAAGCAGAAACAATAGCAAAGTGGCCAGAAACTCGAATTGGACCTATTGATTAAAGTTTTGACTGAAAGTTAGTATGTCAGCTGATTAGCATAACACATAACCGTTAAATGCACAAATTAAAAATTTCAAATAAAAAAGCTAAATATGAAAATGCAGAACTGTGCATCCATTTACATAATAATTATTACAAAGAACTTTATTATAAATATTTCATGTGCATTAAAATACAGCCACACCCTACAAAATTTAAAAAACACCCTGAGGAAAGTTGCCTTACTTTTTTTTATGCTATCGTCATCAGAATCATTAGCCCACCATAAGGTAGAGGGTTTAACATCTTTGACATTTTTGACAGGTTTATCTAGAAGTTGTTTAATTTTCTCAGTATCATCTTTAGATGACAATGACTGTGGATGTCAAATAAAAATGAAATTTTTTTAAGCAAAAAACAAAAACAAATAAACATATTTATAAATAAATCAATCATACGCACACACGCTTAGAAGCACACACACATGTAATATATATATATATATATATATATATATATATATATGTGGGGAGATGAAGGCATGCATGGAAGCTATATGGACATCATGTCTATGAATTATCGAGAAACATTATAGAATCTTGATATGAATTACCTGAAGTAGAATCTACAGACCTACAGCCTTTTTGATTCTTTTTACGTGTAGGGACACATTAAAAATAGGGACTAGAATAAAATTGCCTATAAAACATTTAAACGCTATGAAAATGTAAAGCATTTTTAGATTTTCTGATTATAATAGAATGGATGTCATGATTGTTAACATTATGAGGCCAAGTTGCCAGAACAAGGACTTTAGGACTTTAAACCTAAACGCATGACAATATATGATGCCTATGAATTAAAAAAAAAAAAGGCATGATGATATTGTGTGCATCAATGTGATCAATTTTGCTAGAAGTTGTGAAGCATCCTCCCTAGATAAATCTAACTTTACTTTACAAACGAATACATGTAGAATGTTTGACTATATATGGTGCTTATATCTCGATTGTCAAGTTTGAAATCCAGGTAGTGACGATGAAAGGGCTAAGCCTTAATCTGAATCTTAAAAATGGCTACACAATTTTACAGTGCCAATGAATCTGCTAGAGATTAGGAGGCATCTACCTGTTTTTTTTTTTTATTTTTAGTGCCAATGAATCCGCCAGAGATTAGGAGGCATCCTAGCTGGTTCTACTTGGTTCTTAGGAAGCACCCTAGCAAGCATTGCAATATGGTGTCTAAGTGTAACTCCACCGAGTATAAAAAAGAAGCTCATATGTTTATCCAGCTTTCTTTTGTTTTTGTTTCTTTTGTTGTTGTGAATTCAAACTCAGGCAGTTATATTGATAGGGTATTTCGACAAAATGCTAAGATGGAATTTGTGGTGAGACTAAAGCAGTGAGAGTTAAGCTCATTTAATTTCAAAGTCTATATAAATCTTTGTATAGAAACTTGACAGGTAGCCATAGTCACTGGCAATGGCATTAATGTTGGTCTTTTCATTTCCATGTTTGAGATTGAAGTGTGTCATGTTAATATTAAAGCCAACCCAAAATATTCAATAAAGCTGCATTTTACTTGGGTGCGCTTATAATCTATACTCTGAAAGAGACTGAGCTTGATAGAGCATTCGCAGCTTTTATGGGATCTGATATAGCTCTTGAAAAGTGCAGCTTATACAGTGGGACACCTCAAATCTGAAATTCTGGGGATTATTGAAATCGTTTTCCCTAAAACACATTTTTTTTTTTATCTTAACTAAAGTAATTTAAACTATGAAAAAAAATGGGGATTTACAGTCCTAATGGTAAGACCATGAATTTTTTTTTCAATGTAAATATATTTATGGTTTTAGTTAAACAGTATTTCACTGTAATTTCTAATGTGTTAAAAATTGTACCTGCTTTAGTCAATATCATTTCTTTTAAACTATAGCAAAGTGTAGGCAGTGCTGTAATGGGTTATTTTTACATGTTATCTTTACAAATGTACATGTATGTGAATTATTGAACTTGGGATTAGTTTAATTAACGGCTGGCTTTGTTCAATAAAATTATTGATTGAGCTGAACATGGCTTGTGACAATAAGTTCTTTTAAAAGGACTAAAATCAATCTAAGTCAGACCTGCCAACCCCAAATTGTACTTGAGAGTAATCCATACATCTATTAAGAGTATTTTGGACTAGGACGGGGTAATTCATGGACTTTTCCGAAAGGAGGGCGGGGGCGGGGGCGGCATCTAATACAACCCTCGTAATGGTCAGAACCAGTA
>BLXT01000847.1:538071-549254 GCA_019648995.1 Plakobranchus ocellatus | reverse complement strand
TAATAATAATAATAATAATAATAATAATAATAATAATAATAATAATAATAATAATAATAATATATTGCATTTTTATTGCGCTTTTAACTTAAAAATCTCAAAGCGCTGAAAATATAATCGGCAATAATTGGAATTGTGTTCAACAATGGTAAACTCTAAGTATTTACATAAACTTCGACATGAGTAGCTTCTAGTGCAATGGAAAAATACTTTGCAAATATTTGGGTGTTAAAGTATAAGACTATGGTAGACACCTTATTGTCCATTCTTTCTTATATTAGTAATCAGTGTAATGACTTCATCAGGGATATGACATGATCATTCTTCTTTTCTTCTTTTAATTTTGGATTAGTTTTGCTGCATGGTTTTGAATTCATGACAGATTTAAGAGTCTGTTGGCAGTACAGTACAATACAGCATTTCAATGGTCCATTGTCTATTCTGAAAGTGCTCGTTACATATTCTCTTCCTAAAACCCATTCTTGGTATTTTTCTGATTGTGTCGTTCCTGTTGTGTTCTTTATGTGAGCAAGGATGTTGTGTTTCGTTTTGTGCATATGCACAAAACGGGCGGCATTTAATTTCAACCGTTCTTCCAATCAAACTTCTCTCCACTCACTGACCTGTTTTTATAGCTAATGTGATCTTTAGACACTGGGTAGAATATTTGAGAAATTATTCTGCAGCCGTTCCCATATGAGCGAATCCTATGAATTCCGCATAAACAAAATAGGATAAAGACCGCCTATTATTTATTTTTCTAAACCTCTAATTATGAGAGAAGTTATGCTAATTCGCACCATGCGACAACTCATACGATTCGCGCATATTGGGCACTCTTGTCAAAACCAAAATCCTTCGAAATGAAAAATATGCAAAAGAAAAATAACATCTTGTAGCAGTAGGCTTGAATGGAATAATGGATACGAAATCACCACAATCAAGGCACAAATTCCAGCTTAATGGATTTCATAAACCCGATACGGTCTTTACTAAAGCAATGCAGTGAATTTTCTTTAAACCTAATATTGAAGAACCAAAATACCTGCTTAAAACAAATTCAAAAGATTGCCCATGTCCATACCAATAAACTGCGTGAAAATGACGGTACCCAACATTTTGGTTTATACAGATTCTACTGTATGTCATCCTCCAATAGCAAAACTGCTAGATATGCCTATCGCCTGAATTGTGCTTCTTAAAAAGCAGGTTTAAATTGTAAATTATTTTGTTTTCTTTATAATTAAGTTTAAGTACCCTTTGACCGTGCCATCGGTAGGTCTACAAAATGGTAAACGTTGCCAAAAACAAATCAGGAGAGGTAAAATGTGCATTGATATGTTTGGGAGAATAACCTTCAAAACAAACGAAATCGCTAGATTTCGGAATAAAATATCTAAAGTTAATTACAGTAGCGAAGTGTGAAGGAGCCTTCATCAATAAGATGTGTCAAATGGTCTAACACTCTGGCCTAAGTCATTTCCGAAATGGCGCAAGTCATAATGCCCTGGTGCAAAATGGCGTAAGTCATTTACAAAATGGCGTAAGTCATAATGCCTCGTTACAAAATGGCGTAAGTCCTCTCTATCCCATAATTTTAATGTCTCGTGAGAAAACCGTACTGAATATTATACACAATGTTAAATCTGATATCTACAGTAACTATAGAACAACAAAGTCACTTTGTTCATGAAAATGACAGTTTTTTGCGATTATCTCAAAACTTGCAAAAATGACTTACGCCAAAATGTTAGCAACGTGACGTATGGTCTGTTTTTTTTTTTTTAGAAGAAGAAGTAGATCAATAACAGTTTCTTGGTCATAAGACATAATGATCAGTACAGAATACAAAAATACACTTTAAAGAAAATGACAATCTACACACGAGCAGACTGAAGCATCACATGAAGGCAGATTTTCCAGGAAGTAGCATACTGGATAAGACTTTGCCTAGCCCTTTCCCCGGCGACATATTTCATATCTTGTCCCCGGCGACTGGATGCAAAACACCCGTATACTTATTATATAGGGAAAATATTTTTTCAATGGAATATTTTGAAGAAAACAAGTTACCTGTAAATTGATTTCAAATTATAAATTTGCATTTGCTTAGTTGGCAAGTGTGTCTGGAAAGGTAACGAGTGATTGCCCTTTGATTCAAACAAGAGTAACTGCCCTTGCTTCAGCCCACATTTGTTTTGGGTGCAATCTTGAAATTTGTCAAGCGATTTCAAAGGAATGGGACGTAACGTGACATGTGGCAATTATTTCTAAAATTGGAAGAATTACTGACCAGATCTAAACTGACACTCTTGGGAACAATTAAAAGAATAAAGACATTCCTTCCAAGGGAGTTCCAGGAAAAAAACCCTATCCTTAGGGTAGTCTAAGTTTGTCTTCAAGCATGAAACCACATTGGTCTCATACCAAAGTAAAAGACAGAGAAATGTGTTGCTGCTCAAACATGGCACACCAGACATATCCCAAGACAACAACAAACCGGAGATTGTTTTAACATGCACAAAAGGCGGTGTGGACGCCATGGATCAAATGGCACATGCTTTCTTAGTTTTACAACAAAAAGAAAGTCAAAATGATGGCCGATGGTTATGTTTTTTAATATGTTGGACTATTGCTGCAATTATTGTTTCCGCTGAAATTCCCCCAGGACACATGTCCACTGAAGACAACAAAGGTTTGGTATCGACATTGCACATGCGCGAACCCTTCCTCAAATCATGCGTCGGGCCAACGTTCCTTTACTCCAAGAAGCAGTCAGACAGAACATCGGCACTGTGCTGAAATCTCCTCTTCCAACACCTAGGTCCTCTGCATTATCTTCAGAACCCCCAGCAAAAAGAGCCAAAAAAGAGGGCACATCAAGCAACAAAATGGCATCGCATTTTAACGCGGCCGCATTGGCAAATTTGCGGCCGCATTTTTTGACTTTCCGCACTTTTCCCGCATTTTTTCTGATTTCTCGACGCAATTTTTATAGCGATCAAAATCAGATTTTTTAAAGGTTTTTAAAAATAATTTCTTCATTTCCCGACATACTGGATTTGCCAGGCTGGCACTTTTTCTTTAAAGACCGGATATGTTACCCAAATTCTCCATCAGCGGCACCGAGGCCTAGATTTTCATTGAAAATTCCTCATTCAGTATAATTTTTTCTTTATAAACTGCACGTGAAAATAAAGATATATTCTTTGTGCACATGAAAGGCTTTATTTGGTTTAAGTCTGTCAATTGCTAATATTTTTTATTTTTATTTCTTAATTTAACCCCCGCAATTATGTGCCGCTCTACGACCGCGAGCAAGAAAGGTCGACCCTCTCCCCTGATCGGTTTTCTTTAGCGCCTTGCTTTGAGCTGACCAGTTTTCAGTTGGGTTGAAAGTTTAAAAAAATGAAGCTTTATTTATTATTATTTATCTCTCACTCGGTTCATTGGGGTATAGGGTACTGCGACTCCCTTTTCTTTTCTATTTTTCGGAGAAATCAAAAGATTTTGATAAAAAAAAAAAATAAAATAAAAAACTACACTTATGATCTTAAGAAAGCCCATCCATTATCTATAATCAGAATTGAAATTAAGCAGTGTCTATAGGCTATTTTTGTTTATCCAGTCGTGTTTGATTGTCTTCTCCTCTTTGGCCTGGGCCCAGTCAAAGCGGAATGCTATGTGTGTGAAGATTGGTGTTTTGGACTTGCAGAAAGAAAATAGATGGATCTGAAACGCTGTACTGTTTTTATAACTTAATTTTACACGAAAAAGTGGTTAATGTGAATAGTTTGTCTTAATCGACAGATTTGTATCTGGTAGTTATGCCAGGTGAGCTGGAGATCTAAACACCCGATGCGGAAAAGGCGATCACTCACAGTCTGCCAACGTTTTAGTGTATGCTTTAGCGTAGGCCTACACTGAAGGCAGCAGTTCACGTGTCCAACAATACATGTTTTGAAATACTCTTTTTCTTTGGTGCGAGTGCACACCAGGTCGGCAACTTGTCGGAGCGTTGGAGCTATCCTTTGTGTTTTACAGCCTGGTCTTACGTCAGTGGCTCTGTCGGATAAGGGAAAGGGGTGGGCGGGGGTTGCCATTACGTGACCACACATAATTCTACTGACCGTTGCGGCGCGAACCATGAGGCCAGTCTTGTTACGCAAAATTATTAGGCTAACTTGTCGGTGAATAGCGCACAGTAAGCGTAGGCCCTCACTGGAGGCAGCAGTTCACATGTCCAACAATTGCCTTGTTGCCGAGAAACGTCACTACCGGCCATCGCCTGGTTTCAGGGCTCTGGACCACTAAGACGTTACTGCATTTTTCTGTCTAAACACTATACCAGCGTGTCAACGATTTAGCCTATCTTTTCGAAAACAGCTTTGTAAAAAAAAGCGGAGTCTATTGCATTTCAACCTGAGATACCCTAGATCTAGGGTAGATTTAGAAACGTGAAGTAGAGCGTAGGGTGAGTTTTTTATTGCTTAATTTGATCCGTTTGAACTGTATTATCGAAAATGGAACTAGTCGGCCTAGCAAGCAACCGTAGATCTATCCTCAAAACTTTAAAATCTGATCATATATTATGGAAAAACTTTAGAGTCAATAAGCAATCATAAAGGACGATCAATCTGTCAATAATAAATCTAATTTTTATAGCTGTAAATTTTCCATTTAGTCTGAATTTGTTTATATAGATCTAATAGAAACCCCTCAGTAACCTTGATCGGGCAACAGTTAGTAGTGGCTAGCGTCACTATTCAAGTTCGGAAAAAAAAAACTTTAAGATAGTATTGTGCAACAAAGCAATACATGTTTTGAAATACTCTCTTTCTTTGATGCGGGCGCACATCAAGTCGGCAATTTGTCGGAGCGTCGGGGCTATCCTTTGTGTTTTACAGACTGGTCTTACGTCAGTGGCTCTGTCGGATAAGGCAAAGGGGGGTGCCATCACGTGACCACGCATAATTCTACTGACCGTTGCCGCGCGAACCACGAGGCCAGTTTTGTTACGCAAATTATCAGGCTAAGCGTAGGCCCACACTGGAGGCGACGCGACTTGTCATGGCTAACTTGAAGGACTGATGTTGCAGTTAGCGTAGGCCCACACTGGAGGCGACGCGACTTATCATGGCTAACTTGAAGGACTGATGTCGCAGTTACTGTGCGCTACCCACCGACATGTTAGCCTGATAATTTGCGTAACAAGACTGGCCTCGTGGTTTGCGCGGCAACGGTCAGTAGAATTATGCGTGGTAACGTAATGGCATCCTTCTTTTCCTTATCCGACAGAGCCACTGACGTAAGACTTGGCTGTAAAACACAAAGGATAGCTCCGACAGTCCAACAAGTTGCCAACTTGGTGTGCGCTCGCACCAAAGAGAGTATTTCAAAACATGTACGCTTACTGTGCGCTTCCCACCGACAAGTTAGCCAGATAATTTGCGTAACAAGACTGGCCTCGTATTTCGCGCGGTAACAGTCGGTAGAATTATGCGTGGTCACGTAATGGCACCCCCCTTTCCCTTATCCAACAGAGCCACTGACGTAAGACCAGGCTGTAAAACACAAAGGATAGCTGCGACGCTTCGACAAGCTGCCGACTTGGTGCGCGCTTCCACCAAAGAAACAGAGTATTTCAAAACATGTATTGTTGGACACGTGAACTGCTGCCTCCAGTGTGGGCCTACGCTAACTTGTCGGTGGGTAGCGCACAATAATTGCGACATCAGTCCTTCATGTTAGCCATGACAAGTCGCGTCGCCTCAAATGTGGGCCTACGCTAACTGCGACATCAGTCCTTCAAGTTAGCCATGACAAGTCGCGTCGCCTCCAGTGTTGGCAGTCCCTTAGAGAGAAAAAGAATAGTTCAAATGAAAGTTTAAAAGCTTAAAAAGCATGATTCAAATGAAAACTTATCTTTGTTATCATTTTTATAGTTGTTTTTTGTAGGCTTTAATTTTACTTTAAAAATTGGTCACGTGACCTTGCTAAACGCATTACGATTTAAATAGCAGTTTGACTTGGTCTTTTGATCGAAGCTGATCACCTTTGAACTGTAAGTAGGCCCAATTGCTTGCATGAGGGAAAAGAAAAACAAAAGAAAAAAAAATCAGCCCAATCTTTCCTACGATATTGTGTAGATCTAATTCAAATTCAGTGTCAAAATAACATAAATAAATTTGTCTTTTGTGTACCGATACACAACATTGTTGTCATGCATGAGGCTTTGAATGAGATTGTCTTGTCTTCTCTTCTCATTTGAGGGAGAAAGCAGAAGATTTTGCGAACGTGTGATAATAATGCCATTGACATCCTTTTATATAACGAGAACTTCAAAGTATTAACGACCTGCTCAATGAGCAATGAATAATTATTTGCTGCACATGCAATTATAGTGATGGTAAATAAGGAGAACAAAATCAATGCTTTTAAAAGTAAATAGTCTAATCTCAAACAGTGTAAAAATGTAAGAAATGTTTAAGAGATGAAGCTCATGTTTAAAACTGTTACCGTATTTATGTAGGAGGGTCATAAACTAAATTATAATAACATCTGAAAAAAAAAGTTTTTTTTAACTATGTAGGCCTACTTACTTTTGATTATCTTTCAGTTTAATGATGGTAAATTATTGTGGAGAAGTTCATACATTATATTTAGCTCTTTTTTGCAATTTTCAAAAAATTCTGTTTTAAAACTTTACAAGTTACCGGTTTACCGGTATTCATATTACATTCACGATGTACACCTCAATAAGTAACACAATTTTTGTTGCAATTGTATGATTTTTTTGCATGTTTGTCTTATTGTTGTTGCATTTTTGGGGGGGGCTTTTTGTGGGAAAATTTTTGGCATTTTTTGAAGTTTTAATTGGCATTTTTCCGCGATGCCAGAACAAAGAGTAAAAAATGTACATTCTGCCCCGCGAAAAAAGATAGAAAAACTAAATAATGTTGTTTAGTTTCAATGTGTTTGAAAGAGAGAGAGAGAGAGAGAGAGAGAGAGAGAGAGAGAGAGAGAGAGAGAGAGAGAGAAAAAGAGTATAAAATGTACAGGTGTGAACCACCCAGTCGCCGGGGACTTTATATAAAAATTTTGAACCCCCACAAATTTTGCAAAAAATGCACAATGATGATTTGAGTACTTTGGGGTAAACACACCAACTATCTTGAGGATTAGGTAGAACCATAACCAAATCTGAAAAATATTAATGAGCAATGAATGCGCTCCCGGGTGGATTACACCCTGTCACCGGAAAAGGGCTAGACTCTTGTCACCCCAGCCCCAGCCAACTGAATAAACCAATACTGGCATCATGACTGGTGCTTCATGATCCACCATCCGCCACATTCCAGCTCCCAGCACCAGCCCAAGAACCAGCGGCAGGCGACGCGACATGTCATGGCTAACTTAGGCCCACACTAAAATGTAAGAAAGGTGTAAGGAGCTGGGGTGGGGGTCAAAAAGTCCCAAAAAAGGCGTAAGATTATATTTGAACAGTCCCTCTGGGTGAGTTTGTTTCTCATTAATTAAACAGTCCATTGAGGCTGATTTGCTAGATGATAGAAATAGATCTATAGCATTCATTTGTTCTCTCATTCTTACACGTTTCATGATTGACTGAGCCTTTTGTAGATTGATGAATAATCAGAAAACCTGTGCTAACTTCCCACCGTAAGAAATGAATTATTTGTTTTCGTTTCTGTGAAAAGAAGCAGGTTTGAAATTGACATCATTCAACAGTTTTTGATGACTTCTTCTATAGACATTTCTGTTGTAATAATGTAAAGGAGTTCATCAGTTCTTCTTCACTGATTATTGCTTTTTTTTTTTTTTTGCCTTGCCATTGGAACGCAAATTGTAATGCAAAATTGAGACTCTGCCATAAACTGACACCTTTCTGATTTTCTTGATGGATGCGTGTTTGGCGGACGTTTGTCCGGGGAAGTTAGAAACATTTTACTAGACATGTCCTTTGACAAATCCGACATGTGAACGCCTTTTTTGGTGATCTGGAATACTGCATGAACAAGCGTAGGCTAGGAATGCGTTCTTATTAGGATCTACTGCTAATTTGCGAAAATAATCACACAGCCGGGTGGCTCAGTGGTCAGTCTACAGGTTTTGCAAAAAATTCATAAAGAGGGGTATTATTAAGTTTGGTCCAGAATAAAACAAACAAACAAACAAAAAAAAAAAAAACAGAGTAGACCTACGTGAAAAGGAAAGATGTAGAAGACCAAGTAGCTGGCTAGAATTGTTGGAAACAAAAGGAAAAAAAGATGAACAGGCCATTAAGATTGCTGAGCGCAAAATGCTGCTCTGGGTGTTGATCTAGCTGATGTCGGAAGTGTGGTGTCTTTTATTCTACAAAAGAGCTAGGCCGGATATAAAATGCGCCAAAAGCAGAACATGAAAGATCAGATTAGGTTTCGGAGTTGGTTATAGATGAAAAGATTACTGTGGGAGCCACAAAGAAATCTAATTATGACCGTTTGTTTGCACATATTTTAGAATAAAGTTTCTTAGATACTAGCAAAAGAAGAGA
The DNA here is from genome assembly GCA_019648995.1 of Plakobranchus ocellatus. NCBI lineage: Eukaryota > Metazoa > Mollusca > Gastropoda > Plakobranchidae > Plakobranchus > Plakobranchus ocellatus. The sequence continues at coordinate 540,700 of BLXT01000847.1, read as the reverse complement.
TGACAAATCAAAAATTATTATTTTGATTGCGCAGTATGATCTACCAATTTCTTAATTTTTGTAACAATTTGGGTATCAATACTAATTACTATTACATTATAATAACTTGTCTTAAAGTTATACTATGAATGATTTATTTTGAGCATGAAGGGATCAAGCGTTCATTTGACATATTGAATAATATTGTGGTTAGGGTGATTGATTTTTACATGTAAAATTTTTTTGTCACGATTGTACTTGTAAGCCTGTATTTTTTTAATTTTGTGTGACAACTTAGGCTTACGACACGTGCTTTGAAAACTTCTCTCAATAATTAAGCGATTGCTTTTTATGCGTTTTCATCTGAAAGAGCTTGAATAAAGCTATATTTTGATACATGAATTGACATTGTACATGTATCTTTATTGGTTAATTTTTTTAATGAATTTTTTGTCCACACACACACAAAAAAAAAAACAAACGATACTGCTGCTGTTGGCAGCTTATTTATTTTTTTTCCTTTAACTCATTTTTAGCAGTAAAGCAAACTTTCTGACTTATTTTTATAATATTTTTCAAATTTATGTCACAAGTCAGTAAGAAAAATTTAGCAATGTTTCTAGGTACTACATTTAATTTTCAGTGTAAAATCCAAGATTGTTAGCCTTAAAATTTAAAATTTTCCGTGTCCTCAAAAATATCTCACCAACAGAGTTTTCGTTAATGTTTGGATGATATTGCATTTTTTCTCCATTTTTATTTGATTAAAAAATTTTAGTTCACTACTTATTGATTCATTTTTTGTCATAGGGTGGAGGTTTCATGCTATGAAAATATGCATTACAACTATGTTTTTGCTGTAAAAAATGAACTTGGCCTGACAATATGTTGCGTATCGCACGGTGGCGAATTTCCTAAGTAGGCCTACAAAACTCATAGTTTCTTCAGTTGTTGATAGATGTTTTTGTTGTTCAGGTTTGCTGTAAAGTTTAAGAAAAAATTAATTATGCTAATGTCAGAATAAAATAAGACTTTGCTAGTGGTGCCTATTTTCATAACATAACAAGATTTATATATTACACCTTTGCTTTTTTTTGGTTTTTGTTTTTTAATTTTGAGGCCAACCATACCTTAAAATCAAATAAAAATCGTCCTTTTGGTCTATGCGGTTTTATTTCTGGACCAAAATTATCTTTTTGCTTTTTGAGTCATCATGCGATAGCAAGCTCTTTTAAGTTTAGCAACATTTGTGGACATCACTAGATGAAGAAAATGCGTGAAGGAGACAATTAAAAGATATTTGTCATACTGTACCATGAATAGACATAGGGAAAGACGATGATCAGCAATGTTTGATAGTGTCGGCATGCTTTATGAATTCGATTGATAATGGATGCATATGATGAGCGTATGCTAATACGTAATAAAAAATTGCCAAAAATACAGTTCATTCTCGATGTACGACACAGGAAACATTAATGTCTCATCTCAATAAATAAGATGAGACAACAGTTCATGAATTCTACAACAAAACTATTGAGACAAGTCTCATGAATTGGAAGTTGCAATCGACGTTTGAAAAGTAGGCCTATTACATAATGCTGTATTAAATTGATGGCCTACTGATACTGCATATATTTTAAAGAAGAAAAAAGAGCAAATTGAGTACCAAAATTGTCACCATTTGTAAATCAGTAAACCTTAGAGATGTGAACCATGTATCAAGTAACAAAATAGTTCATAGATGTCATTTGCAACAGTATTGAATTGATCACAAAAAAGGATTTATCCTCAACAAAGGGTATTGCCAATTTGCATCTAGGAAAAGTAGTAAAAAATCAGACCATTTCTTATTTGCTGTATAAATAATTTGCATGTGATTTAAAATTTATTTTTGGCCACTTCCGCAGACTGCTTGGCTTCCCCTCAGTGGAAAAATTCAAGAAGCAATTAATGATCTCCCCCCCCCCCCCATTAAAGGTGCGGCTGCTTGGGCTCAGACTTACGAACATCCTAGAATGCTATGATGTCACGAAAGTTGTCAAGTCGTCTACTGTAGTGGTTATATATTATATAATTTCGAGTTAAAGCAATTTAGAAATTATAGTGCTCTATATCATAAAAATACAGATTATACATAAAAATAAATTTATTGATGTTATGTAGTTTCCTAATATCCATGCATTTTCGAAGCACTGATAAGATTCTTTGCCAATGTATCTGATTTAGAGGAATATTTTAAATGATAGATAGACAGTGCTGGGTGCCGATTATCTGGGTGGATTCCATCCCAATACTTGCCCAAAAGTTCATAAGATAAACGAAGTCGATTTTTAAAGTTATCCATAAATAAATTTAAAAGTTACACAAATTGTATAGGCTTATACATTAAAAAGAAATAAGAATACATAATTATTAATATTATACTTTTGTTATAAAACAAAGATTTATCTTAACATTTGAAAAAAAAATCCGAACACCTCGGTTCTTTAGGATTCTGGTGGCTGAATTTTAGATAAGCCCAACAAAACCTTTTAACCCTAGTGAAAGAGAGAAGACAGTGATGCAAAGAAAATATATCCACTTGAATTATATACTGTAATGTGACGGACCGTAATCAAATGATGTCAGCCAAGATTTGGCAAAAAAT
>BLXT01000847.1:507123-533517 GCA_019648995.1 Plakobranchus ocellatus | reverse complement strand
CCCCCCCCCAAAAAAAAAAGGCAAAAATGATACTGGCGGGCTCTTCTTTGCTGTCCCTGCTATACTGAAAGTAGAATATGACACTAAACATCATGGCTACTTGAGAAAGAGAAATCATATTGCATTTTATTGAACAATACGGGAAATCCCAAAATGTAAGGTGAGTAAAATCAAAACATAACTGCAATAAATTATCATGAGATTTGTCAGGTTTTTTTTTCCTGGTCCAGAAGCCATTTTTTTGCTATTCTTCTCTTTATCAGTTTTTGTTTCCTTTCCACGCCAAGAACAACAACAAAAAAAAGTATTGCATCAACCTCCAATAAGATTTTTCCAACTTCCGATATTAAGTTTTGATTTGAATAATGTGTGGGTATCTGATCTTACAACTATCTCAATCAATTGATCTCAAGATCAAAACTCACTAGTGTGTGGCCCATTTTACTCTCAAAAGCATGTCGATAATGTGCCTCTGAACCTTCTGACTCCTAAGTTTGTGAGGCATAAACCTAGGTTTCATTTTAGAACTCAATAGAGTGTAGGTTGGTATAGTGCACACATCTCCATTGTGAAGTTTTTAGACCAAGTTATAAAAGGTTAGATGATGATTCGGGAGATATGAATCTGTCAGATATTGGGAGATATCCTACCTTAGATATAGTGCCTATGAATCATCCAGATATCGGGGGGAAACTTTAACAAAAATGAAAAGCATGGCGATATAACACCTGTGAATTCACCAGGTGTAGGAAAGTACCCCATCAAGATCTTCTTCTTCAGGTATCTTGTTTGAAACAGACATTGGCAATCATGTACCTCCACTTGAAGCTATTCTAAGTGAACCTCATAAAGTTCTTGCTATCCTTGCCTATTGCCCAGGACTTAAGCTTTTCAATAAAAGTTTTTCTCTGTCTGCCTCTACTGCATTTGCCTGCAAGTTTTTTCTCAGTTTCCTTGTTTATTGTCCAATACTCCCATACAAAAGTACTGACTATTCAATACTCTTATTTATGTTTCCATACTAATGTTTCTGTTTGTCAGTATTGGTGTGATTTTTTGGAATGTATCTTTGGCCAAAGCTATTCTACTTTTACTTGTTTCACTTGTGCATCTACTATCTGATGTTATCAAATAACCTTGATTTTTGAATTTTATAATTTGATTTGTTCGCCTTTGCTAACAACATTGCACTTGGGGTTTGAAGATTTCTTTGCGATGACCATACATTCCGTTTTCTTTACACTCAAACACAGGCCCGTTCTTTCGCTCTCTAAAACTACAGTATCTAAAAGTTTTTGGCAACACTCCCATACAAAAGTACTGACCATTCAATACTCTTATTTATGTTTCCATACTAATGTTTCTGTTTGTCAGTATTGGTGTGATTTTTTGGAATGTATCTTTGGCCAAAGCTATTCTACTTTTACTTGTTTCACTTGTGCATCTACTATCTGATGTTTTCAAATAACCTTGATTTTTGAACTTTACAATTTGATTTGTTCGCCTTTGCTAACAACATTGTACTTGGGGTTTGAAGATTTCTTTGCGATGACCATACATTCCGTTTTCTTTACACTCAAAGACAGGCCCGTTCTTTCGCTCTCTAAAACTACAGTATCTAAAAGTTTTTGGATTTGTTCGCCAGATTTTGCTATTAAAACTGTATAATTTGCATACCTGAGATTATTAACTCAATGGAGACGCAGGCTTTTTAAGTGTCAGCTGATCCCAGGAGACGCATGATTTTGCCGTATTTTCAAAAAATTGGCCTGATTTTGTTTTTAAAGCTGTTTAAGATTCGTTTTTTTTTTATATTTTCAAACTGAATTTTAGATCTTTACAAATACATAATAGGATTTTCCAACATATAGATTTTGAATTTCACATGAATTTTTTCATTACATAACGAAAAGTAATTTTTTTTCCTTTTTTTTACAGACATTATTTTAAAGAGAAAAAGATATATAGAGCAAAGAAAACATTTTCATGAACAAAAAATTGAAAATATGGTTCCCATGACAAATCAGATCAATTTTATAATACTCTGTGGGTATTGACAACAAAATTTCAAGCTTTGAAGGTCTCGCATTCCTGGGAAAACTTCTGACGGGACTCCACTCTAGATCTAGGTTTGAAATTTGTGCCACTGCTTTGGCCTTATAGAAAAATAAATAAAACAGGCTTATAATGCATTGTTTACGGTCAAAAGGAGCATAAAACTGTAAAACAATACTTGAAGTAAAGTTTACAAGCAGTCTCCCGTTTTCGCTTACAGCCATAACAACAACAAAAAATTATAAAAGGCATTGGACACCCGTGTCCAGTGCGTCTTTTTAGCCTGTGATGTCATCGGACACCGGTGTCCGATACTTCTCCATTGAGTTAAGATTTTCTCCGTTTATTTATAAGCCCGAAATATCATTAAAATTATTTCACATAGGTTAAAATGATCAGGAAACATTACATAGACATCCCTGCCTCACACCTCTTTTGAGGGATATGAAATCACTATGTTGTCCTTCAATTCTTATACAGATGCAGTTTGATCCCACTATAAATTTCTAATTACTCTCAGATCTTTCCTATCGATGTCTAATTTTTCTAGTATTCGAATCAGCTCGACATATTTTACTTTGTGAAAGGCCTTAAAATAATCAATAAAACAGAGGTGCAGATCTTTTTGCATTTCTAGACACCAGAAGCAAGTGAATATTGCGTTTCTAGTCCCTTTATCAGGCATAAAGCCAAACTGTTTTAAAGGGTTTAGAACACTTAACAATCACTGGAAAGATTGAAGGCAAACGCAGTAGAGGTAGACAGAAATAACTTTTAAGTCATGGGCAATAGGCAAGGGCGGCAACAACAACTTTCTGTTGCAACAACAACTCAAGATCTACCTCTTTTAAAAAGGCAACAACAACTTTCTGTTGCAACAACAACTCAAGATCTACCTCTTTTAAAAAGGCATGACGGTATGAAACCTGTAATGAATCTGCCAGATCCCTGGACGTAACTCTTAAAGTCATGACACTATGGTGCTTACGAGCCTGCTAGTAATAGTGCCTCTAATCCCAATCTTTCACAGATTCATTGCCATACTTTTGAGTGTTAGGGATTTTTTTTTAGCAGCAGCCTGGTTCATAATCTCCACGACTGGAACAGTGCAAGTACAGAAATCATGCCAATGATTTAATACAATAGCTCTAAATTTGTTGATAAGTTTAGATAATCTCTAGACTAGACCTACATTTGAAATGAAGCCTGATTTTCTGCTCGGCCAAGGCTTCCTTCCCTGAGCCCTTTACATCTTTTCCATGATCACAGACTTATCCACACACACACACAATAATTATGTATACACTTAAGATGCTGATCAGATTCAGAGCAATGCATTTTGCCATTATGAAAAGTGATTCTCTGAATATAAACTATACAGTGCTGGTGAAATTTAATTCAAAATTACCAGATCACTCCATCAGGCTTTGATCTTACAGAAAATGCATCTCAAGGGATATACACACACACACAAAATCACTAACATTAACTGAGTTCAAATCAATCACAAATCTGAATTTTCTGGATTTGAATTAAGTGGAATTGACTGTATTTGATTAAAAGCAATAGTGACATGATGTTGGATTATAGTAATAAATGTAAGGGTTGTAGTTCACAAATAACATTCTTTTTTTTAAATCTACAGAAACTAGTAATATGAAATAAATTTAAAAGTTATCCTACGATAGAGAATTTAATTTCCCATTACTATAACCATTTCTCTGAATAAAAATTGCATTGATGTGCCTTTAAATTTTATTTCTCACAATAAAAATTTTCATTCATTCAAACTGTTCTCATGACTGGAGAAAAGGATGAATGATTGTTGTAGCTAAGTTTGATAAAAATACAACATAATAAATGTTTTTAGAGAGTACAAGCTATTAGCCCTGTCTTCAGTGTGCTTTGAAATAACTTTGTATTTGAAGGAAAAAAGAATAAAAAAATATTATTTAGCCTCTATTTCTCTTCAATGAACAAGACAAGATAGTCTCTTTTATGTGCACAAATTATCTTCCCCTAATTATCTGTTTTTAATTTAGGACGCTATAAATTTTATTTGGTTCCAAGCTTCTTCCTCTTTTTTTTTCTATTGGTCTCACAACACTATGAGCAAATATTATTGTTTCTTAAATGGTGCTGTGAATTGATGAATATTAAATATATAATATTTACATTATGAGAGTTAGGTCTTTTATGTGTGCATCATACAAACTGAGGGCTATGCATTGGTACAATGATTACTATGAAAAACAATTCCGCCACTTGACAGAAAATGCTGAAGTTCCAACCTTAAAAAGTTTAAAGATTTTTTTTTCAGTACCCGTGACTTAGCTTCACTGTGACCTAGTGCAGCACACCGACATGTATATATGACTTGGCAGCTATGTGGCTAAATGAGCGGTATTCTCTTTTACACTCTCTCTATACATGTAGAACCATAAATGATTGTTAAGCTTTAAAAAAAATATAATACAATAAATGTATCAATCATACAAAAATTTAGTTTCTTTTGATTGAAGATACTTAAAATTTTCAAAAAGTGATTATTAAACAATACTTACCTCTAAAGAGCCAGGCGAGATAAGGTCTGGAGATTGCGATGACTGAAGAATGAGCGATTCCCTCCTGTTCATGTCAATACTTTCAGTAATAAATTCTTTAAGTGGTTGCTGGCTGTGGCTAATACTGGTTTTCTCTGAAACTGAACAGATTTCAGTGAAAGGCTGACATATATTTGACCTTTCTGAATTCTGTGTCTCTGTCAATGTGCCAGAAGTTTGATGAATTGGCAAAGATTTTATACTTATTTCAGGTTCATATGTTTTGGTTGTAATATTATTTTTTGCTTGCACCTCAGAACTGCCTTCAAAATCTATTTGATTCTGAGAGATGTCTGTCTGACCTGGTTGAAAATCTGAGATATCTGGAAATAATTGAGGCCCATTGCTGCTAGTCTCTATTAAACTTTGTAAGTCAAAAGACAGTCGCTTCTTTAGAGGAAGATGTTTGACAGGAGAGATATGGGATGGAAGCCTGGGAGGGACCATATCTGAGCACAAATCATGCCTTGCAATATCCTCTGCTGCCAGGCATCCTTCTAAAACGGCAACAGCATGCTCTAATTCTCTCTGCCTGTCCTGAGATTCTGTGCTTGGGCTAAGTTTTCCATTGTTAGTACCATCACCTCTTATATCCTTAACTGATAGCAGTTGGTCTGAAAACTCCAACTTTTGAAGTGTTTGTTTCTTTCCATCCTGATTATCATCAATTCTGCTCTGTTGTGTTGTCTTGACGTCTTTCTTTGCCATGAATTTCCTTTTTTTGTTTTCCATCCTTTTCTTTGAAGGCTTTGAGTGGTTTCTATTTGGTTTCAACTTATCTGGATTCTTCACTTTATAAAATTGACCTCCTTGAACTTGGGAGGGAATCTCTGTGCCTGTTCTTTTGGTTTCCCCATTATCTTTACATCTTCTTCTCTTAGGCTTTTGTGACATTTTAGAGTATGAAACATTAGTAGGTGGGCCCCGCTCTTTGTTTAAATTTTTTAAACATACTGTCTCTGCCTTGTGAGATTCTTGTGATAGCTCATCATTAGACAAAAGTCTCTGAAGGCTATGCAGAGGCATTGTTGATATATATTTGCAAGTGCTGGCTTTAATATTTTTTTTATCTTTGTTGGATTTGAGAAGCTGCCTATCATTTCTTTCCTCAAGCAAATTAGCATCTTGTTTTGTATCGTTCCTATCATTGTCTGAAAAACACGTTTGCCTTTTCTCTTTTTTATTTCTTTGCTTAACAACTTGCTTGTGATCATATTTTTGAGGATGAATGTTTGATGTCTCTTTGTCTGATACTGAGCTAACAGAGGAATTGCTTGGTAAAACATGAATAATTTTTTTTTGTCCCTCTATTTTATTCAAATTTTTCCTGCTCTTTTCTTGCCGGAACCATATCTGAGTTTTAGGTAACGGCTTTGGATGATGGTCATCCTCTTGTATATCGATGGTCAACTGAGGGGTTTCTGGTGAGGACAAATGAATACCACCTTCAAATGACAAATTTGAGATAGAATCAATATTCTTTTGATGTGGCTCATTCAAATTGAATGCTGACCTGATTGTCTCAATCTCTGTTTTGTTAATCATGCCAATGTCTTTGATCCAAGTGCTATGTCTCTGACTTTGTACTATAGGTTTGCTTTCCAGAAATTCAAGTTTGTCACTCTTGTGATTGAAAAGCATGCTCAAACCAAACTCATGCTTTTCCAGGCCTGTTTTTGAGCGTTGGAGTTTTTCATCATTAAAATTCAACCGCTGCTTGCGCCGTGTCATAACTTTGGGTGCAAACTTCCTGCTTTTATATTGTGATGGACTGTGCCGATCTTTAAGATTTCTTAGGCAGTCATGCAACTTGTGGTGGTTTCTATGGGCAACTTTGTGTACAGGTTTTTCAACACTAATTTTTTTCACTCTTAATTTAGATTTTTGGCTGCTGGAAGGTAAAATAACTTCACCTGGAGCTTGTTTTTCACTTGGATCAAGTGATGATTTTTGCACTTGAGGTAACTCTTTTGATGAAGATATTTGCATTTGAGTTGGTAAAAAGGATGAATATTTTTTGGTTGTTGAAACAAGTGATTTTGAAGTTGTCAGCTGGTCACCTAGGGACTGTAGGATTTGGGTTTTGCTAGCTGAAGCTTGACCATTTGGTGGAATATTCGCAGCCTGTGGCAAGAACTTACTATGCAAAACTGGGCTGCTTGACTGACCAGTTAGCTGAGAACAGGCATTCATAATAGACCTGGTGGGTGACATTGAACAAATTGAATACTTGGTTTGAGTTTCATTAGCTTGCTCATTTGATGGGCCACTACCAATTGAGATAGTTTGGTTTACAAACCTCTCTGAATTTTGGGCATATAATGGCATAAATGGAGTTTGAGTAACAATTGTCTGTGGATAAGACTGGGTTGCTGAACTTTCTGGAGTTAAGGATGAAATAGATGATAATGGAATTCCAGTCCCCGCATACGTTATTGGAGTGCTGTGAGCTCTAAGTGGTATTGCATTATCCCATGTCTGTTTAGATATATTTGGCAAAATAACTGGGTAATTGTGAGCAGCATAAACTATTTCACCCTTTTTTGCAGCCAAAATTTGCTGCTTTTCCTTTTCATTCTCCATTTCATATTGCCTGTTTAGATCAGGTAAGAGAGAAGACAGGCCACTTAAACGTTGCATATTAAAACTTCCTTGAGGCTTAATTGTCTTTTGTCGAACTTTTTTATTGGATCCTTTCTGCTCTGGCGATGCCATTGGCAATTTTGCATTGCTTTGAGGAAATGGAAGAGGAGATGGTAAAACCTTTTGGGGTTGGAATGTAATATTGCTACTTGTCACCTGAGAGGACACAGTCTGTTCTGCTGTATTTGTGACACTGTCAGAAATCTCCTCCAATATTTCAGTTAAGCTGGTTGTAACCTTCGATGACTGGGGAGAGACAACTGAAAGATCACTAAATTTTTTAAAACCTTGAATGTTCTCATGTTGCGCACAAGTAGGAGTTTTTATGCATGCAGTGCTTTGACTTGAATGGTCTCTAACCAATACTGAACCGACCAAAGTTGCAACTAAAGGCAAACTATTTGTCTCTGAAACTTGTGAGGGAAGGATTGGAGAAACTGAACATTTTTTAGTGCCAGAATTTTGTGAGTTTGTTGAGAGAGATTGAATAGGGCAGTAAGAAGAAAATGATGAAGTAACAACGTTCTGTTTTGAATCACCATTGGCATTCTTGTAGCGTGTATCAACATTTTCTTGTTTACTGGTGCCCTTGTTGATTTCAATCATCTGTGCATTTTCTTGTGTTTTATGAGCCATATCAGCAATAGGTTTTGCAGTCCCTGTTCTGTTTGGGTCTGAACAAACATATTCAACTGTACCTACCACAGCAAATGATTTTGAGCTGGACCATGAGCTACCTGATATGGGGGAACCTAATCGAGTCATATTATCTTGGGCCAAAGCCGACTTATTATCTGCTAAAAGTCTCTCTTCCTTTTTGACTGAATGCTTTTCATTACTGCATAAGACATTTCTAGGTTGACATTGAAAGGGATCTGAATGTTTAGCCAGTAAAGAATGTGATTTTAAAGCATTTTTAAATTTTTTACCAACAGTGTCAGTTGAAGCAGAGGCAACATGTACATTGTGTTCCAATTCCAGCTTTTCCTCTTCTCTTTTAGAAGTTAATCTTCTTTCAGCAGTAACTGCAGCATCTTTGACCACAACAATGTGCCTCTCTGCAAAACCTTTTGATAACCGAATATTAGATTTTTTCAATCTCTTCTTCCTATGGCAATTAGAATCAATCTCTCCAGGATCCCCCTGGTTGGTTGATGTGATCTCCTGCTGTGGCTGGGGTCGGACATAAGAAGATGCAATGAAAGATTTAAGCAGTTTGAAGGCTTGGGCTTCTGATTGTGAGGCTGACAAATCTGAGGAGCTTGACACAATCTTGGACTCATCCAAATAATGGGATGGGCTTGATGATGAAATTTTCCTTCGCGAAGAAGGGCCGCCAGCCTGTGGCATTCCTTTAAAAGAGAAAAAAGAAATTTGTTTTTTTTTTATTTTTAATCATCAGCTGTGGCCTTAAAAGTTTCAGCAAGCAACAAGTTTTTTTTTTTGTTTTTTTTTAGTATATAAACGAAGGCTATTAATATTATTACTTGATTATGAGTAGGTCAGCAGCAGCAGGACAGCAATAGTAGAAAATAATATTTATTGAATGCTTGTGATCTCTCTATTGTTTTAGGTTTCCTCAAACTTTACTCAATTTGACAATATTTAGACATTAAGCATTTCTTCATTAAGCACAGTCACAAAAGTGGTCACAGTATAATATGCAAGCAAAATAATCCACTTTCCTGTGTCTAATTATTACACCCTCATCCAATCCACCCCATTTAACCTCTTTATTTGCATCTTATTAATTTTTCAGTCAAGTCAGGTTTTCATTTGATTCTACATTCTGCCATTCCTTGCAGACCTGAATGATATCCACTCTGTATAACTTAATTCACTTTTATTTCAATGTAGAGTAGAAGTCATTATTTGATATTATTAATTTATCAAAATCTGTGCTGTTACCTGACAAAACAAGGCCTGATTTCTTGTTTCATGAAGTCTTTTTGCAAGGGTAAAAAAAATCACCAGTATCAATAAGGATTGATTTATGATAAAGAAGATTGTGGCTGTTTAAAATAATGTGCATGTGTGCCTCTGCCTCAGCTATTTTGGTACTGTGAGAGACTGCTCTGTTGTTAATCCCAAGACTCAACCTGAGATCAACATGTTTAGTGCTGATCCATTTGTTTAGAAATGAGGCACCAAAAAAGAATTAGAGTATGTGTCAATAGCTCAGCTGGTAGGGAAGAAAGGACAGCTAACTTGTATGATGGGTTTTGTGAGGATGATGGAGAAAGAGACGCTTTCTCAACCAGCATATCTGCAGTACATGTATTAGAGACAAGTAATACTTTTTACCTCCTCACCTTTCAATTACAACATAAATTGACCCTCACATTATATGTTCAATGTGCGACAAAGAGGTCATCAGAGGAGAGGTGGGGACTAAGAGGTTTCCAAAGGTAAACAACCGAGACGCAGATCTTTTATAATGTTGAGGGAGACTTTTCCTAGTATAAGTACAATTATCCATGATGAAAAATTCAGCAGGGAAAAGGTTAAAAAAAACCAAAAACAGTCAAACCAGAAGATTTGAATGAAAAACTGTGTAGACAACAAGATAAAGGAAAAATAATGGGTCAGAAAAAAATGAAATTTAAATTGGCAGAGTAGAGACAATCAGCTTTGTTCTACTGCTTTGAGAAGTTGGGTTGCTGAGAAAACAAAGAGACCTTGTACATAAAGTGGTTAAAAGTTAAGGAGCAAAAAAAGATGGCATGGTAGGCAAACTTTCAGAAAGACCTATACTTATGAATAAAGATTCAAAATCAAAGAGGAGTGTTATTGCAGTATGCAAGAAAAAGTCACTAGACATTCTTGATAAACAAATCTCATTAGCACACATCATTTAAACAAAAAAATATCCCATGAAAATTGTGTATGTCTGCAGGAATGCTATCATATCATTATATTCTATGCTCATAGGTAACCGAATCTGCAAAGTTTTCTAGTTGTGTTTTATTATTCGGTTTTTCCTTTCAGTATGAATTCACAAATTTCCGGTCATTTTTTACAACAGAAGTAAAAAAAAACTAGCACTCTACAATAGATTTGATTTCTCAACTTCATCTCGGACATAATTATATCCCTTTCTGTTGAAAAGGACTACTAAGTTGACTTTTACTCATTTCACCTTTAAACTCATAACATGAGTTCCTTTCTTTTTTTTTTTTTTTTTTTAAAAATAATTTTGATGCATAGTTCGATCACAATTATCACTTTTGTAAGGATCAGCATTCATTTGTCTCACTGCACCATTGTCAATAGATTTAAATGCTGAATAAATGTCTGAGCATTTACTCTGGTGATCCTTTTTTTTTTTTTTTTTTTAAACTAAGGGTAAATCTGTTTGCTTATAATAGAATTTGTTCGGCAAAAAATTTTCGTTGATGCTTTCAGTTTTCCACATAAAAATTGATGGCTCAGTAAATTATATGAGTTAGAGAACTACATACTAGTAGGCCCAGCAACTGTCTTTGAGGGAGCCTTATTCAATCTAGAGTTTTTGAGAAGTATCAAAGACCTGGAATGGGGCAGGTCTAGGTCTAGTCAAAGAGAATGGACAACTAAGAAACCTCAGAATAGATTGATTTATCTTTGAGGACTGTATAAGACCTTAAAAAAAATCGGAGAATAGAGGAAGTTTGTGACCAAGGCCTAGACGTACGTATTTAGAGGCAGAACATTCTATGAATCAAGATGAAAAGATGGAAGGAGTGTTGTGTGAGGATTACTGAGTGTATATCGTGGAGGGAGTGAAGCAGAGGAGAAGCAGCACAGAAACTATTTCTAATTGGATCATATTTAGGTAATTGAATGGTCCAGATTAAAATTGGATTTCGATAGTGATTCAGATTGGTTGCTGAGTAATTCACATAGGTTGATGTATCAATTTAAAAGGGGAGAGAGAAAGATGAGTCGAGGAAACATGTTTTTAGTCATGTCTTGTTGACATAGATTTATTTTAATTTCATGTAACTTTTAAAAAAAGTTGTAATTTAATTATTCAGTTTTCATGACTGGTTGAATAATCAGTTCAGTTGATTGAAATGCTGGTTTCTTACAAGTTACATGAGGATATTAGTCTGTTGATTGCAGTGGTAAAAATTAACTCGGGTCTATTGTCACACAGTTTTAAGGGAGTCAGTACTGGCAGGTGGGCAACTGAGAACATAAGCTTAAAGTAAGGCTGCAATCTCAAATTCAAAATTGAACTTAAAATTATTATATGAAACTCAAACAGGCTTAGCCGCGGCTGACTTAGAATTTGACTGAATGTTACACATAAACAAGGCTTGATAAAAAAATTAGCTGTTCCTGGTCTAGTTGACTAAATATTACACATAAACAAAGTTGGATAAAAAAATCAGCTGTTCTTAGTCTAGATCTAGACTGAGATTTGACACAGCCATGTAGAATGAATCAATTTTTCTTATAGAAAAATCAGCTGTTCTTAGTCTAGATCTAGACTGAGATTTGACACAGCCATGTAGAATTGAGAAAAGGGCCTATAAATCTTACAAAGAAAATTTTAGGTATACATTTTCTTATAGAAAATTTGATACTGCGCACACTGGTTTTTATAATTTTCAAGATATCTTCAGTAGTTTTTGAGATACCACAGTTTTTGTACACAAAAGTGTGAAAACGCAGTTTTGAGAAAATCAGTTTTAAAGTTCCTGAACTTTATTTTACACTTTCAGAGCATAAAATTTTTAAATATAAATAAAAATCATTTAATATCATATTCAAGCAAATCCTTTTGCGAAACTGTTTAGAATTGGATAAAATGTGATAATCTAGTGGAACTACATTTTTTATGTCTGACCATCCATCAACACTTGTTGGCCTATATCTCAAGAACACTCCTGCTGACTTATGGGCCCTTTCCCTTGACACACACACATATAAGGAGTATACACCTAACTTGTTATGCAAAAAATGGAGATTTCACAAAATGGGTAAAAAATTGTTGAACGTGCCCACAACATTTTCACATTAGTTTGAGAAAACAATCTAAATAATCACCAATCTATAAGAAAAGAAGCAAATAAAATAGTATTCTACAGATTGTTGATGCAAATGCTACATACAATAAAATGAACTGCATTGCCAGAATTATATGTACTTTCCTTTATTAACCCACTGAAATTTAAATGAATAATCAGTGCAATTTGAAATATAACAGAGGTTTTATCAACCAGTCTGCAATTGTAATGCAGCAGACAATGAGGATCATTTAAGTGACCAACATATATATATATATATGTGCTAAATTTAATGGTTTTGCTGAATCTATGTGTCAAAACTGTTGTAATTAGATTTACCAATGCAATACAAAAGAAGTAATGAGACATGCAAGAGTATTACTTACACAGATTTTCTTTCAAGTGTCACAGTTGATATTTGTTGACTTACTTATTATTGGGATAAATGTTGAGATTATTTCAAGCAAATTTATCTTCACATTAAATTTTTTTTTTAAATGCACATAAAAGTACAATTTCCATGAAGAGGGATATAAAAGACTCATGTCTACAAAATTTCAATAACATTGGACCAAAAACGAAAGAGAAAATTAATTTCAAAACTGCATTTTTTTAGATTAGCGCAGAACCAAATGCAAGGGGTGAATACAAAACAAGCAAGATTTTCACTTTGAAAAAGCAATATATAATATAACTTTTTTGACATACATAATGGACAGAAAAATGAAAATTAAATTTTTTTTTTATTGGAGGGGAGGGGGGGAGAGGAGGAGGCAGGGGCAACAATTTTTTAAAAAACTTACAATGGCTGAATGTTGGCTTAAAAAAACATACTTGACGCAAGCAGAGATCCACTAAAATCTTGTCTCCTGATTTCAAATAAATAAAGATAACCATTAATTTCTCAACATCGAAAAAATACAGCACAACCAACTCACCTTTATCTGACAAAGAACAAAGTTTGGTCAAGTGGATCCTCTTAGGCTGCCGTTTAGATGGACTGAGTGGAAGACGAATGCCTAAAGAATCTAGTCTTGGTATTGACAAGGTCGTCTTTAGTTCTGATGTAACATGGTTTTCTTGATGAGAAAAGGCTGTTTTGCTCTGGCTCTTGTTGTGAGTGTTGGAATTTGTTGGAGAGTTTTGAATGGAATGCTTGATTGGGCAGTTTTCTTCGCTACTATAAGAAAGAGAGAAGTCTTTATCAACAATACCAGGGTATGCAGTATCTGGAGGAGGCCCAAGTTTGTTGACAATTGTATATGGACTTTTACACATAGTTTGTGAGAGAGAGGCTTGTGCAACAGAAGAGGTCACTGAATTATGTTGAAAGTTATTTAAGGGAGATGGCACATTATCATCAACTTCTGTAGGGGCAATTCTTCTTGATGGCCTTTTTTGATAGTGCATGGGATTGAAGGCCAAGTTACCACTGTGGAAAGTTATCACAGTTCTTTTGCTTTCTGCTTGTTTTTTCTGAGCTTTGGCTGTCAAAGAGTTTGAGCTGAGAACTGGTCTGAAGGCTGACTTTCCTTGGGGCTCATTTCCTACTAAACCTTCATCTTTGAAGGAAGCTGGGAGGCTACTGCTACTGAAAGCAACAAGAGGTCTTAACTTGCCAGGAGAGTTGCTGTCTGCCTCTGATTGTTTTACTCTTGGAGGTGAGCCTAAAGTAGCATAGGAACGGTCATGGACTGATTGTTGTGTAATATATGTACAGGCTGCCAATGGGGACGCAGGAAAGTTTACAGGAATTGTTGAATACAATGAGCTACGGGAGGAATCCTGTAAAGAAGGTACACTAAAGCTTATGTCTGTAGGGGCAATTTTTCTTGTAGGAGTTTTCTGGCAATGTTTTGGCATAAATGCTGATTTATCACTATGGAAAGCTACTATGGTCCTTTGCACAGATTCCTTACTCTTAGGTGTAACAGAAGTGGCTTGATTAGACACTGAGGTCTCAGAGAAATTCTGATGTGATCTCTCCAATTCTTCTTTTTTGAAAAAAGCAGGTAGACTTACACTGCGAGTGTAATTTGTGCGGCCTGGAATTTTGCATAGATGCATCTTAATTTTATTTGGAATGGGGGCACCAACAGTCTTACTTGGACAAGTGGCTGTGGTGGACATTATGTGTCCTTGGTTTTGAAATGTATTACCGACTAAAGCCATCTTCGATTTCAAATCTACATTCTTTTGGCCAAGAATTGGACATGAATGACATCGAGAAATCTTGTTCCTTGTAAAGTTGAACAATGACAAGGCATTGCCAGACTTTTTATGGAGATATGGAGGCAAAGCCTGAGAATCTATAGGTAAATTAATTTGAGGGCAGTTATGATTCTCACTTGTTGAGGCAGGCATGACAGCATCTATCTCTATTGCACTTGCTTCATTTATTTGCTCTGACTTACTGTGAAAAGTTTCTTTCTCTTCAGAAATGAACGATCTATTTTGCTGTAAAACAAGTGGTGCCAATGTTTCTTTCAAGCACATATCAATTATATCAATATTATTACATATGGATGCAGGTGCCTGTCGCTCCTTAGGCTTTTGTTTCATAGCATTTGTAGAGAGCTCTTTGTACTGAGAAGCTGGATAATGGTCACCGGAGAGACTTTCTTTAATGTTACTATGCCCTTTCAGTTCTGCATCCCTACTTTTAACTTGAATAAAATGTTTTGGGGAATGGTGAACATTCAATGAAACATTATTATCTTTCTTTAAAAAATCATTATGCTGTGAAGAATAAGCTACTTCTGATAAGGATTGTTCTATTAAGGAACTTGTATTGTGTGGTTTGCTGCTTATGAAATCAAAGGACATATTTTCTGGACTAAAATTTTTGGTAGGATTGCTTAAGGATGACATTAAACTTTTTTGCTCCAAATCACTGGCACAACTGGTTAAAGGTTGTGAATCCACAACCTCTGTCCTGGAAACAGAGCCTGAGAGAAAATTTTGCCTTACACTTTTGCGTTTAGAACACAGACTATTCAAAACAAAATCAGATGGGCTTAAAGAAATATTCTTGGCAAATTTGTTGCCTTGCTTTTTTCTTGTCCTTCTTAGAGTTTTTGAAGACTGCCTTTTACTAAAACAATCAGTATATAAAATATTGGCCTTTTTAGGATTTGCTCTCTTTCTTCTACAACCACTTGCTGGTACAACACAATGTGACCCCTGCTGGGATTGTAAAAAAACTGTTGCATTATTCTTAACTGACATAGCAGTCATTCTCTCTGGCACTGATTTTCCTTCATCTTTCTTATTAGATTGTATAAATTTCTGGGCCAACAACGCTGCTGCCTCTTTTTCTAAAAGAGCAAATACTGATAATGATGTATCCTCAGGAACTGCAAATGATGGTAGGTAATTCTTACGGTCGTTACTCTGTAGATTTTGACATTCACTGGTTTCATGGGATGCCTCACAAGAGGAGTGAAAATCTTTCTCCTTCGATTTTGAATGAGATGTTTTCGTCGATAAATTATTACAAATCCCTGGAAAATTGTTTAGAGATGAGGGAATGTTTCTTGCCTCAACATCTATTTGTTGAATGCGTAAGTCACATTCATCACCAGCAACATCGATGTCAGCATCTTCAGACAAATCACATGTGCTCTGAGAGCCTAACAGATCACTCATATGATCACCTGAACAATCTATTTCCCTAGATTCTGTCTTATTGATATGATCTGAACTTACCAGCTTCGACCTACAAGTTTTATGTAAGTTGACAGTCTCATCTTCCTTGTTCTCCACTGGATGGCTATAGGTACCTGCTTGAGCTGTAGAATGTACTCTTTTATTTGCAGCATCTACAAGGCATTGCTTGTTTTCTGTATTTGCTAGGTTTGTATTTAATGACCTTGATTCAAAATTTGTGCAAGATGCAGACCTCTCCTTTTGGTCCTTTTGTGAAAAGTGAGTATCCATTTCTGGGTGTGGTTGCAAAATATCTTTGTGAGAATGTTCTGCTGTATCTCTTTTTGCTAGCTCATGTCTTGGGCTTAGTTGTGACAAACTTGATGGTTCAGGAAAAGGAGTAGAACTTTCCTTCCTTTGATACTCAACATATTTTTTAGGGCTTTTACTTATGGTTTCTGATGCAAAATATTGTGGAATTTCCCTCTTTTCTGACGTCAGGGTTTTCTCTACCTTCTGAATCTCTTGATTTGCATTTCTAGAATGGTAACAACTGAGATTATCAGTGCAAGGATCATTGTTGATATGATGGTCCGACACAGATTGAAAGAGGTCATTTTCGACATTGTCAACTAAAACTGGTATAGAAAATTCAGCACATGCATCCAGGTGAGTCCCAGGGGTTGCTGTGAAAAAAAAGGGGGAAAAAAATTCAACTTAATGTAGAGTACTTAAGAATGAAAAAACAAAAGACCAATTTATTATTTGAGACAAAGACTGGCCCCTCACTTTTTGTGGCCACAAAATGTCTTTAAAAAAAAAAAAATATCACAAAATCTAGAATTTTTAGGTTAATTTTTTTCTAATTCAGCCTTTTATTAAGATCCTCTTAACTGGCCATAAGCCCACAGAAGAGTTCCAACCAAAACTACTTGTAACAAAAACTAGACTTAGGGTTTATTATTGAACGCACGTCAACTCGAGAGTTCTAGAAAGAACCAGTTTAGGGGAGTTAATTTATGCAAAACGAAGAATTCATTACGTAAACGAACGTGACTCATGTTCTATTTTTAGCCCAGGGGTTTTTCCTAATGTCTTTTTGAAGACTGCTTTTATGTTATTTTAGGATTATGATGTAATGTTCTAGATCTATATTTTCGAACATTCTACGCTTGCATTATGGGATAGATTTCCAGAAATTTGTAGAGTTTTCTTTTGAAAAAGGTATAAATACCGGGAGAAGATTGGTGAAAGGAAGACACAGAGATATACCAGTATAACACAGAGATCACACAGAGAAGACACAGAGTAGGCATAGAGTTCGTAGAGATCACACAGAGATCATACAGAGTAAGCAGAGAGTACTCAGAGTTCATAGAGATCACAGAGATTATAGAGATTGCAGTAAGATCATTGTATAGCGATTACGCAGATTTTTTTTTAGAGCTAGATCTAGTTTTCTTATCGACGGCCTATGTGAATATTGTTTGATTTTAATTTCCTGCTGTTGAGTTAAATAAACTCAGTTTTTTACGTATTCACACAATCTCCAGAGTTCCATTATTTCAGCTAGGTCTATATAGATCTAAAGAACTCAACGTCCTACATCAGAGGTATTATCTACCTTTTATTTCCGGTGTTCGTGACACTACTGTATGTGTCAACATTTACAATAGTCCCACTCCTCTGAATTTCCATCCAGTTTAACCTACATCTAGCTTTTCTTTTTGAAGCCTTGGAGTTATCCTATACTTCCATAGATCAGTAGGCCCTGTAAATCCCCAATTTCTTTTTCACAAGGGTAAAATTGACCAAGGCTAAGTTTCTTTTGAACGTCAATTTTGGGAGCGTAATCATACATAAATTAAAAAAGAGAATAAATAAAAATTAAATGGGTCAGTATTTTTTTTTACAATCTATATGAATAAAGTAAATTATTACTCAAGAGAAAGAGATGAATAATGAAATGGTTAAATAAATGTTAAGTTATAATGATCCGGAAGGGCAAATGAACTTTACTCCGACCTACTATAAAAAAGGCAAGCACAAAATCCTGGCTTTTTCTTCTTTCGGCCTTTTCACTCTAAGTGTTGGGACTAGTGTATTTATGTTTTGATTTTAGCTGAGCATAGTTGAGTATTTGGTGTGTGTGTGTGTTGTGATTGGTTGGATAGGCCACGTGACAACGGCGAGCCAGACGAAGCTATACCTTGGCGGGATTTCTTCAGCGGTGGCATCACTCCTATTTTATTCCTCGTACTGAACAGTCGTGGACGGTCCTGGATACAGGTTGTGGCGGACTGGTTTGACTGGAGAATATATATTTTAATCTTCCTACCACCTGTATTATGGCATAGAAGTGGCGATTGAATCTATATTTATATTTATTGCTTGAGGCTGTGTGCCTATCCAGACTGATGTCTAAAGTCTACGAATTTATGTTTCTCCTGTGAAACTGAAATGGTGGTATAACTATTATTGTCCCTCACGTAAGGGCTTGTCACCTGGACTTGTGAACAACAGTATTTGCTGTTGGTGGCAACGAATATAAGTGGTGATTATATGGACATGATTTAACTCGTGTTTGAACGGAGGATCATTATATGAATATTTAAGTACTAGGACTATTATCACTATTTAAGTGATGAACATATGAATATGATTTAAGCTGTGTCTGAACTGAGGATCATTATTTGAACATTCCTATGAACATTGAGATTTACTCTACTGCTCGCAACAAGTTCTACGGACGAGGATCATCGATGGATTAAGTTTAGAAACGTGTGCATGTGCGGGTGATTAGTGTGGGAATTATATCTCTAAATTACATCTATAGATTATATCTATGAATTATATCTATTGGTTGTGTCTATAAGTTTGTTGATCTATGAAGTAGTTTTGAGGAGAGTTTTCCTCGCGAGTGGATTAACCTTTATCAACTAATTTAATTGTACAAGAACTCATTTTCGTAACGCAGATTCAGATTACTCTGTATTGTCGCGCCTGCGTGCGTGGATTTGTATTTGGCTCATCTCGTATCTATCCGTCTTCTTCTTTGTGTAACTTTCCTACTTCTATATATTTATTCGTTTATTATAATATAGTTTGTTTGTCGCCTATTCCCTGTGTTCGGCCTTTTATTTGGTGTGAACCTCTCGTGCAGTCGATGTAGTTAAGTCTTATAGTGATTGTTGCTATTAAGTTGTGTGTAACCGTTGACAGGCTGTGCGTGCCCCCAACACTCAGCATCATGACAATGTCACAATTTTAGTTTTATAAATTAGACCCAAGTGCTGTTGGATGCCGGTAAAACTATCTTCTAAATTAACTCCTCTTCTGCAGGAGACGTCATTATCAATGTGAATGCAGCAAAACTGAAGAAGGATCTAAGGCTTACTCGTTAAAGGAGCTGCCATGTCCAAAGTTTATTCCTAAGTTATATAAACTGGTTTTTAAGAGCCCATGATTTATTTTAATCAGGGAATCTAAATTTCCCAACAAACTAATTCAGTTTTATTGAGTCTTTTTGGGCTACTAAGAGATTTTTGTTTTGTTTTGTTCCTTTTCTTTTTTTTTTTTTTTGCTGTTTGTCCTGTATAAGTATTTAAGGGATCACCCAAAATAAATAATTATAAAAATTATATTTTCCACTTATTCCATTAAGTTTTTTTTTGTGAATGTATGGTTGTCTTTAAAAAGACATTTAACTTACATTGTAATTGTCCTATATATATGCCAGTCCATTTGTGTATTTGTTTTCTTCCTCATGTCCTGCAGTTGTTTGTTTAATTTAGGTACATTAAGCTATAAATTGTTATAAAATTTAAATCTATCTAACTACAGTCGACATTTACAACAGGAAACATAACAATGAAGTATCTAGTATAATCTACTAGAGTCATAAAATATCCAGGCCCCATCTCTGGTTTTCTCCTCTTTGCTGAAGTTTTCTTTTAGGTAAAGCAGCTTGTTTGCCTCCTCACCATCCAAATTATATTTCTAAATGGTGTGGATGTAGGACTTCACTCTAGTTTTAAGATCAGACCTACATATGAGTCTCTCTGATAATATGGTGCAGTTAAGAGCTGTTATAGCAACTCACTCTCACTCTCAGTCTTTAAGCTGTGTAGAGAGTGTGGAAAAAAAAAACTGGCTGCAATGTTCTCTTCCTCTTTTGAGCAAAAGCAGCAGTATAATGCTTCACAAAAATGTCTTAAATTTGCAGTTTGACAATTTAATTTTTAAAAAAATATTCAGTTAATATCATCGTGGTCTGGTACAGCATACAGAACTTAAGTGTCAAATTTAACAAAGTTTACAAAATGCCTTTAATTTGTAATTTGACAATGTAATTTTAAAATATGTTCAGTTAAAATCACCATGGTCTGGTAAAGCACACAGAGAGTTTTAGTGTCAAATTTAACATAGTTAACAATATATGGTTGATATTTTTAAATTACTACCCCCAAAAAGAAAAAAAAAGTCCTCTTGCTCCATGACCCATGCTAAATAACAAAGTTATTCAAATTCTATCCATGCATTTTGACTTGTAAACATAGATTTGGATTCTATTTTTTTTCCCATCAAAAAGGCACACAAGATTTTTTATTAGAAAATCTGATTTTATCTTGAGTGTAAGATAAAGTCCAGAAGTAAGCTCTCAATGAATCATCATGTTTAGGCAGAGATTTAAACCTTTATTTAATAGTTTCCAGAAAAATTGTTTTAACGTTTCCTCAATTTAATCAATAGCTCCATAAAAGAATGAAAACACTTAATTGTTTAAAATTGTCATGCAAACTTAGTCAATTATTAAATTTGTCCAATTGGATCTACTAAAAAAAGTGCAATAAAATTTGTATGATTCCATTTGCAATTGCAGCCATTCTTTTAATAAAAAATCAGTTTTTGTTCAGTTTTATCTCTGATAATGCTGTGATGCTATTTTAGCTTATTTCATAGTAAACAAACAGATGAAAAATTTCTGAAGATGAAAGTACTACACCTTCCAAAACTTTAAATGACCATGTCTGCTGTCAAGATTCATTTTTTAATTTCTTTCATTCACATTTGGCTTCATATTATTAATTCCTAAACATTGGCTTTCGCACCATGCATTTTTGGAGGGATTCCTTTCTAAAGATCTACAAATCCCTCTTAATTTTTACAGACATGGAAGCTACAAAAACTGGGATGGTTCAACCCCTGATAAGCATAAAATTTAGTTTTTGGAGAGAGGGACAAACTTTAATAATGTAATTTCAGGCTCAGCAGGAGTGTTACTCACGATATTCTTTCAGTTCTCATTATACCAAAGCTCAAATCATGATTAAGCCAAAATTCATCAATTCACAATTTAAAAAAAAAAAAAATAGAAAAGAATTAGTTATAGAAGACATCAGCCTCATCAAAAACGAAAGATTTTGTGCTCTACATACTTAGTCTAAAAAATAGCAAATTTAACTACAATGAGACCAACTCCATAAATAAGATGTTGCGAACAATTGTTTTCAAGGCCAACATTGAATATAACGGTGCTTTAAAAATGAAACCTGTGCACAAATCAGAAGTTTTAAACATAGCAAATCTCAGAAATAAGATGTGACTAAATTTGAGTAGTTTCAAGATAACTGTCTGTCATGGAGAGTAAAATGTAATAGAGCTGACCTACAGCAGCCTCTGGTGCAGCAGGGCCTTGCATGCTGCCAGAGCTTTACCCTTTTATATATATCCTGTATTCTAGAGTAAATATGCCTGCCTGCAGCGGGGCTCCAGTAGGCTAAACTGGTTTATAGATGGGGCCCACTGCAAGGATACTAGACATGTTTCCGAGTTTATTAATATGTCTTCAGTCTTATCCCAAGAAAATGTAATTTCTTTTTCATATCACGAAGTACAGAATCTCCAGCAAAACATGTTACGGAGATGTATGAGCTTATTTGTAAATGATGCTTTCTAAGCTGCCTGTTGTTAGTCATTAATTCATGGTTGGTTGTTAACTTTCCAATTATATGCTATCCTCTCCAATGCTGCTCACTAATAGTGAGCCTAATCAGACAACGGCATGCTTGGCAAACCAGCCATATGTTCAATTTCATTAGATTTAAGCCTCACTTATTCTGTCACTGCCAGTCACCCATTGGATTTTGTCACCTTTTGCATGAACTGTTTGACTCCACATAGCACCTCATCACATGTAACAAACTATCATTACAGCTTTCTCCAAGATGGCCATCAACCCCACAGACCAGTCAGGTAAATAAGGGCACAGCTAAATATAATATTTCCCTATCCTTGTCTCAACTGACCGTCTCTGTATTAAGGCACAAAAATGCTTTGGAAAATGAACACACAAAAATCAATAAATATATGATATGATGTGGTACACCTGTCATGTCAGAGTTCTCTGAAAAAGGACTAGGCTAGACTAAGGTAACCATTTTTTAAATACTATTACATGTATTTAAAATAGATCGTCGCATGATGGGGCTTGCTGATTTTTCAATCAGCCCTTAGACTCCTGCTGTAGGCTAGCTCTACTATAAAATATGCTACAAAAGATTTTTGTAATTCAGAAAGGAGAAAAAAAAATCAGCCTAGTATTATTTACTTGCCTTTCTGAAGCAGGGACATAAAATCCTGAAAGGCTGGGTCAGAGGTGGCTTGGTCCACTATATTTGTAACATCCAGTTCCTTGTTCACCTATATAATAGATAATAGTTATGATAATGAAAATGATGGGGAAGCAGTCATGATAGTAATAATAAAAACAACACAAATAAAAAAGTTACTTTTATGCCTTGCAGATTGATTCCTTTTTGGTTTTATCTTGAGGTGTTTGTTAAGATTGGTGAGTGTCTTATGGAGATTATTGAACTCTCACCAAACCAATTCTCTTTCCAAATGGTGTTAATGTATGAATTTATAATGGTTTCAAGATGTGGCCAGCATATGAGTTTCAGTAATGATATGCTGAGGTAAAGAACTACTTTAGCAAGTTTGTCCACATTCTTGTTCCCCTGGATGGGTTAATGAGCAGGATACAGAACAAGGTATCATGAACATGGGATGGGAATTTTCTAATCAAGTTATAAGGATCTCATTTTAAAAAACATTTTTGCCTTCAATAAGAGATAGAAAGTGAGAAAATGTGCATGAAAGAGAGAGGGTGACAGAGAGAAATAACCTTCAGACTATTCCATACGTTGTGTGTGACTGAAGTATTGAATGCATAATACATAACGATCAGATTTACTGCCTTGTCAGCTTGCATCGTCAGAAGCAGTTAAGCCTAGTCCTATGGTTGTAAATGACAGTGACCCAAACGACAACGTAAAGACTAAAGAGATCATGCTTTCCAAAACAACGCTGACTGCTAAAGCCTGGACTGCACAGCATAAAAGTCATGGCTCCTGTGGTTTTCAACTATCACTCGGTGGGTTCAGTTTTGAGCATAAAATTTGCCACTTAGATAAAGAACTAGTGACTGTTTTTTGCAAACATAGTTTCAAGATATATTTCAGCAGATATTTAGGACCAAACAAAAACTTTTTTCGATTATAAATAAAGTAAAGAAAAGTATGCTTTTTCCAGGTCTACGTGAATCTGGTGTTACTAGCATAGTATCAGAGCCAGCGGGACGCTGAGATATTAACAAGGCTAGTTGATTTGCACACGGCACTGAGGAAATTCCCTGTGCAAACGGTCTCTGATAAAATAACAGGCCCTTAAAAGATTTGCTAAATCTCTATTTTATTAAACAAACAACTTATCCTAGAAAACAAATAGAATGTAAAGTCTAATGTGATCAAGTCTAGCTAAAAATATTGACCAACACATAAATATAACACACTTATCTTGTCAAGGCGATACCACCTAACAACTCCATGTAAACAGTGATCTCAGGGTGTCTGTTCATTCATTTTCTGTCATAGGCTTCCATCAGATGCCCAAGCAAATTAAAACAAAGATAAAAATCCAAGTCCAACAGAGTACAAAACTTTACAAGCAATGTTTACAAAGCCTCGGATATTTCTATAGACACTGAATTCCTTTAAGTAACCCACAGTGCGAGAGGGATTGACCTCTCGCAAAAGTCTGTACAGGTAAGTTACACTGAAGTATTTCCTCGTGGTGACTTGAAAGTTTGGGCATTCAATGCCATACAGTGTAAAGGCTGTGGGAGGCATAGCAAAAAGGCTGTTCCTCATTTTTTAAAAGGTAGCTCTGAGTGAGCCATGTGTGGCCCACATGAAGCCTATACATTTCCATCTCCCGTTTTCTACCTGCTCCTTCACCTCTTGCTGAGTTGCTCTCACAAGTTGAGGAGTACTTCATGGAGCTTGTTTGCCCCAGCAGCATCCCAATTTTCTTGCTAAATGGTGTGGATGTATACATTTACCTTAGGTTTCAGATCGGACCAACAAATGAGTTTTCCTCAAGATGATGTCCTGTTTAGAGCAGCCTTTGCAAGTTTGTTTACATTCTCATACCCCTGGAAGTCTACATGGGCAGGAATCTAGACAAAGGTGATGTGAACATAGGGTGGAAATTTTCAGATTGTACAGGCGCCTGATATCTTTAACTTTGAAAATTTTTGTTTTGAATGGCCTGTAAGGCTGACAGGCTATCACTATAGATAACAAAATTTTTGTGGTATTCAATGAGTTTTTTTATTTCGAGCTCAGCACTGAAGACAGATGCCCCATCTCTCAGGCGAGTTGCCTCAAGCATTCTGGAAAATAGGCTGCGGCCACAACCTTTTCCACCAGTTTGGAGCCGTCAGTTTAAACAACTCAGTGGTTGGAAAATTTTTCTTTTTTCCTTCTTTCTGTTAGGCCATCACACTTATATCTTCCTTCATGATTGATTGATTATTGGTATACCCAGTCCACCATTAAGCGGTGATCTCAGGGTTTCTATTCACTCAGTCTCTCTCGTAGGCTTCTGTCAGATGCTCAAGCAAATTGAAACAAAGATAGAAAACCATTAAAAATCCAACAGAGTATATGAAGAGAAACTTTAAAAGGAATCTGTACAAAGCCTCAGATATTTCCATAGACACCAAGGTCCTTTAAGTAACCCACTATGCGAGAGGGATTGACCTCTCGGAAAAGTCTGTACAGGTCAGTAACTTACACTGAAATATTTCTTCCTGGTGTCCTGAAAGTCTAGGCACTCAATATACATAGGGTGGGAATTTTCGGATTAAGTTGTACAGGCGCCTGATATCTATTACTTTGAAATTTTTGCTTTGGATAGCCTGTAAGGCAGACAGGCTGTCACTGTAGATAACAAAGTTTTTGTGGTATTTAGTGAGTTTTTTAATTTCTGTGAGCGTGAGGGCTATTCCCTCTAGCTCAGCACTGAAGACAGATGCCCCGTCTCTCAGGCGAGTTGCCTTCGAGCGGTCTGGGTGTTCTGGAAAATAGGCTGCGGCCGCAACCTTTTCCTCCAGTTTAGAGCCGTCAGTAAAAACAGCATAATGGTTTGAAAATTTTCCCTTAATTCTAAAAAATTCTTTTTGATAAGCGACTTCACTGGTATTTTCTTTATTTTGTTTCGTTAGAGAAATATCAACAGTAATGTTGTGCTCCTCCCAAGGTGGGGGGCACTGGACATGTAAGTTATCAATAATATTTAGGCTGATGTTGGCATTCTTAAAATGTTCAAAAGTATTAGCGACAAGATTGGGTTCTGACTTTGTAACAGCAGAAAAGTCAGACAACGGAGCTTCAAATACAACTTCATGGCACGGATTACGGGGCAATGATTTTTAATTTTAAAACATAGTTAAAAGCCAGCTTCATACGCCGATGCTCGAGAGAAGGCTCCCCAGCCTCGGCGTACAAGCTTTTAATAGGTGACGTTCTGAAGGCCCGGAGGGCAATACGAAGGCCCTGGTGATGTATAGGGTCCAGGGCCCTCAGAACGTGTTTTTTCGCAGAGCCATATATGACAATGCCATAGTCCAACTTGGACCGGACTAGGGTGCGGTAAAGCTTTAGAAGGGTTGCTCTATCCGCACCCCAGTCCGTATGGCCCACGATACGTAATAAATTTGGAGCTTTCAAGCACTTTTTCTTTAAATATTTTACGTGGCTACTAAAATTAAGTTTCGAGTCGAAAATGACTCCTAAAAACTTGGCCTCACCCTACACCGGGATTGGCTGGCCGTCCAGATGAAGGGCGGGCTCAGTATAAATTCTTTGTCTGTGGAAATGGACACAGGTGGTCTTTGAGACCGAGAATCTGAAACCGTTCTCGGAGACCCACTTTTGAATGTTATTAATAAACAATTGGATGGTGCGCTCAAGATGCTGCAAGTGCTTACCCTCAGCGTAAATGGCAAAATCATCAACAAATAAAGAGGCATTTACATTTTTAGAAACAGATTTAATAATATTGTTTATTTTTAAATTAAAAAGCATGGGGGATAGAATACTACCTTG
>BLXT01000847.1:486744-505265 GCA_019648995.1 Plakobranchus ocellatus | reverse complement strand
GCTGATGTTGGCATTCTGAAAATGTTCAAAAGTATTAGCGACAAGATTGGGTTCTGACTTTGTAACAGCAGAAAAGTCAGACAATGGAGCTTCAAATACAGTTGGAAATTTTTAGAATAATTATTTGAGCTGGAGTTTTTTGAAAAAGTTTCAGCCAGATAATCAGCATGATCTTTAGGGTCTGAAATGATCTGGCCTTCTTTTTTAAGATGACAAGAAGGGGCACAATTTTTGCCTTTTATTTTTCTTACTTTTTTCCAAATAGTTTTTGAGGAAGTATTGAAATTTAAAGAGGATACATATGTCTTCCAAGACTGTTTCTTGGAATTTTTAATGACAAATTTTGCCTTGGCTTTTTGTTTTTTAAAATTTACAAAATTTTCACGAGAAGGCGTTTTAAAATACTTCCTTTGAGCCTTTTTCCTTTCCCGAAGAGCCTGCCTACATTCCTGGGTAAACCAGGGGACACGGGTTTTATTTTTCGTCCCCTTATGAAAGGGCATGGACAACCTGGCCGCATCAAGCAGTTTTGCGGTAAACTGCTCGATGTCGGCCACAGAGTCGTCCAAAGACAGTTTGCATAGGTCTCCGAAACGGTTCCAGTCGGCTTTTTAAAAATTAAAACTAGTATTTACGTTGCTGCTAAAATTTGAGGACAACGTTAAAAATATAGGAAAGTGATCGCTGCCGCACAGATCACTGTGGGCAGCCCAGGAACATTTGGCGGCAATGGAGGGTGAAGCCACTGCCAAATCAATCGCTGAGATCGAATGATATGCCGAATGAACAAAAGTTTGCTCTCCAGAATTTAGAACAATAAAATCATTTTCAGCTATGAACTCCTCGAGCATCTTCACCGCCCATCACAGCGGGAGTCCCCCACGCAGGCGAATGTATGTAGCAGTCTTCTAGCACAAGAAAAAGCCTCAGAAGCTTCTCAAAGAGTTCAGTCAGAGAGTTTCGAAACTGGGGTATTGGGAGGCAGGTACAGAGAGCAAACGGTTAGAGTCTTTTCTAGGCTTGTTGTGGCAGCTGCAGCATGCAGGCCAGTTTTCAGACCAATTTCTGAAAAACATATTCAGTTTCTAATGAGGACTGCTTCCTTCCCCCTGTGGGACCCACCCTGCGGAAGAAGCAGGGTGTAACCACGGCGGGCAACTTTCTTTTCCCAAGCCTGCATTCCTGCGGGGCTGCAACAGCCGATAGCGATCGATTCAGCAGTAGCTTCAGTTCTTCAAAATTGCTCCTTAAACCGCGAATGTTCCAAAGGACCACGCTACACCTTTTATCTTCACCCCCTCTGTCACATGGACCTCAGGGAGGAAGGCGGACGGGGCGGGACTTGGAGTTTGGAGGGAGAAAGAGGGCGCTCTTTAGGGAAGGCCGAGGCCCTTGGGGAACTGGGGGTGGAAGAATTCCCTAGATTGAGGATATAGTCTCCTCAGCTTCCATAGCCGCAAAATGATTGACTGTTTCCCTAGGGGCCTCATGTCTTTTTGACTTATCAGCCCCGCGCTTGGCTCATGTCTCAGTTTCTGCAGCTCTCTGGGGACTGAGAGCCGGAGAATCCTTCTAGGCTTTTTTCCCCTTGGGTGGGGCAGAAGGGGTACTTCTGCATCATCATTGGGGGCTCTGCTGGCTTTGTTCAAAGATGAGTCTTGACGGCACTAGCATATGTTTCGGTTGAAATCGTTTTATGAATATCAACCACAACTGCCTTAAGGGCTTGCTGAAAGGTACGGCCATTCTCAGCTTTGTAACAAACAATGGCTTGTTCTTCCAAGAACTTTGGACAGGTCTTGCTGCTGGCTGCGTGGTCTCCTCGCCAGTTTACGCAATGGGGATCAGCCGAATAGTCATGAAGGACATGACCACCCTTGCCACATCTAACACACACAGCAGCAAGTTTCTTACATCTGCACTTGGCGTTACCATAGCTTTGGCACTTATAAAAGCGCATAGAGAGCGGGACGTATGGTCTGACATCAAGAGACAGATACTTTGCACGTATTCTACTTGGCGGCTTCAGGCTGTCAAAGGCCTGGAGGACGGTGTCGGTTTCAATTTTGTCCTCACTCCGACGCATCTTGATGCGCCGAGCGTGAGTGACGCCACTCAGCTCCTCCTCCGAGCAACACTGTAGATCACGACTGCAGATTACTCCCTTGGTAAACAAAGGCCAGATAAAAAGATCCAGGTCTAAACTCAACTCCCGACAGCCAAATTCATTACATATTTTTTTTCGTAACTTATCTAATGCTGCAATTATTTATATTGGCATGTTATCTGGGTTTTTCCATTTTTTTTTCTTTATTACTGCCTTTACTTCTTCAAGGCTGGTTGGACCCAGTAAATTTGTTCTTATTTTAGCTTTCACCCCTTCACCTGAGCATCTGTTTGGTACTTCTTTTCCATTATGATCATTCGATCTTTCCACTTGGTGAAGCCAGAGGTGCTGCATTGGATTTTCTAACCAGTCACATTGTAAATGTTAGTGTGCATGAATTTACTGGCTATATTTAGTTTGTATTTTCGCACATTATTGACACAATGCATTTTACAATGATTTTTTGTTTTTGTTTAAGCTTTTGTATTTAGCTTTTTTCATTTTTTGATTTGCGCTTTTTTTCCAGCAATTCTAGAATTTCTTGGTTTATCCATTTTGTATGCTCTTGTGGGAATGTTTTGCTCTATGATTTCATCAAGTGACTTTTTTCATTTCTGACCATAGTTCTTCTACCTCTTAGGTGTTGTTTGGTCCGCTATTTGTAGGCAGTCTGAACCCCGCCTGGCACCGGGCGCCAAGCACACAATATGAAGAAATCATTGACTTTCACCCCCGATTTTGGCATTACAAGAAATCCTTGATCATATTTAAACCTATATCAAATAAAAGTTCGTTTTTCACTCAGTTCATTGCATTAATCCTTTCATTTATGTGTGAGCTAGTTGTTGTTACAAGAATGGGGAAAAAGTGCTCGACCCGTATAAAACCTGTTGGCCTGGTGTGTTAAAACACAGGGCATCCTTTTCAAGGTGCTGGCGAATTTGCGCCATCTGACACAGTTTCTCGCTATGAGTGTATTCATATGCAGAATTGAATGCCCTTTAATATGATATAAAGTAGTCCCTCCTTTGTTATCGGAAAATGGGGACAAAAACCGGTTTAAAAATTATATTTAGGAAAAAAAAACCTTATTCATCACATAGAGAAAGCAAAAATATGCCCAAATGAAAGTTTGATATTTTATTTTTAAAGTGCAAAATTTTGAAAATATCCGTTGAGTGGCGTAAATTTGACAAGGCTCTAAAGAAAGTCAATATGTGTGTACTTTGAGCATTGCCGTTTGCCTTCCATTCATGCGCCTGACTAGTCAGCGCTGGTGGGCACAGCTGTCGCTCAGACTTCATCAAGTAGAGATGAATTAGGCTGAATGCAAGTCATAAGAGGTAGATTTTAATTAAATTTGATAAAAAATTATATGTAAAAGGGTAGGAACTGTTTTCTTGATGCACAATTCGGATGTTTCTAATTCAAGAGTTCCTACTTTTAGTCTTATTATCGAGATTAGATCTAGAATCCTGGTCGATCTAATCTAGATTAGATCTAGAATCTAGTATGGATACCACTCGTTACACCAATTTGATCCAAAGTTAGCCTCACAAGGAAACATTGCTTTAGCTAGGCATTTATTGTTTGCTTAAAAATTTATTTTTTCTTTGCTATTATTTTCCAATCGACTTTAAATAATCTCTGACGTTCAACAGGAACAATCGATTAGCGGGCAAGATAAGTAGGACCCAAGGAAATGAGGGGGAGGCGTTGACCTTAAACTTCATGTCATGGTCATTTGAATCTGTATTGGTTTAAATTACCCAAAAATATAATTATTAATATTTATTTAATGATAGAGTACATTTGTGTGTGCTGTTGTTTATCAGACCAAAGCCTCAATGGAATCGCCACAAGGCCTAGATCTATACCATTTACTAGTACAAAAACCAATTGCGCTTACAGAAATAGTAAACTTGAGCAAATATTTTGCTGTCTGTAGATCTGCACATTTAATTTTACTCTTAGTCTTAATTACCTTTGTATTATTTGATACGTCACGATCTATGTAAAAATTTTTATTAAAATTATTTTAGCCGCATATAAATGCAGTAAGCTTAACCTTATCCCTTTTCTTTGAGTCTTTATATAAAGTACACCAGACATAACAATATATACATCATTAATTTTATTATATTTTTGTATTTTTTCATATCAAGTACTGTCTAGTTTTAATTTTTTTTTTATATCATGTACCGTTAAATTCTTTTACTTTTTAAAAATTTAAATTATTATTGTACTAAAGGAGATTGCAACAGTCGCAATGAACGAATTAATATATTATATAGAATGCTTATTACAATTTTTTTAGATGGTGAATGGTAACTGCTATGAACTTCAGGGCATATTTTTGGCAAGTGGATTTAAAGGACCTGCCCCCAATTGTTATCGACATCAAATTGATCTTAAGTTGTGTGGCCCACTAAAGGAGAGTAATCAGTCATAGAGAAAGGTACCAGTAACAAATTTATAACATGCATCATCCAGTGATGTAATTGGTGAAAATAGGAAGGCAATAAAAAAGAATTTGAAGAATGTCTTATAGTGGATGTGTACCAGTACTACTACTAGTTTGTTATTTAATCTCTTTTTGTTTGGGAAATTTTTTCTCATTAGAAAATAGGAAGGCAATAAAAAAGAATTTGAAGAATGTCTTATAGTGGATGTGTACCAGTACTACTACTAGTTTGTTATTTAATCTCTTTTTGTTTGGGAAATTTTTTCTCATTAGAAAAAGAGAGATTTTTATGATCTGTGAGCATGCCCTTTCATGTTTCTTTTTTCATTAGGATTTTTCAGTTTACCATGACAGTACTGATAACTTGTTGATGAATTGTCTTTTTATACATGAACAAACTTATAATATGCTTTTGTTGCGTTTTTGACTAGCTTGAGTCATGATTGGAATAAATCTGGGCCTGATGTTGATCCAGCAAGGATTCAACCACTGGTTAAAAAGATGGTGAAAAAATGCAAGGTCTCTCTGATGACTAGGCAGAATCTCTGGGATCAGGTGAAGACTTAGATTTTAGAAGTTTCAGGCACTCCTACACGTTACTTACTATTGAACATCTCTAATCTGCAACAATTTTTTTAAATTTTGAATTCTAAAATTTAACTTTTTGTTATCTTCCAATCTTGTTAAAATGGATTTCAACTTGTTTTTATATAAAAAAAAAAATGTCCATTGCAAAAATTTATTTATATGAAAAATTTCATTTTGAATATTTTTGACAATGGTTAAAAGTCATCGTTTTGGAAATAAACAATATTTGTACATAGTTTATGGTTCAACAATTTATATGCTTAAAAAAGGAGAGTAAAATATATCATATGTATGTTGTGCAGTCTGTTTTTGTGAACATTTTGATACCAAGAACTCCAAAATTGGTAAAAAATTGTAGATTTTGTAGGATTTTAAAGTTGACCCGGATGACGTTTATTGTGCATTTGCGCTATAAAAGCAAAATCAAGCTTTCAGTCATTTTTAAAAGTTCATAAAACCAAAATTAATTAAGCTAGAGCTGTGAAAAAGATTGGGCATATTGTAGATATACACAAGATATCAGAAACGAAAAATAACACAAATACTGCAATTATTGACGCCTCAGCAAGCTGCTGAAAATGGCCAATAATCAGTACTGCCAAAAAAACGCTATATTTTAAAAACTTTAAAATTCATAACTTTGTCAAATGTTATTCAAATTTCATCATATTTGCACCAAAATGTTCATAGGAAAAATTCTACATTTCTGTATCAAAATGAATAAGATTGGCAAAAGTTTTAAATTTGGGTTCAGACTGCCTACCATTTGTCTTGCATACCTACAGCAAATTTGGCTCTTAGCTTCTCATCAGATTTTATTAGGTTCTTTGGAATTTAAGATTGGCCTTTACCTTTTCAAATTTCGCAAGTTTTATTTAAAATTTACATGACTGGAAGACCAATAGGGATACAGGGACATTTAGATTGAGGGATAGATTTAAGTCGTATTTACCCAGATGAAATCTAAAATAAGGAAACTAAGTTCTTTATCATTTAAAATTCATTATAACGGTATAACTCCAAAATAGATACTATAGTTTTAGAGAGTGAAAGAATGGGCCTGTCTTTGAATGTAAAGAAAACAGAATGTGTGGTCATCTCAAAGAAATCCTCTAACCCCAAATGCAATCTTGTTAGCAAAGGCGAACAAATCAAACAAGTTACAAAATTCAAATATCTAGGTTACCTAATAAAATCAAATGGCAGATTTTATAAGGTTAAGTGAGAATAGGTTTGAGTGGAGGAATATGAACACCAATGTCTGTTCCAGATAAGGTACCTGATGATGATGATATTGGTATAGAGCTAGATCTAGCCTTGTCTGTTCTTGATCTAAGCAGTCCAAATGAGATGTTTGTCTTAATAGTCAGTCAAGGGTAGATAATTAAATACTTTTACAAAACATAATTTGTCTATGCAACTCTTTTTTCTTTTTTTCAATCGTCTAAAAATTCAGCCTTCTTAGTCTCCACCCATTTGTATAGATTACAGCCACTTTGTTCACATCAGTTACCTTGGAATCACAAAAGGGAAGGCATCAGCTAATTGGAATTAATTGTTTGACTGCAGTGCACAAGCATTTGCTGATTTGTTAGTATAAGCATGCTAAGCCTAATACGCTGCTGCCTCGTCTTCCTTTCTCATTCATTTTATCTTAACTTATCTCTCTCTCTGTCTCTCTCCCTCCTTTCTCTTTACTTTTCTTTTCCTTGATGTTTTTTTTTTCCCTTTTTTGCACACACATTTTGTTGTAAAACTTTTTTGCTCCATGCACTGGTGTCTCCCCTGTTGGCTATCTCTTGTTGCTGTTGCTATTTTGAAATCCACCCCATCATGTTACAACACTACAATACTACTTCAATCACTGCCGCTACATCTAATAACTATCACTTCTGCTGTGACTATTTTTAGTATTACTCCCAACACGGCTGCTGCTTTTGCTGCTAATAATGTATTTCACCACTTTGATGCTACTGTGACAAATGCTTGTTGTGAACTGAGTCTAGATTTAGATCTAGACTCACTATTGGGATTTGGCCTTGTTTAGTTGTAATACTGGATCGGATTTTGAGTAGGCCTGGATAGACCTATTTTAGTTCAATGGTACTACTCATTCGATCTAGGAATTTTTTAATGGTTCTAAAAGGTGTGACAACAATGTTTACAGGATGGAAGAAATTTGATTAGCCAATATTTTCAGCCAAACTTGATTACAAAATTTGGTGATTCTACTTCATTCTTGAATTTGCTGTTTGTTTCACATTGACCAAGTAAACCTGTGGGTCGCATAACTAATATCTAGAAGCTGTGGGCGGTGAGTACAAAAGAGAGCACTGTGGCAGTGGTTCAGATTGTTGGTGCGCCTGCGCCATTGACACGCTAACTTTTGACCACCTGGTCACCCTAGGCCTACATAAATATAGTAGGAGTAGGCCTATATAATTATAATAGGAGTAAGCCTAGGCCAAAGAGGAGTATAAAATTAAGAGGGGAAACCATGATGTCACTCCTTAGGGTTTGCACCAGGCTGTCGCAACTAGCAATGAAGCGCGGTAAACAGGAAGCATGTGACTAGTTTTAATACTCTCTGCGATTGGTGGAGGAATTTTTGTATTATTATCCTAGCCACTAAACCTTGAAGTACTCAGTCTGTTTATAAAAGGAAAAAAAAAAGAACAAGTGCAACTCTGGGCTTTTGGAAAAGCAGGGGAAAGATAAATCTGGTCGACCGTTCTTAATATTGTTACAATTTATACTTTATACTACTGACAATGAAGATTTCACAATATTTTTTTGCGTCAATACTGAAAAGTGCAGGATAAAGAAAGTGGTAAAATTATCAAATCCTAACAGGCAATACGGTTTGTTTACCGCGCTTGGCAGCTAGTCACGAAAAGCTTTCCTCAGTCTTCGGCCTAGGCAAACTTCATTGTATTCCCTGTACAACATGAATTGCAGAACATCATTGACTAGCCAAAAGCCAATCCAGGAATACCCTACTTGTGTCACTTTGTGATGCAATAACATAAATCTTATTTACTGGGAACATTCATGCTTGTAATAACAGAGCCCTGGCTTGAATGTTGGCAGCATTCCAAGAACTGGAGTGCTTCTTTCTATTTATACTACCTTGGCATCTTGTACAATTAAGAGACAACTTAATGTGTCTGTAGCAAACCATCTGCCAGATCTACCCTGAGGACTCTCCCAACTTGAAGAAACTTGCAGCCTATGCCTGTCCACATAGCAGACTGAAAGATTGTTCTTTGTGTAGAACTACATTAAAACCCAGAGAAAGCTGCTCTGACAAATGAGGATTGCGAAAATCTATGAAGATGTGCATTGATGGACCCAACTTCAAAAACATGCCCTTTGAAAAAGCCGTTCAAGTGTGGGCACCTCTTTAAAAAAGGCTACATAAAGTTTCTAGTAGCACATCTCTGACAGCCTTGACTTTGTTTCCATATTTTGTCAATGATCTCTCCCTTTCAAAACAGACCCCTCAGTTTGCTTTGCCATGGGTAATCGGGCCCATGACTTTTAAAAACAATATGAAGCTCTGATGTGAGATTTAGGAGAGCTTGCAGAGATCACTGAGAGATATGTACCGCTGACGTTAAAGAGCTTGTAGATCTAATAATTGTAGCAATTAAATTGCTGTTCTCAAATTCTTCCCGATTAGAATTAATAAATTTCAATCAATTTGCAGCAAGACTTTGAGTGATTTCTGTTTAGTCTATTCAAAATAACTCATTGCACAAGTAGATCTAACATAACTAAACAGCACTAATCCATTCGTGACAAGCAGAGAATTTGCCACTGTCAAAATTCTTTTTCTTACTGGTTCTGTTCCTTCTTCCCTTTTAAGTCTCTTTTCATTCTTTCTCTTCTCTTTTTCCTACATCTTCTGCTATTTCTTGCATCCTTTAGCCTTCTTGCTCCATTTTTGTAATGCTAAAGTAATTCTGTGGCAAATCCCAGTGTACAGACTGTTACAAAGACCACACTATTCCCAGGAATAGTGTTCAATGTTCTTAAAAAACATGCCACTCTTTCCCAGAATGCTGAAAAGGACAACATATTTCAGCAGGTCTGGTGGACAGTCAAGTGGTTAAAATCCATAAAGATAATTTAAATGCCCACAGGTGCTGTCATCAGCTGGGAAGAGGGAGAGAGAGTGAAAACAAAGCAAGCAACCTAGACAGTAAGACTGCAAATATCTTCTAACTCCTTGAGTAGAAGTTCAGAGCCAGGCAATGTGTAAATTCTGCCAACTGCTGTTGAGTATTAAGTGTTTAGTTAAAAGGTAAATAGGTTAGCTTTGTCCTTTCACCCTGTTAAGCAAGATGAACACTAACAAAAACATCTTATATATATTTGACAGCAACATTAAAATAAAAAGGGTGATATTCATAATATAAGTACAATTTTCTAATCAAAACAAATTTTCGCCCTTATGATTGGCACCAGAACCTGTTTCATAAGTGGTCATTATGCACAAGAGCATCTTAAGACAATAAATAATAAAACTTGATATAGAATGTTTCCCACTTCTTTGAAACCATAAGGTCTTGCAGACATTCATAGTTGAGCATTGATTGCAACAGATGATGCACTGTGTTCAAATCAAACCCTATCATTTCATAGAACATGAAACTAAGGCTAAATTACAGTAGAAATGAAGAAAACAAACCAAGTGATAAGGGGATTAATGCAAACAATTAATGATAATGGGGTTTTTATCTTGTAATTTGAGGTAGATGAAGAATTAATGTCAGTTTGTAGTGACCATTTAAATCTACATTTATGGCATTGGCTATGATCTAAGGTCTAGGATAAATGCCCACAATCAAGCACTTAAATCTTCAAAGTAAGATGAGCTCTTCTCTTTGTGGACACTCAAAAAAATTTGTGGCTGCTTGAGCAGAAAGACAAATTATGCAACACTTTTTCTATTTCTGCCGCTGATCTATATTTTGAAGTAGTTGCCACAGAACCCATGCAGAATGCTGCTGTGCTTAATGGTTACTCCTTGCCATGTGGCTGGGCAAGCATATTTTGCTCATGTGGCCAAATGAGAAATCAATGAGAAATGGTGTATACTGTTGAACTTCACATTTAAGAATGGGTTTTTTTACACCTGGACAACCAAAGAAGACCTGTCAAGTAAAGATGATTTGCTTCAGGCACCTATAAATTTAGAGATGGTCCAAAGTGCAGTACACAGAGAAAGCAGTACTATAAAATTTACTAGCTGCAACATAGTCTGGCTTTGGGAATGCAGTGACAAGATTCTATCTTGAAACGGGATCTTATCCTATCACACCTCTCTTTCAAGCTATATGTTAAAGGTTTAAGGTTGCTCATAAGGTAAACTGTGTTATAAAAAAATAGGCTGCATTTTTTTCCTTTTACATAATATGCAAGCTGAGTTTGGAGTTTCTCCTCTCTGGTATATCCCACTTTCTTTCTGCATAACACATTTAAGTGCAGCTTATTTTTTGAGTGACATTTACCAGTACTAAATGCCTTTTATAAAGCACATTAAAAGTCGACACATTTTAAAAGACAAGGTAGGACCATTACAGAGATATCTCTAATTAAGTGAAGGTTGTGAAAACTACTGTCTTATTCAAACTTTGCTTTCATTTGATACCCAACCTTGTACACGTTTTTTTTTAAATTCGTCTTAGGCAAATCATCATATTCTATTTAAACTACCTGTGCTAGCATTGTACCATCAATAAAAAACTATTCATAACATACTATATTGCTTGATTATAATCTACAATACGTATTAAATAAAAAAAAATTTTCTGATGTCATTTTCCTATGTGTAATTAAGAAATCTATGCTGTTTTATGTCCATTACATTGCATAACACAAGACTTTTTTTTTATTGCTTATGTTGACATTAAATCTTAAAAAAGCTTGTGATTGGAAGTAATTTTTTTCATGAATTAAAGGAATGTTTTTAGATTAAGTCTTTAAGTTTATCAAAGCTTGTCCGACCAATAATTTATATAGTGTATAAAAAAATTAAAAGCGTTGTTGTGACTGAGGATATGAAAGTGAACCACTTTGGTGCTGTGAATGTAGGCACATAAATGTATAAATATCTATACTATTTTCATGTTCTACATCACAGATGACATACCAGATTTCCATGTCAAAATATTATATGATTAAAAACTATGAGGAAAAATTATCTTACTCTCTATACTGAATCACACATGCAATATTTGCATATACTTAAGTGTAATGATAAACCATGTCTGCAATGTTTAATTCCACTCACTCTTTGGTAATCCTGTTATCTCAGAAACTTATACAAACAAAAATCTAGCAAAGCTAGTCATGTCTGGCAATTTTGCAAGCAAAGCATTATCTGCATTGGGCAATTCAGTTTTGCTGTTCCCTATTAGGAAAAAAAGTAACTAATGCATCAATCAACTTACAACCTTAGTCATTGATTTCATTGTTGAGTCACTCGTCTTGTAAGACAGCCTGCCACACTTTTCTCTCTGTGTGCCATTCTCCCTACGTCTCTCCGACTTCTCTTTGCCATCAGCCTCAAGCTCCTTATTGATATAAGCGGCTAATCTCTCAGGCAAATGAGTCTGTTCCATGATTTGATCCAGGAAGTCAAGCTGGTGGACAAACAATTTAAGCGGTGAATATTCAACTTATCAAAAACCCACAAAAATCTTTCATGACCAGTCTAAATGGATTGGGTTTTGCAATTATAATTTATTTATAGTCATGAGAAGAACATATGCTTTAGAGTGCTTTTTTTTTACCTGACCTGAAATAATTCAAGAAAACATCGTTTTTTCCTTTCCCTGGTACTATTAATTCTATGCAGTAGAAATTTTACATTAACAAACACTAAATAGAAAAGTCTTGGAATGTATCTATTGTTTAAAATGTATGCCTATTAAATGTGAATCACAACTTATTTAGAGTGGTGCAGTCAAGAAAAAAAAATGATGGTATGATAAATCGTACATGTCAGTCTGAAGCAATGAGATTCAAAATGAAAAGAACTTATTTATTTTCCTCATTTCATTGTAATATTCAAATTAAATTGTGACAAACAATTGCCAATACTGTTTCTAAAAAAGATATCCATACAGCATTAAAAAAAAAAGAAATTTGGCAAGAAAAATTGATAAAAAGTAATATACTTGACTTTGTATGAGTTGATTATCTTTTGAGAGGATCATAAATTCAAAGAACTTTCCATTTGGAGAAGTTCATTGTAACAGAAAAAACTGATGAGCTGATGATGACTTGGCCGTCATGATGGTTAAGTAGATCCTTCTATTTAAGCCTTGCTCTTTTGGTATGTTTAAAATTTCTTGAGGATAAGTTGATCTTTTCTAGTTTTACACACCACACTTGTCCTGTAGTCAAGGGACACAGTGCCTGTCATAAATCCAGAATTAGATCAAGCTGTGCTTCCTGCTCAAAGTCACAGTGCAATTTAGGTGATGATAAAACACAGCCATTTTCAACATTGGCTTTGTAATAAGCCCCTCACCTGCAGACATAACAAGCATCACCTTTTCCCCAGGCTAGGCTGTTGCACTACAAACGGTTACCCTCCTTACAATAGTTACATCAACATGTCTAGACCCTGTGCTTGAATCAGCATTGTGTATCATTGTGCCCTGCCTAATAACCTTTCTTCATAGCCTCGTCTAGGCTAGAGAATTGTTAAAAACTGGGGTGTGTTCAGCATTGTACACAGAGACGG
Source organism: Plakobranchus ocellatus (assembly GCA_019648995.1). Classification (NCBI taxonomy): domain Eukaryota; kingdom Metazoa; phylum Mollusca; class Gastropoda; family Plakobranchidae; genus Plakobranchus; species Plakobranchus ocellatus. The sequence continues at coordinate 492,347 of BLXT01000847.1, read as the reverse complement.
ACAAAAGTGATGTGAAGACATAAGCTATGCTAAAGAGGCTGAGGCCTCAAGCTCTGTGAGAGATGTAAATTACCAGGATTTTGATGTCTCTGCAAAAGAAGCAAGATGCTTGGCTATTCAAAAGTTGAAACACTGATCTGATATGTGTAATCATTCCACCATCTCTTCCCTCTCCCTTTTCCAAACAGCGCCAACATATTCACTGTTTCATTACACACTGGCTTCACTCCGGATTTTAATTTCTAACCTAGATCTCAGCTTGACCAGTCACTGAGAGATTGCTTCCCTAGTTTCTGTTTTACTGCAATCTATTGAAGGGATAGCACATCTTTTTATTACCTCTCAGACTTCAAATCAGAACATGTAATCAAGATTTATTTTGACTAAAACCATGGCTACAACTAGAAGAAAACTGACCGTTCTGCCACTGGAATGCAAAATTTAATTGATTGAGGAATTGGAAAGCAGCAAGAAGCAGAGGATAGTGGCCGAATAATTTAAAATCCCTGCCAACAGTGTATCAACAATTATGAAGTGAAAAGAACATTACAGAGACCAGATCTACTCTGGCCAAGTCAATGTAAACAAGCAACGCACTAGACTAGCAAACCAAGACGCTGCAGAGTTTTAACATAGGGCAATCTTGTCCATGAGGAATTTTTGGATAATCAGGGGAAGTCACCATGTAATTAAGATCATCCCAATATGCCCAATTCCCTTCTTGTTATTTTGATAATATCTGAGAAATCTATGGTCTTCATGGATGATGAGTAAAGTTATGTATGTATATATTGATGTTTTTAATCCCCGCAAGACATTGACTTAGCGTAAGCCCACACTGGAGGCAGCAGTTAACATGTCCAACAATACATGTTTTGAAATACTCTCTTTCTTTGGTGGGAGAGCACACCAAGTCGGCAACTTATCGATGCGTCAGAGCTATACTTTGTGTTTTAGAGCCTGGTCTTACGTCAGTGGCTCTGTTGGATAAGGGAAAGGGGGAAGCCATTACGTGACCACGCATAATTCTACTGACTGTTGCTGTGCGAAACACGAGGCCGGTTTTGTTATGCAAATTATCAGGCTAACTTGTCGGTGGGTAGCACACAGTAACTGCGACATCAGTCCTTCAAGTTAGACATGACAAGTTGCGTCGCCTCTAGTGTGGGCCTACGCTTATGTAACAGTCTGACAAAATGAGTTGAGCTGCAGTTTTGCATGATTGACTATAAATGAAAATCATTAACTAGAGGGAATAAAACTACTCACCTCTTTATGTAGATAACTTTTTAGAGACATGTAAAAGACATTTGGAGCATAAAGCAACTGGAATATTTACTTCTTCATTTTAATATTTTGAGTTGATCCACAACTTGACTCATTTTGTCAGAGTGTACACATATTTCTTTTTCCCTCTGATTTTGATTCTTTGTATTTGTATACCTGACCTTTTATACATGATGGAGCAAGGGCAAAAATACTAGAGCAAACAGAAGAATATTGTGATTAATGCAAATATATCCAAGAATATTACAGGTATGATTATAAGCTAGAAAATCTGCAAATGACAAAAAATGTATGAATCATTGCAGTCCTAACATTCTGGCCTCAAATTCTAAATTATTCTCATCATGGAGCGCTACTTTTGGCTCCAGCGAAGCATTTGTCAAGCACTGCTTTAGTTTTTATGTTGTCATATTAAGTTGCTGAAGCTGCTCCATCAGACATTGGTCAAATTCTAGTTCATGCACCCAGTCATTAGCTACCATAATCCAAATTTTTGCATTGACATGTGGTAATTAATTTTACATACGGATTTTCAGCTTGAAAACCATTTAATGCTCACATAACTATATTTTTTCTATACATTTGCGAGCGATTCTCAGCTTGCTGACCATTGCATTTCCATATTCAGATAACAAAGCTTTTAAGTTTAGTATAAGATAGTATAGTAATTTTAACAGTTATATTCCATACTTTGTTTAAATTTTGAATAGGTCAATGGATATCCACTGCCCACGATGACCACCTGTCTAAGGCAATCACATTTGTCTAACATCTTTGGTGGTTGTCATGGATAGATTTGACTGTATTGTCAACCTAGTCAAGTTAAAAACAAAAGAAAAAGCAAAAAACCCATGAGGCCGCATATTACACCAAACATCCCTCAGCCTCATACCACTTTTGTCCCTTACCTTCCCTACACAACTTTAACATCATTACCTTAGGATGTAGCATTGACAAAAATTATGTAATTTCTATTTTGCTGCATTTTACAAGATTTCAGTTCATAAGAAACATTATGAGATTGATAAAAACCAATAAGTTCTTGATTTATGTGGACTGAATTTTTCAAAACCTATGAATATCATTTGTACCACAGTACATTTTTCTCAGCTATTTCAACGATAAGAGCACTTTTTCTCTTATATTTTATGAAAATGGGTGGAGGAAAAGTTTGGAAAGGGAAAAGAAAAAAACCCTACCTTTATAAAATGCCAATGAAATGCCTAGCATGATAGATGAATCAATAGACCTGTTTCTTATCCTGAGCATGTGTTAATCAGATGTGTTAATAATTTTGTTTGCCATATTTCAAATGTATAAAAGCCACACACCATTTTTTGTAGAAAGAAAAACCCTACTTTTCCTTTCCTTAAAATGATATTAAACAGCAGAATTGAGGTTTTAAACATATAACATTAAAATATGCAGAACCAATGCTATAAATATATAAACTTTGTAAAAGGGCGTAACCTTGATGACAAAACATCTTACAAAAAAATTGCGCTGATGATACAATTACCATAATTATGATAAAAAGAAAGTAGCTATGGTCAGTCCGAATAATTATTATTCATGATGATGATAAACTGTATGAATGCAGGCGATTGTGATGAGAGTTTTGTATAGGTTAAATAGATTTATTTTTCTTTTTAAATTAAAATTTTTAAAAAATACTTTTTGGTGTGTGTAGTCTAAATGCAATGAAGTAAACAATAATTCCTTATTTTACACAATGAAGCTTTTAAAAACCTACCACTATGTGTCAACATGAAGTGAAGAAGTGCGATGTTATTTTCTTTAAATTTAAAAGTATCATATTAGATCTAGAAAACTTTCAAGCTATTAAAAGTAAGTTATTTTGTGCATTAAAATAAATAGGAAAGATCACTAGGCTTGAAATCACACAATGTAAGCCGGCAACAGAAGATTGCAAGGTGGTAAAAGGTGAAAAAATCAAAGATCACATAAATTGATCCATAGCTACAAAAGTTATTTAAATACGATAAAATAAAATTTCACGTCCATGTTCACCAATTTACCTATCAGCTCGGGATCATAGGAAATGTTATGGTATTGCATTTCTTTTGGTTGCCAGAGGCTAAAAGTCAAACCTCTCTGCCATTTGATACAGATACACATATCACATATAGTATGCAATCTACACATAGTCAATTACTGTTGGTTAGCATAAGAATTGCAGTTTCATTAGTACAGGGATGGCAGTGGCCTCTGACAAAAAAAGCAGGAAACTTATATGGTAATAAAGAGTTTTCTCAAAGCTGTAGTTAAAGTATAATTGACAGTTAAGTTATAACAATAAGGCAAAAAGTCGGAAATCCTGTTTAAATTGGAAAACTGGCATCCCTGATTAGTAAATACTTCCATGTCATTTTTAAGCAGCAGAGCATAAAATGACTCTGCAGTGATTGTAGAAAAAGCTGAAGGACAGATAAATGTGATGATACTGCTCTAGATTTGGCTATGGTAGATCACTTAACACATTTTATGCTTTTACTAAAACTTTAAATGAAAAAGCCCATCAAAGAAATCTGTGATAATAGAACGGATGATAATCGTGCATGTGATGGGCATGATCCAGATTTTCAATAAGTGGTAAGATAAATGGAACACAAAAAATTAATTAAAGAAAGAAATTTAATTGTTGCATGTGAAAATTATTTCCCTTCATTACCATTTGGTGATATAATTTTTAAAAAACCTTTTTAGTTTCTTACTGAACAAATTTAAAAACTTGAACAGTCTTTAATAATTTCAATTTTGCCATCTATACTTCAAATATTTGTTCCTTTTGAATGACTAGCAGACATGCCTACCTATGAAAACAATTTTGAGTATCATGAAAATGTGAAACCTGAATAAAATGGGAACTGATGATAGAGCAAAAATTAGTAAAACCATAGACATTCCATAACTTTAAAGTATAATATCAGAGGCTAATTAATGAATTTTTTACTCTAAAAGATGCAAGAAAGTATCTCCCTCACAGTCATTGGTCCAAAAATATCACCATTTATCAAGCTTTAAAGACCTGCAGGCTTAGAGCCTGTGTGATGAATTTTTTTAAAAGTGCCCTTCACTGTATAAAACAAAATTCTAGCTCACTCAACAAAAGGTTATATGAAAAAAGAAAACCTATGTGAGACAGGTTTACAGAATCTCAGTAAGGCCTAAAATTATGATCCACTGTATAAAAAATGAAAAGAAAACATCTTGTATAGATTGTGGTGGGAAATATTAATTCATTGCATTCTTGGATGAGAAAGGTATGGACTATCCTGTCAAAATTAGCACATCAAATTAAATCAGTCGAAATAAGAATATCATATTAAAGGCCTAAGGCATCATGCTTTTCTGACATGGTTTCCATTGGTTTTCTATAAAAGGCTTTTAAAGATCACTTCCATAGATACTCTAACTTGATGTTCTCTTTATTCAATATTATATTTTTAAAAACTATTATATACTCAACAAGGCTGGTTTTCCCAAGATTTAACTAAGTAATAAACTTTGGTTTTAATCTTGCAAAGGTCTACGGTCTAGTCTAATCTGTGCCTTGGTGGAGACTAAAACATGTCTAAAAGTAGAACAAAACATTGAAATAGGGACCTATAGGGCTAACTGACTGAATCAAATCTGAATATTTGGCTTGGTTGATAGGTGTAACTTTCCATCTGGTGCAATATTAAACATTCTACCTCATTAATAATAAAATTCTATCCTTTCCACTGTTTGGTCAAAACAATAAAAGTTTATCTATTGAACCAAAGAAGCATCTAATCTAAACCTAGATCTAGATCTAGTTCTAGACCTGGCATGTGCGTTATCAGAACCATTCAAGTTTTAAACTCTTCAATTGTTTCATCATGAACATTTATTGACAACATATTATTTGTGAGCAATCATTTTATCACCTCAAGGTTTGGGTCATTGTAACTGATTTTTCAAACTGTTCTTTATTTATATTCTTTCATAAAAGGAGCGATGCCAAAGTTTCTTGGAATTGTACAAGGGATATCACTCCTATCAACAATTTCACCTGAAAGGGTGATGAGTCCTATGTGGGTAATGCATAATACGCATAATAGGCGCAAGGCTCTTTCATGTGGCAGTTAAGAGAGAGGGGGAGAGAGAGAGAGAGAGAGACTGGACAAAGAAAACACCAGAATATTGACTCAGAAAAGAAAAATCCACATCGACACTAACAACTAAAGAAGAGGAAATTTACATTGTTAAAACCGAGTAATTTAAGAAGACTGTGACAGAGACCGAGAAAAACAGAGAGAGAGAGAGAGAGA
>BLXT01000847.1:465931-481824 GCA_019648995.1 Plakobranchus ocellatus | reverse complement strand
GAGAGAGAGAGAGAGAGAGAGAGAGGCTGGACAAAGAAAACATCAGAATATTGCCTAAGAAATGAAAAATCCACACCGACACTATCAACTAAAGAAGAGGAAATTTACACTTTGAAAACTGAGTATTTAAGATAAGACTGAGACAGAGACCGAGAAAACAGAGAGAGAAAGAGAAAGACTGAGAGAGAGAGAGAGAGAAAGAGAGAGAGAGAGATTGGATGATAAGGTGGCTAGCCTTCAATGCATTAGATTTAGTTATCATTCTGTGTGCAGATCTATAGGATTTTTCAAAGTAGATCTAGGACAAAACATCTTAGGTATTATTTATAAGATACATGTGGGCCTATTATGAAAAATGCGGTATTTATTAAGTTAGTTGTTGATAAATGTCAGACAGTTTGTATGCAGATCACCATTCATGTAGTGTTAAAACTAGACATAGTCGGCATCTCAAATTACTTTGATGTGGGGCTAACTTGAGAGTCGGGCTGTAACTCCCCAAAACCAACCTCTGATTTCTTTGATCTATTGCCGACTTGGTAAGCTAGTTATCACTCTAGGCCTACTGCATCGTGCACAATGTTGACTTTAAAATTATTGTCAAAGCATGCTTCTATCACTGCAAAATGCAAGTGTTTCTTGCTCCTAAGCACTTGTTTAATTAATTAATGTTAGAGAACAGGACAAAGAATTTTTTTTTTTTTAGCTGTCGAGACTGAATTAATATACGATTAAAATGGTGCAGCCTTACTTCTTTGTTACTTACACTAGCACCCACGATCTAGATCTAATGATTTGCACGCAGAACTCCCCCTCTCTTTACGCCCCCCTCCCCTGAAAAAAGTCTAGGTATTGGTGCTTTATTTAATCGGGGAACTCTTTGCAAGCCTGGTATAAGATCAAAGAAACTACACCGGTCTAGTTTGCGGACAGTTAAAAAAAAATCGAGGATGAACTTTTGATCGATACCACATTTTAGCATTATTTGAATGGAAAGAAATCGCACAAAATGAAACCACAGCACAAAAGTTCAGCTAAAGTGTAAAATTTTCCCTGATGACGGGATGAATTACGCCTAAAATATAATGTTGGCATGTCTGCATGTAGCACTATGCCATATCAATAACACAGAAGTTACTCGGTCCTTTAAACAGAATGTTGATTAAACGTTAAGGACCGCAAATTGGATATTTGCGTTTTATCGATAATAATTTTAAAATGTTCAATGTTATTTAAATAGATACAGAATACATGTCGGTTGATATTGGATGGGTCCATAGGATAAAAGATTTTTTTTTCAACTGAACGGGATTTTAGCAGGGCTGCCCGGAAAACGGAATTTTTAGGCCTCCACCGGAATTTTTCCTGGCGAAAACGGAAAGTGAAAAAAGTTGGCAGGTCTGTAGTATTGCATTTGTTAGACCTAGGTTGTTTCTTTTATGTATGTATGTAAATATTAAAAGTGAGTATGGTGTCATTTTTTTTAATGAGGCAAAAATAGCCAGTTTCCAGCATATATAAATCTGCCATGGGCCCAGTTCTCAGCGAGTTAAAAATAGGTTTGCATTTTTTTGAGATATCTCAAAATCTTCTATTTACTTACACACATTTCGCTCAATACCAAGCTTAATAAATTAGAGAAAAGATTTTCATCTCTTTGTATTTTCTTTCTTTTAAAAATTTCGTGAACTTGTAACATGCATCTTGGCAGAGAATCGAGATATGTGTAGCCAGTTTGATATAATGCAGTTTCCCTTCAAGCTAAATCAAGAGTTCAAACTTAACTTGCTATTTTTGGCAGAGCCATAATCCAATTTGGACCACACTCGAGTATGGTAAAGCTTAAATAGAACTGCTTCATCTGCAACCGAGGTTGCATGGCCCACAACTCAGAAGAAGATTTAGGACTTGGGTGTGTTCCTATTTCTAAAATTGGATTTTATTGTTAAAAAACGACTAAAAAGTAATTGTCCTGCCTTTCACAGCGATAAGATAGCCATCCAAATAATGGAGGGCTCATGTAAATTCTTTGTTTGCTGAAATGGTCACAGCTATACTTTGGAGCAGAAAATTCGAGGCCTTTCTTGAAAACTCATTTCTGCACATAAAAGCTTCAAAGTAGCCGAGTCTGCTCCAGGTACTGCTAACGCTTGCCCTCTACAAGGATAGAAATTTCATCTTGAAATAAAGAAGCATAAACGGTAATTGAAAATAATTTTATGATATTATTAATTGCTTTTTTTTTTTTTTATTAAAAAGTACAGGCAGCAGGAGCTGGCCTGTTGCACAGTTTTCTTGACAATACAGGCAAAAAAATAGGCGCTTTTTCGTTTGTTCCCACCCCGACTTTTTATATAGGCCTAGATTCTAGCTATATTATTCGATCTGGCTCTATCTGCCTAATCCATCGAAGAAATGAAGAGGTCGCAGGCCAAGTTTTAAGGAACATATAATTATTTTCACACAAAATCTACACAATTTGACACTTTTTTCGTTTGCTCATATCGGATAATATAGCTAGATCTAGAATCTCTAGGCCTATATAAAAAGTCAGGGTGGGAACAAACAAAAAAGCGCCAAAAAATATGCGGTCCACTTTGACCTCAAAACTCAATCATTAAGAAAATTACCCCTAAAATTGAGGTGAAAAGGTTTTGTAAAACCTATTTCCAAGAAAAAATTTTTTTTTCTGGTTTAAGCCTCTATAACATAGGTTTTCCAATCAGACCAAGTGGTCTAGTGTGATTTGGTCTCACCTGAAACCACATTGTAGCTTTGATATAAGATTTCTCATCTCCAGCCCATGGACCAGTTCAACATTCACCATCTACTCTAAAGCTTTCCAAGAAACAACTTAATACAGGTCTGAGTTAATAACACGATCCGTTTCAAAATTTGGGAATATTTCTGTAGCAGAGGGCTACAGTGGAAAATCATGAGGCAACTTTACCTTAGATTTAGCTGCTGACAACAACAAAAAATTATCTAGGTTTGACCCTGAAGAGATTGAGACTCGACAATTTAATAAATTAGAACAACAAAAAAAAGGGGGGGAGGGGGGGTCTACTCTAATACATTAGAAAAAAAAATGATATCTTATACAGACTTCTCTGCATTGCGTCTCTCAAGTGGCAAATGAATGCCAAAACTTCTGTATTGTTCTTTAAAATGAAAATTTAGCAAGTAGAAAATAAATTGTAAAAGTTTGAATAAGTTGTCCTTTTTTTTTTGTGATTCACACACAAAACTAAGAAATGAAAAGTTCCATTCAAGCTACCAACTGAAAGGCAGTATTGTGCAATGAAACTATAGCATTGTTTGAGTGAAGTCAAAGGAAATGCTGCTGATGACCTAGTGATCCCATTATGCAAGCAGCTCCCCTCAGGTGGTCGATGCTCGTAATTAGTGGTTATCCACATTTGACCCAAGTGGACAGACCTTTGTTTTTTCGATCTTGTAAACAAAATGGTGGCTGCTCTAAAAACTACCTGAAGAAGCTTTATGGGATCATCAAAGAGGAATTGTTAGAGGCCCATATTCCTAATATAACGGCTATCATATGATTACATTTTTGCCAGAGATTAAGATCAGCCCGAAAAATATTCTTAGAGTTTACGAAAAATGGTCCAAGAAAGTTTTAGTGAAAGAGTATCGTAATGAGTGACAGTTTAGATAACTCTAAATACTATTTGTATTGCATTACAATTTTTTTTTCTATTATGAAAATGAGTCAATGAAAGTTTTGGAAGAAAAAAGAAAAAAATCCTACCTTTGTAAATGATAAAATGTCAAAAAAAGGCCTACCTTTTCAGATGAATCATGTAAATTGCACTTAACCTGACCATTTTCTAAACAACTGATGTTTCAAAATACATTTTGTCCTTAAAATTTCAAATGTTAAAACAAAAAAGGCATCCAAATGGCCATTGGTCAAGAAAAACACTGGTTTCCATTCCTTTAAAGGTATAGGACATACAGAACTAAGAGATTCATATGAAATAATATTAAATGCATATAAAATATATCAATAATCATAAGCAATCAATGTTATGAACATTAAAGACTTTAGACAGAACCAAGGACTACTGTGAACAGGACAAGGTTAGTAAAAATTCTGACTTTGTTAGCGAAGGCCGACAGATATTTTCTTCCCTACCAGTAAAAGATCTATTTTCAGACCAGATATAATTACCATTTACCATTTTACTACTCCGCATAAGTACCGTGAGAAAATTAGAGGACATAATGCAAATTTGAAATAGAACCAACTATAACAAACATATTTTGAATTTTTTTAGCTTGCTGCTTTAATTAAGCAGTTCAATCATATATCAATTTATGAAACAAGAAGCAAAACAATCCTCCACCATTTTAAACATAGGACTTTTATTATTGAATCGGTAAATCGGTTGTTATTACTTCAAACTGAAAGTGAAGATCATGTCTGTGATGTTAGTTTGTTAGCACATATTATTCTGTGGATTATTTTCCAATTCTCGTCAGTTTTGAACTGCCAAAAGTAAAGGATTTAAACATTCTGATTTATTTCTTAAGAAAGATAAGATATCTTTTTTTGCTCCCTCTTCTCCGCTTAAAAATATGTTGGGTTCACGATTTTCCTGAATTACCTGAGCCCTAGTAATATTTTGTTATCACAATGAGCCTGCATTGCTGATTAAAAAGCATGAGATTGGTCCATAACTAATAATTTTTGCATAAGGAGTTTGAAGCTTAAGGTGAATAAACGAGGCACACATTCGAGATAAAGATATTTAAAGTTAAAAGGTGCCAATAAGTTATAAGCATCACAAAAATCTAAATATAATTTTGAAAACTTTATTTTAGTCAGCCATTCTATCTATGTGCAGTTCCCTTTTATTACATTCATGATTGTGTGTGTTTTCACTCAGTTCTACCACTCATATTGTTGTAATAGAACATCTTTACCACTACTGTTGCTATTATTACTACTGTTGCTGCTACTAGTACTACTACCACTACTACACATTTTACTATTACTACTACTGCTACTACTACTACTGCAACTATTACTGCTACTGCAGTTGCTGCTGACTACTGCTGCTGCTGCTGCTAATTTATTATGCCTTATGATGTAACGATTCTTGAAACAAGCTGTTGTTATGTTCATTGGCTTCCTGTGTGTACTTCAGATCGCTCCATCTCTCTTGCTTGTTTTTCTTCTGCTTTGCCTTCATTTAATAGCACCATAACCTCTGTACTTTGATCTTTCTCTCGGATTTGGTAAATTCTTTCAAAAGGTAGCCTACTACCGGGCTTTTTACTAATTTGCTACCTAAGCACCTAAGCCATCCATACATCTAGACCTAGCTCTTTACTCTGCATTTGTTAAAACATCTGGCCTTTGTTAGCCGTCTGAACATGTCTGCCAACCTGCCATAAGACTGATAATTTAGAACTCAAATCCCTCCACACTTCCACTTTGCCTGACAGGGAGGCATAAGCATGAAAATTGTTTTATTTTGATCAATAAATGCATAAGTATTAGCAATTTGAAACTAACTGATCTTTTACTTCTTTTCTCATCCAGCCCAATATCGAATTACCAACAAAAGGGAAAACTAAGATCTTTGAAACAAAGGTTTGCCACAGCATCTTCTCGCCAGAAACAAGTGGCAAAGACCAGAAAGAAGGAGCTTAGTAAACTTGTTCCTGAAACAAAGTTGTCTCAACATAATGTTCCAGAAGAAACAAATGCTACCATTCCTCTGTAAAGACCTCTTCAACCCTCCACATCAAGACTTGCCTCAGCAAATATAGTTTTTCGTCAGTCAATCAGAATGCTACAAAATTTGTTGGCAAAACTGCCATGTCCAGTCTGTTGCAACAGTAATTTAAAGTTTCAAACCAACACTGTGAAATATCGTGGCTTGACTTTGTTCCTTGAGTTTGCCTATTGATCCTGAAGAAGGATCCTACAGCACTAGATACACATCACCTCGAATATCTTCTGGTGCTTTTGGTGTTAATCTTAGATTCACAGCAGCTGATTTGAATCTAGGCTTGGCTGCACCTAGCTTGAGAAATTTTGTGAAGGCTTTGGTTGTCAAAGCTTACCAACAACACCAGCAAAAGGTATGGCAGACATCGAGTGCTTATGCAACTTCGATTTTGGATGAGGTTGCAAACACCATCCATAAAGTTTACAGAGAGAATCTTTTGGAAAGTTAAGAAAAAAGTGTTTTAGATATTGATGGAACCTGGCATAAAAGAGGTCATGCATCCAAGATAGGTGTTGAATGGTACATTGACAGTGTCATTGGGTTTCTCTTAGATTATCATGTAATGTCCACATTTTGTTAGGTATATATATTTTTTAAAATTTTTATTTTATCTATGCATATATATTTATTTATTTTTATATTATAGGCCCACATTCAGTACTAATTAGTCCATTGTAAATTTATCCAATTTGAATATTTTTTCTATCTTTTATATATATACAAGTATCATAGAGAATAATTTTCCAAAATGTTTCTCTAATAGTTCAGATGTTCGAAAAAAAATATTAATAGTATGTTTAGGAATGTGATAGCTAGATTTTTTTTGTTTTTTGACAGATTTGCGCAACAGCAGGGGAATACAAGAAAACTATGGGATCTCAACGGTATGAGGAGTAGCAATCTGGTCATAGGAAAACTTCCACAGAAAACTTCTTTGGGTTCTATGGAAGTATAGGTAGCCAAAGTTCTGTGGAGAAGATCTATGGAATGCAAATTGCGTTACACAGCAATGACAAGAAAGTTTTCTTTTTTTTTTGGTCATTTTATTTTCATATTTTTTTTGTGTGTGTGAGTAATTGGTTTTTGCTTTTTTTTTTCAATTTATTTACTGATTGATTTATTTTCAGTTTTAAAGATTGTTCACTACCACATTCTTTCTCTCGCTACATTCATCCATGGATCTGCTAATGACTGAGAATATGAGCCTGAACATTAAGGTCATTCTGTGAGCTATTACTTATTTATTTATTGTACAATCTTTTATTTTTTCATGAGAGAGATCAACCAAAAAGTCAATTACAATTTCACTTTTAGTTATTTTAAGCTGATTAAATTCCCCTTTCATCTTTTTCACTTCACACAGGTGATGGAAATACTAAGACATACAGTGCTCTATATGAGTTGAAAACATAAGTGATTCTGATAGTGTGCAGGAAGAATGTGTGAATCACAAGGAGGAAAAGCATTGCATTATGTAATCTTGTCAACCGGGAGAAGGCTTGAAAGTAACGTTTGGTGGAAGAATGCATTTAAGTTTAACCTTGGTTAGTATGTTTATCTAGCTATACATGGCTTATGAAAAGAATCTGTTGAAAATTTTTTAAAAAGTTGCCTGATGAAATGACTCTAAAAAAGTCATGAAAGATCTCCAGGAGCAAACAAAAAAAAAACTTTGCTCAGAGTCAGAGATGCAATGAGGACTGGAAAAGTGGAAGATACATAACATCAGAAGAAAAAAAAACATGGGAAAATAATACTTCATTTGCAAGAATTAAACAAAAAGAAAATATTTATTGTTTTGCGTCCCTGAACTATGGTACTTCTTTACTACTTTTAACATGTTTTCTAAATTTTTTTATTTTTCAATGCACCCAAAATTATGATTCTTTTTTAAAACAGTTTCTTTTTTGCTTCCTTGTTTAGTTTTTTTTTTCTTTTTGCAAATACAGGAGAAGATTGTCATCCTCAAGAGCTACTACACAAAAGCTCTCAGGAAGGAGCATGCTACATTCCCTGATCTACAAAAATCAATATGGGCATTGCATAACTATATAAGCACATTACATCCGCATGGCACCATAGAATCCTACCCATGAAAACTGTGATGCTGATTGGTGCTTTTATCAGCGTTCACTAGCCAAAGGGGAAGAGGCTCCAAAAGATGGGCAAGTAGGGCATACCTGAACCCTTTTGTAGCTACTTATGTAAGGGGTGTTTATAAACACTTTACTGAGCCCCAACTCATAGAAAGGTGCCTACAAAGAAAAACCCAAAATGTCTAGGAATGTTTCCATAACACAATTAGGAATAAATATCCAAGGACAAAATTTGTATCTTGGCTTTGAGTTGCTCTCGTTTCAAGTGAATTTAATCTGGGATCAGCTGTGACACACACTTTTTTCAAGAAAGTTGGCTGCAATCCTAATTAAAGTACAAGCAACTTGAGCCAAAGAAGAAACAAGGAAAGAATTAAACTGGCTGAAATTGCTATTGATGTTGCTGCCCAAAAACGAAGGAAAAAGCGCTGAATGGCAGCTTCATTTGAGGAGTAGAGAAAAAAGAGGGAGGAGGGTGTACCTCCTATTAAAGTGATAGATTTTCATTTTTTTTTTTCAGTAACAGAACTTACATAAATAATTATGTATTTTTTGTCAATGTTATATATTTTACATCTGATTTGTGATGTTTCCTTTACAGCTGAAAATTACTACCTACTTATAGGCATATATATTATGTTTCTTTCTTCTATGCGGATGAAAATGAAAACTTTGCAATGTTAATATATACAGTGGAACATGTCTAAACCGAAATTCTAGGGAGTATGATTTCTATTTTGGTTTAAGCATAGTACATTAAATAAGTAAGATTAATAACGGAGAGTAACCAACTTCCAAAATATTAAGTTAAACCAATCCCACCCATCGTCACACCATAATATGAATGAACACGGCTATCCATGAATCTTTCTCTCTTTTTTATCAATTTCTCAATCTCCTTCTCTTTCCTTTTGAGTTAAGAGGTTCTTGCGCCTGTTATCGATGTAGAATAATAAACGTTTTCACAATTTCATCATCGCCTAAGAAAGTTTTCCGGTCCTAGTCTCTATTTGTACAATTTAATCATCGCCTAAGTTTTCTGGTATTAAGTTCTCCACAAGAGAGATGGCTTTATTACCAGCTGTGATGCAACAGTGTTTGCTTAACTTAGCGCTGACAGGACTTAGACAAGTAGGGAGTGTTTGGCACGGTCCTGCTGCGTAACTGAGTGGTGAAAGATAAGGGATGGGAAGGTGTGTGCAGTAGACCTAGACTTAGCCAGACATCGGGCCTGCCCGTCTGTAGTGTGAGGTACCGAACAGTATTGAGTTTGCATGGACTAAGCTTAGGCCCACAATGGAGGCGACGCGCTTGTCATGGCTAACATGAAGGACTGATGTCGCAGTTACTGTGCGCTACCCACCGACAAGTTAGCCTGATAATTTGCATAACAAGCTGGCCTCATGATTCGCGCGGCAATGGTCAGTAGAATTATGCTTGGTAACGTAAAGGCACCCCCCTTTCCCTTATCCGACAGAGCCAGTGACGTAAGACCAGGCTGTAAAACACAAAGGATAGCTTTGCCAAGTTGCCGACTTGATGTGTGCTCGCATCAAAGAAAGAGAGTATTTCAAAACATGTATTGTTGGACACGTGAACTGCTGTGGGCCTACGCTAATGCGTGAAAGAAAGGGATGGGCAAGGAGTGTTTAACAACAAAAAAAAAAAAAAAAAAAAAAAGATTTTTTTAAGTGTCGGTCGCACAGTGACTGGGCTTTCCCGATAGTTTTTGTTTCGCTTTAGCGATAGTTAGGCAGCTAACGCTTTCGGTTTACCGCATGTTTAATAAGAAAGAATAAGAGGAAAAACGGAAAGCTCTTGAATTTCTTTTTGGTTAAGCCGTTTTTTCGGTTCAGTTTAGGTGTGGTCTGCTGTAGGTGGTATAGTTATTCAAGGGCGCTTACTTGTACTTTAGGGCCTTTTTATGAAAAATTATTCTCTCCTCTTTTGTCAATAATGTCTTGACATTTAATAATTTATATAGCTTTCAGAAATATTCCATCAAATAATAAAGTTGTGTCATTCTAAAATCGTTTTTCGTGAATATCTAAAAACTAGTATTTTGTACGTTTTATGTAGTCTGTAGCATCTAGTTGAAAGAGTTTTCATAAGAATTGACTTATAATTTCACATAGTATTCAGTAGAGAAATATTTGTGATCTGACGGAGATTTGTAAATGAATGTATCATTTTCTTGTTCTGATGGATCAAAAAATGAAAAAAAAATTTTTTTGTATTTTCCAAAGAGATTTTACTTACTTTTTTTTAAATATAAAAAGATATCTTGAAATCCTCTTGTATGGTCACAGATATTGCCTTTCTGCCCAACAATACAAAATTTCAGACACATAGCTTGAATAGTATAGGAGATAGAGACCACATACTAACAGTCTAAAATTCAATATGGCCCCGAAAATTATGTATTACATGTAAAAAGATAGTTTTTATTTTTTTAAATCAACATCCCTACCAATTTTTAAAATTATATGCCAGTAATAATGTAAAAAAAAATGAGCTATCATAGGATTTTACTTCCTGTACTACCTCCCCTTATAAGGAGAACATAAAGCAATGTTGTCAGGGTTGTGGAAAAAGCTGAGTGACAATACCACAATGCTGCTCCCTATTTGGCTACTGCAGAGGAAATGCCTAAATGCCAAAAGATGGCATCAACTAGCCCCTCATACAAGCAAGTCTTACCTCCTCAGATCTCGCAGTTCTCTTCTTCTCTCCTTGTACGCTTGATTTCTTATTCTGTTCTTCACTGGTGGAAAGAAAACAAGATGGGCCTCAGGCGATGAGAGAGACAGAGAAAGAGACATAAAAGAGAGAGAGAGAGAGAGAGAGAGAGAGAGAGAGAGAGACAGACAGGGAGTAAAAAAGGAGAGACAGGCAGGGAGACGGAGAGAAAGCATGGGTTTGTATATAGCCAGACCACGACAAGGTGATCTCAAGCGTTCCGACCCTCCTTCAGGCCAAGGGGCCCTGCAGATCTCAGGGCGGACTTGCTAGCTACTGTGCCACCAAAGCCCCGAGAGAAAGCATAAAGAGGACAAGGAGCAGAAGATGGGTGAACAGCCAAGATATAAAAAATCTGAATTGTTGTGTGTAAGAGGAATTATAATACTA
Organism: Plakobranchus ocellatus; assembly: GCA_019648995.1. Classification (NCBI taxonomy): domain Eukaryota; kingdom Metazoa; phylum Mollusca; class Gastropoda; family Plakobranchidae; genus Plakobranchus; species Plakobranchus ocellatus. The sequence continues at coordinate 470,837 of BLXT01000847.1, read as the reverse complement.
CTCAAAGTAGGGAAAGATGTTCACTTTAAATATTGTCAAATGAAGCTTGCATGCAAATAAAAAAAAATTTAAATAAGCTGCACAGATTTCAGAAACAATTTCCAAAAAAAGAATGGGGTGTAAAAAGGACATGCAGCTTCCTTGTGAAAAAAAATTCTAATAAGAAGCACATTAAACAAAAGATACAGAATTTTTTCAGACGAAAACAATTTTTTTTTTTTAATAAAGTGTAAAAAGTATTTCAATGCACTTCTCTGTTGTTCTTTTCTCAGCTTTTCTTGTTCCACCACATCCAGGCAATCGTTGATTTCAAGTTGGGAAAGCATAATACTTTTCTCCTCTCCAGGCAAAAAAATGGTCTTTCCCTCAGCTAATGAGTAAAAAAAAAAAGGTCAGTAAATTATTTAAAGTATTGATCCAAAGTTTACAAGAAAATTAGTTTCAAAAGTTAAGAGTTAAAAAGTTGACATGTATCTCATATAAATGTCGCATAATTTTCCTTATCAAAGTGCCACACATAACAATAACTGCAAAAGAAAATATTCAAAACACACAAAGGCCACAAGATGGGAAGAGAGAGTTTGAGAGAGAGAGAGAGAGAGAGAGAGAGAGAGAGAGAGAGAGAGAGAGAGAGAGAGACAGAGAGAGACAGAGACAGAGAGAGAGAGAGAGAGATAAGAGAGAGAAATACAAAGAGAACGAGAGAGATTGATTGATTATTGGTATGATACCCAGTCCACCATTAAGCGGTGATCTCAGGGTTTCTGTTCATTCATTTTCTCTCATAGGCCATTATCAGATGCTTAAGCAAATTAAAACAAAGGTTAAAATCCATAAAAAATCTAATAAGAGTATATAGACAAAAACTTTGACAGAATCTATACAAAGCCTCAGAAAATTCTATAGACACAGTTTCTTAAAGTTATCCACTGTGCAAGAGGCGTTGACCTCTTGGAAAAGTCTGTACATGCCAGTTACACTGAAGTAGTTACTCTTGATGACTTGAAATTCTGGGCATTCAATTAAAATATGCCGAACAGTGTAAAAAAGACTGTCGCAGGCATAGCAAAAAGGCTGTTCCCTATTTTTTAAAAGGTAGCTCTGGGTGAGCAATGTGTGGCCCGCCTAAAGCCTACACATTATCCTCTCCTGTTTTCTACTTGCTTCTTCATCTCTTTTGCTGAGATCTTCTCCAAAGTTGGGGAGTACTTTGTGGAGCGTGTTTGCGCCCTCAGCATCCAAATTTTCCGGTCAAATGGTGTGGATGTGTGCATTTACTTTAGGTTTAACATTGGACCAGCAAATGAGTTTTTCTGAAGATAATGCTCTGTTTAGAGTCGCTTTTGCAAGTTTGTCCATGTCCTCATTCCCCAGGATGCCTACATGAGCAGGAATCCAAAGAACATGTGAACATAACGTGAAAATTGTACAGGCACTTGATATCTTTAATTTCGAAATTTTAGCTTTGAATAGCCTGTAGGGCTGACAGGCTTCACTGAAGATAACAAAATTTTTATTGTATTTAATGAGGTTTTTTTATTTCTGTGAGCTTGAGAACTATGCCCCCAAGTTCGGCACTAAAAATAGAAGACCCATCTCTCAGGCTTGTTGCTTTCAAGCAGTCTTGGCGTTTCGAAAAATAGACGGCGGCTACAAGCTTTTCCTCAAAGTTTAAAGCCGCCAGCATAAAGGGCATCACACTTGGAAAATTTTTATTTTATTCCAAAAAATTCTTTCTACCTCACTGGTATCTTGCTTCTTTTGTTTAGTTAGTGAAATGTCAAAGGTAACTGGTGCTTTTCCCAAGGCGGAGGGCTCTGGACAAATTGACTAATTTTAGCATTCTTAATACAGTCAAAAGTATTGGAAATAAGGTTCTGACTGAGAATTTGCAAAAAAGTCAGACAATGGAGAATTAAATATAATGTTGTGGCACGGATTGTGCAATAACGATTTCAGGTTTAATAAACAGTACAAAGTTAGCTTGGTATGCCAAAGCTCGAGAGAGGGATCCCCATCCCCAACATACAAGCTTTAAATAGTGATGTCCAAAAGCCCTGAGGGCAATTTAAATGTCCTGATGGTGTATAGGGTCCAGGGCTCTCAGAAAGTTTTTTTTTTTTTTTTTTGCCGAACCATATACAACACTGCTGTAGTCCAACTTAGGCCAAACTATGGTACGATAAAGCTTTAATGAAGTGGCTCTGTCCACACCCCAGTCCGTGTAACCCACAACGCATAATAAATTCAATGACTTTAAGCATTTTTCTTGAAATATATAATATGACTAGTTTCAAGTCAAAAACTACTCCTAAAATTTAGCCTAACCCTTCACCAAAATCGACTGGCTGTCCAGATGAAGGGCAGGCTCAGTGTAAATTCCTTGTCTGTAGAAATGGATACAGTGGTCTTTGAAACAGAATCTGAAACCATTCTTTTAGATCCATTTTCAAATATTATTTATACATAGTTGAATGGTGTGCTCAAGATGCTGTAGGTGTTTACCTTGAGCATAGACAGCAAAATCGTCTACTAACAAAGATACACTTACATTTTTAGAAACAGACTTAATTATATTATTGTTTTTTTTTTTTGTTAATCCTATCTGTACGAGGTGTTTTATTATCGTATCCGTACGTCGGGGTAACTGAGTGCCCCCACATTTTAATAGCAATATAATCTTATCCGTACATGTGGTGTAACTGCGTCTCCCCATACTGTATAGTAAAAAAATCGCTATATACTTATCCATACTTCAGCGGAAACAAAATCACCCCATACTTTACATTTAGTAAAAAAATAATGGAGGGTTTCGGAAATGACCTCAGGTCAGTTCAATATTGATTTTCTGTCAATCATTATTATGTAATTATATGTCAACTTGAATTTTTGAGGAATACTTAAAAGCTGAAAGAAAAGTTCCCATTTAAAGTACTTTTTTTTAAAATTAAAAACAAGCCTTGGGGTAACAAATTACTCCACACGTACGGATAGGGTTAAAGAGCATAGGTGACAAAATACAGCCTTGGGAAACACTGTTTTGGTGGTGGAAGAAGAAAATGTTTCTCTGCTTTAACCTTAAAATAATGGTCTTTTAGGAAATTTGAGATGAAAAAAGACAACCTGCCCCTAAAATCGAGATCGAAAAGGTCTTTTAGGATTCCATACTTCCATGAGGTTGAAAAAAAAACCGCAAGAAGTTGTTTTTCCCTGGCGAAAGCCTTTTTAATAAGTGTCCAACCTGACCAAGTGATCCAATGCGCTATTGCCCTTCCTTAAACAGCACTGCACCTTTCTCAGCTGGTTTCTGGACTCAAGCACATGGACCAGTCGGTCATTCACCATTCACTCGAGGGTCTTCCACAAGCAGCTGATCAGCGCAATAGATCTGTAGTTGGAAGGATCAGACAGATCCTTACTGAGGTTTGGAATTCGAACCACTGAAGCCTCCCTCCAAGATGATGGGGGGTGTCCCCGGTGATCCGGGACATACACTCTATCAACAGTCCGGTACTCGGCAAATAATCTATTTGGTGGCTTCAGGCTGTCGAAGGTCAAGATGACAAAGCCTAACCAAGGGGACACTTTGCGCGGATCTCCAGCGCTGTGTCAGGGCTAACCTGGAGCTATGCTCCCAGAAGTGAGTGTGGGACCTCTACTGCGATTGACCCAAGCCCTATTCAAAGAAAACTGACCAGCCGATTGTTGGCTTGGGTCAGTGCTGCCCTCCAGTCTTGGGAGAAGGAAATGGCCAAGGAGAGATGTTGATAAGTGACAGCCACTTTTGCTGGACTGTCATCACCTCAACTCCTGGGATCCACCCCTCCCCCATACGCGTTGCACCTCATGGCAAACAAGGAGCCCACACTGTGGGGGGAGCCTCTCAATTATTTCCAGCACTGGAGGGCTAAGGTGGATAGAAGTAGGAGACAGTAAGAGGAGAATCAGACAGGATAATAGCACAGGAAAGGAAGTCGGGAGAGAAGACAAAGCAAGGTGGAAAGCAAGCGATATTGTCCATGTAGCGATGGGCGGCAGTTCATGGGCAACAACCTGTTTTAGCCACCTCTTACAAATTGTACAGAATGGTGGGTCAATTCTATCCCAGACTCCATATGGCAAGAAAAAGAAGTAGAGGACAGAAGAGGGAGAAGTAGATGGGCTGATAGAGCAGGAAAGGAAGAGGGAAAAGGAGTCAAAGCAAGATGGAGAAAAACTGATGTCGCCTATGTACCAACAAGAGAAAGTTCATTAGCGACAACCTGCCTTGGTTGCCTCTTACGACCCAGGGTAAAACAGTAGGGCACTTTCTTTCCCTGCGCCCCACATAGGGCGAGAAAGAGAGAGAGAGAGAGAGAGAGAGAGAGAGAGAGAGAGAGAAAGAGAGAGAGAAAGATGAGAGAGAGAGAGAGAACGAGAGAGAAGATGGGACAGAAGAAAAGTGTAGAAGATGATTTTACCAATTGAATATGTGTAGGAAGCTCCATTTTTTTGTTTAATATGACCTCAATATTGTACTGTCTTAAATTAATCACAGAACATACACTTTATTTATATTTCAGGGTTTCAATACCTTTTTTGAGGAAATATCAAATATAAGAAGCATACCTGCATATGTTAATTTAGAGGCTGCAAACTCTTCCAAAATTGTAGTGAGATCATATCCACATATATTAAGGTCAACATTTTTTCCTGATAAAAGATTCTGCCAGTACAAAGACAAATCTTTATCCTTGCTTTCATGAAGAAAAGTGGTCAGAGTTTTGGTAAGATTATTCTCTTTCAGGTAACCTTGAAGAAGAAAATTGGTATTGCGATTATATTCTTTTCCTTCTACTAAAGTGACTGGAGTATGCCATTTTTCAAACAATGCATATATTCTTTAGCCTTCCCCCCCCCCCCCCCC
>BLXT01000847.1:401214-416189 GCA_019648995.1 Plakobranchus ocellatus | reverse complement strand
TGATTGACGTCAATTGTGAACTGTCCCTTATTTTGGTGTCCCCACTTCGATGGCAAAGTTAACTTTTGTTCAGTGCTTTTACGATGCATATTGAAAAAAAAAAAAAAAAATTTGCACATCGGTTTTTACGATGCGAATGTAAAATTAATTACAATTAATCGTTTCTTACGATGTGAATTGAAAAAAAAAGCAATGCACATCGTTTTTTTACGATGCAAATTGAAAAAAAAGCAATGCGCATCGCTTTTTACGATGCAAATTGAAAAAAAAGCAATGCGCATCGTTTTTTACGATGCGAATTGACGCTTCCTTTCCAAAATGTTTCAAAATTAGTAGAAGGGCCTGAAACTGTTTGGGTAGACTCAGATAACCTTTGGAAATAAATTAGTCCACTGAGGTCTTTCTTTAGATCTAGATCTAGATCTAGGTCCAGAAGATTAATTGTAGACTCAACCTCTACCCACACCATGAGTGCATAAATGAAAATGTTATTCTTAATTTAGATTACAATTTTAATTTGGATTCTATATCAAGATCCCTGTTCTAAGTTTGATTCGTTTAACACCATTGAGAATGAGAGTGTGGAGAAGTTCAAACTATTCATGAATTAACAGAGATTTCCTCACGGGGAACAATCCTTTAAATCATGCTTTGATGTAGTAAAAAAATAATAATTCCTTAATATTAACATATATTGCAAATAGTCTCACCGAGGTAAGATGTGGGTTGGAAATTGTTATTCATCTTCACATACATCTTGTCCTCTTCGTAACAAGCATTATTAGCCTTCCAAACACTAGATCTAGATCAAGGCCAACCTTGTTTAGTTAGTTCGAGGTGGTTCTTTGGCTCTTTCCCAGCGCAATTTTTGGCATTTTGTTGGACAACTTTCCGCGGGGGTAGCTTGGCTTTAATGGGTATCCGTATGGTTTAACTCCCTCAAATTGGCTTTACAAAAGAGGGACCTTGTTCCATCGAAAGCGATGATACCAATGTGTTAAGAGGAACAGGATAAACTGTTCAGATTTTCATTGAGAAGAAATAAGCATAATTTTTGTATCGTAAATTTAGATTTGTACTTGAATGATAATTAAAAAAGATGTTGGCATAGAGTAAGATTGAGAAAGGCCTAGTTTAAAATATTAGAAGGCTGAGAAGGCCAACAATTTTACATTCTAGATCTACAGATAACCTTTCCAATATATTTTTCAGGATGAACATTTTTCAGCATTAGACCCTTGTAATTAAAAATAGATTAGAAAGAGAAGAAAGGAATTTCATATTTATTGTATTCTTAAAAACAAGGTCTACTGAGAAATGATATCAAGAAATCGATGTGTAGATTAAAACGTACAGTACTGATATATCTTACGTAGGTTTATGACCAATCCATGAAAACTTTTATTGTTAATTGGCTTCGCTAGTGATTAAGGCTGAAAAAAAAACTCAGCCTACATAAGTCAGATGAAGATTTAAAAACATCTTAATAGCTTGACTAATACCAACTTTGACCCCAAACCCGATTTTTCGAAAACTATCTCAATCAATATATTTTTTCGAGCATTTTATGATTAAGCTAGCAACATTCAAACCAAAATCTCTTCTAGATCTACCTTGTACCATTGAAATTTAAGTTTCCTTTCACGCTTTACTTTTATTAAAATTTACAGATGAGCAATTGCCAAAAGGTGGACGCCTGAATTGTGTCACGTTTTTCACTGCATTTTCAAAAAAGAATCTCCAATTAAAAAAGGGGAAAGTCCAATTCATTATCAGTGAGATAATATTCATGCAGAGTTGGATAGGAGGAGTAGATCTATGTAAAAAAAAAAAAATGGATTGTTATCTAGGAAAGTAATAAAAATTGTTATCTTTTATTTTTTAGCGTCTGTGAATGCATTGATGAATTTAAACAAACTACCAAACCCAGGAATAAACAAACAAAAACCAACCACCACATTACCATCGCCACCACCAATAATCATAATAATAATTCTACTACTACTACTACTTCTTCTACTACTACTACTACTACTACTACTACTACTACTACTACTACTACTACTACTACTACTACTGCTACTACTACTACTAATATTAGTAATAATAATAATGTCGTCCGGGATCTTTTTTGTTTTGTTTTGAAAAAACCTATAAAAAAATGTTAAAATTCCGAAATATTGCAGAATGTATAATGTTGAAAGCTGCAGATTACCAGCCAATCATCTGATATTAACAAAATGTCTTGATTATTTTCTACATTAAACATGTGTATACCCCATTACTTGATTATTTTCTACATTAAACATGTGTATACCCCATTATGAGGCTGGATCTAGAGAGGCTTTTTTTTTTAACTGTGTAGTGCACCTACGAAAAAATGTGTTTCTAAACTAATCTAGATGTGTGATTCTAGATAGTCGAGAAGTGGTCAAGAGACAGTGGCAATATTATAAATATTTCAATATAAATTAGAAAATTCCTCTTAAAGTAATCCGCCGAGTTTAAAATAAAGTGCAATTGAATTTACAAACGAAAATAAAAAAAGAAAAACGAAAACAAAAAGCAAACAACAAAACAAAAAAAGTTATATTAATCTAATTTGAAGTAGACAAATGCACTGAACACAGTCAGGGCCAAACTAGCTCTCCCTCTTTTGTTTTAAACGGCAAGACAATGTGAGTATAAGCATTGACGAGCACCTGTGCCTGTTTGCTCCGCTGCTTTCTTTAAATTTAAGGGTCTCATTTGATATCCATTCTTTACTCTGATATTCTATCTTTCTAAGGATCTCTCCTACAGGTGTCTCTCCACCCCTTGTCACCTTATTATACTGTTCTTTGCTATCTTCCGCATCCTCCACAATCTCCGAGGCCTGAAATCTGATGGCGACTGACACAGTGTACTCTCTTCTTTTTTGTGGGTTTGTGAAAATGCATGGCAGCGTGTTTTAGAATATATCGTCTCTTGTATGGGGAAATTACTAGGCGATCTAACACACAGGCCCAACTGCCGACAGTCTACATATTAGCTAGGGTTATTAGGGTTTACGAAATGCACAGTGATTTCGAAAAACAAGGTTATCGTGATAAAAACGGACACATATTGCGTGAATGGAGGAAGACGCTTACTTGAAAAAGAAAAAGTTCTTCTGAATTATTTGTCGATGCTTTTAACTTAAGATGTAATATATAATGTTTAACTATGTAAGCAATGTATTACATAATATGTAATGAAACATAAGACCTTAAAAGTTGCCTAAACAATGATGAAAATAAAATTATTTATAACAACATGCGCATTATAGACAATTTAAGAAACCACCATACAAACTAACCGCTTCCCAATGGCAAGATGACTAAGTTACTTCTTAATGTTCTCACAAAACCTGGAAACAGCTTTTGCTGATGTATCAAGCCTCGTAGACCGAAGAAAATAATAACTATCTGTGTCTCTCAAGTCCAAAACTAAATCTATGTACCTATCCCGGTGTGGTCAAGGACTGAGTCGTGATAAACAACTGCATGCACTCTTTTTCGTTTAATGGCCTCTCTATGTTTTCCTAACGGCCAGGATAGAGCCCTCTCAGAGTTTCAATCATGTCAACCCCGTTAAACTTAGAACCCAAACGGTCTTACTGTAAAGCAAAAGTTATAATCTGTAATTTGATAATTATTCTTTATTAAATCCACGAGTATTCTTCTAAACTTAGCCTTTACACCCTTCTATCCCTTATTCAGAAGAGTGACTGTTGTATCAGCAGGCTGTAAAACACAAAGGATAGCTCCGAAGCCTAAACTAGATGAATCGAAAAGTCGTAGCCAGCTTGGTATACTTTTGTACTAAGAAAGTAGAGATGTTCCAAACAATATGAGCGGCTGTGAAGTTGCCAGCTTGGTATACTTTTGTACTAGAGAAAGTAGAGATGTTCCAAACAATATGAGCAGCTGTGAAGTTTGGCACTCAAACTTCTGCCTTCATTATACTTTCAGCCAAAGTCCCACTCCCTACATACTTCATGTGGGTTGCATTCTCCTCTTTGTCGCCAAAATACAATCCTTCACCACTTTGAAGATTATCCTAAGTTAGTATTATTTCGGTGATCACAAGGATGTCCATCTTGTAGACATTGAAATGTATTGCCATTTCCTTGGTTTTGCCTGTTTGGTACATGGTTTGAACATTTTCAGGGCTAGTCAATCAAGAAATCTTCATCAGAATTTGAAGCTTCACCCCCTCTCTAGACTGCTCATCAACGCTTCCCACATTCAGCGGACAGAGATCCTTCTTTCTTTAATGTAGGCAGAGCATCTTATTGTTTTGTTGACGTTTTTGTAGCGGTTCATTCTTTTTTCCCTTTTAGGGAATGGCTACTATCCTTATGCTTTCAAGCCCTCACCTTGAGAGCAAGGTGACTCTTTTCAGGAGATGCGATCCATTTTACATTTAACACCAGCTCTAAGTTTTGGGACGCTGGTAGCTACGTGGCCTTACTTGGACTGTTACGGTAAAATGTGGCAAATGTATTTTTTTTGACATCGTAATACACGAGATTCTTAAAAGTGAAACTCATACAAGTAATCAAAATAGACCATAATTATATTGCGTCTGGTATAAAAAAACAAACATATTAAATTATATTATATCACATAATCACTTAGTCATTACCGATGACTTGATCAGTTTGGTTCAAAGCACGTTAAAATGCATTGTTGTGTATCCCAATTTTTTTTCCAGATAAGAAATTGATGTCTTCTCTCAGTCCGCTGCTCTCCCAGCCCTAATTTGTATTGTATGATGTGTTGCATTTGCTCACGCACTAAGATGGACTGTTGGGGGATGTGTTTTCCATCTAATGTTATTTAATATCATGTACTAATATTGTCAAGATTTTAGGTGTTATCTAATGGGTCATTGCTGATGCGATTTATTTCATTTATAAAGTGCTATGTAGTGAGTATTAGGGAATGTGTCTTTGTAGTTATTGTCTGCCTCGGTATTGAGAGTGATCTTCCGTTAGTCCCGTGCCCCTTGAGTTAAGTTCAAATCTTGTGAGTCTCTACTCTCAACCCTTTCGGAGCGGTTATAGTAAAAGTGTGCTGTAGCTTGTAAGTTGTTCGATGATTTTAGCATATTACATTCCATTGTGTTGTTTCTACAAAGGCCACTACATGACAGTGGCGACGAGATAAATTAATCATAGAGCTATTTTTTAAATTTTATGAACTTCGAGAATCAAACACTGGAAATATTTAATGTGTTGTTGTGGCTACAGTGAATTATTAGAGCCGTAAGCTTACTTGCATGATCTCTGAATTTGGAGATATGGATCGTAGGCGAAATCTAGATATTCAGTTAGTCTAGAGTCTGAATGTAGTATATTAATTTCTTCATGGAATCTGTGGTTCATCTTTTCTCAGCGTTGTGAAACCTTGTAGTTATTTTAAATGGTCTTGGGCGATTTGAAACAGGCAACCTTGCAGGCGTAGAAGACGACTTTGCTGTGTTATGCTCTGTCATTTAGGCCTCCGGAAACTGCCTAAGCCGCACACAAGATCAGACTGACATTGGGGGGTTGCTGGTCACTTGCATGCCGTCAGGTGGGTCACCGTAAAGTGAAAATAGATTTGAATCATTTTCTTTTCGTGAGGCTGGCATATTCCGTTATAGGTGCAACCACTAAATTCGACGAAATCTCAGATACATGGCAGTTTTACATAGAGAGCTTGAAGCATTTTTTCATTGCTGAGAAAATAAGAATGAGAGCAGTGTTACTGAGCTCAGTAAGATCCAAATGTCATACTAGCTGATGTGTAATTAAGCAGCACCACATAAGCCAGGTGAGTGTGATAACAAAGAAATTGTTGAATTAGTCCAGAATCACCACAATCCACAGCTTTCTATAATAGTTCATTTTGACCCAAAGAAACAGCTAGTAGTTGGCTTTGAAGCCTCTCCACAGGTGTGGGGGTAGTTCTTGCACACAAATTGGAAGATAATTTTGAGCGTCCCATCGTTTATGCATTACGCAGCCTCAATTCTGCTGAGCGCAACTACGAGTACATAGTAAGGTTAGCTTCATTTTTGCTTTTACAAAATTCCACAAATCCATTTCGTGCAGGAAAGTGCTCATTTACACGGACCATAAGCCCTTGTTAGGACTTTTTGGTGACGGGGAGCCTTTGCAGGCTTGGTGTCATTCCATATTCAACGATGAGCATTGACAGTGGCAGCTTTTTCTTACAAGCTTTTTGCATTTTACAAGCAAAATGCAATCGATAATGCTTTGAATCGTTTGCCCTTGCCTGTTCAGCCTAAAGTGGTGTCGATGCCTCAAGATCTTGTGAGCTCATTGGTTTGTCAGATAAAACAGCTGTTAGTGTTACATCATCTGACATAGCGGCTCACACCACAAAGGATCCAGTCTTGAGCCAAGCATTTAGGTATGCTTTTTCAAAGTGGCGTTTTTTCAGTGTGGGAAACGAGAGTCATTATGTCCCCTTCATTAAAAGGTTTCCATGAAACCTTCAGATAAAACAGCTGTTGCATCATCTGACATAGCAGCTCACACCAAAAAGGATCCAGTCTTGAGCCAAGCATTAAGGTATGCTTTTTCGGGATGGCCTGATTAAATGGCAAATGACCTGCAGCCATATTTTAATAGAAGAGCTGAGATAAGTATAGACATCAATTGCCTATTGTGGGGAACTAGAGTCATTGTGTCTCCTTCATTAAAAGGTTTAGTCACGGGAGAATTGCATGATCGACCTAAATGGCCAGGATGAAGGCTTGGGCCAGACAAAGAAAGTGGTGGCCCAATATGGACAAAGATATGGAAGATAATGTTAAAATATGTTTTAAGTGCCAGAGCAACCGAAATTCGTAATCATCCGCACCTTTACAAAATTAGCCGTGGCTGGGTAAACCTTGGAGTAGGTTGCACATTGACTTTGCAGGCCCTTTCCTTGGACATTTTTCTTTGATAGTGATAGATTCACACACTTAAAATGGCTGGAAGTGCGCGTCATAAATAAGACTCTCTGGAGAGACAATATCAGTGCTTAGGCAAGTCTTCTCCATACACGGAATACCGGACTCTATTGTTTCCAACAATGGAGCCGCTTTCACGAGTAGCGAGTTCCATGAATTCACGGAAAACAATGGAATAGAGCATATCCGTTGTACTCGGTATTTTCCAGTCACAAATGGTCAAGCAGAAAGAGCCGTACAGGTGTTCAAGGAAAGCATGAAATACCAGACAGTAGGAAGTTTGGTCGGCCCAGTTTCCTTTTCAAATATTGGACTACTCCTCATTCGATAACTGGAGTATCCCTGGTTAAACTGCTGTTCTGATAGGCTGTCAACTAAAGTCTACCCGTCAGTAAATCAATCGGTTCGACACCAACTAATGCGTCAGAAGCATTACCACGACCATTCGGCTAAGGAAAGGCTCATTGAGCCGAATCAACGAGTGTTTTACAGGAACCACCCGGGAGTACCAAAGTGGGTACCCGGAACGGCGATCGCGAAAACTGCTCAGGTGGCTTTCAAGGTGAAAAGTGAGCAGCATGGCATCATTCGACGGGATCAAAATTGCCTTGTTGCCGCGAAACGTCACTACCGGCCATCACCTGGTTTCCGGGCTTTGGACCACTAAGACGCTACTGTATTAAACGCTAGACTGGCGTGTCAACGATTTAGCTCATCTTTTCGAAAACAGCTTTGTAAAAAAATCGGAGTCTATTGCATTTCAACCTTAGATACCCTTGGGTAGATTTAGAAACATGAAGTAGAGCGTAGGGTGAGTTTTTTATTGCTTAGGCCTAATTTGATCCGTTTGAACTGTATTATCGAAAATGGAACTAGTCGACCTAGCAAGCAACGGTAGATCTAACCTCAAAAGTTTAAAATCTGATCATACATTATGGAAAAAATTTAGAGCCAATTAGCAATCATAAAGGACGAATCAATCTGTGCAATAATAAATCTAATTTGTATAGCTGTTAATTTTCTATTTAGTCTGAATTTTTTTATATAGATCTAATAGAAACCCCTCAGTAACCTTGGCCGGGCAACAGTTAGTAGTGGCTAGCGTCACTATTCAAGTTCGGAAAAAAACTTAAAAATAGTATTGTGCAACAAGGCAATTAGTTTGGGCCGACCATTGCCAGCCCCCCAGCCAATGATGCTATTATTGTCACCGTACAACCGGAAGCAACACCGAGTTTCCCCTTGGTTCCAGCGTCACCAGCTGTAGCGTCCAGTTTTCGCAGGTTAACTCGAGTTCGGAAAACCATCAACAGATTCCAATCTTGAATTGTGATTCTGTGAAGTTATTATGAATTTTCTTATGCTTGAAATCAATATATTAAGATACTTGTGGTCGTGTCAAAAGCAAGCAGAAACGCATTTAAGACTTTTTTTTTGGGTGGGGTGAGGGAAGGGGGAAGAGAAGTGTAATGTAGTGAGTATTAAGAGATGTAACTTTGTAGTTTGTCTGTCTTGGTATTGTAATTATTATAATAAGTTGTTCGATGATTTTAAGCATGTTAAATTAAATTGTGTTGTTTCCACACAGGCCACGGCATTACACTAAGTTTTCAAAGTGCTATGCACTTAACAGTATGAGTACCTTTACCCTACGAAAACAATTGCATAACCATGTACGTGTGAAGTGTTCCATTGAAAAATGATGTGGTAAGTCCTCAGAAAAGGATTTTTATAAAACAAACTTGTAATTAAAAAGCATAAAAGAGTACCGAAGATACCATAAAACGATGTAAGAGAAATTATTGGAAACATATCTTTAGAATAATAATTTTGTATTGACAGAATAGAACAAAATAATTGGGGCTTGATATAGACGTTGACATGAGCAGAATCTCGATATAAAGTGTGTCGATATAGGTGGAGTGCACTGTATTTAATACTTCCTTCAAATCACTGAGTCCTACTTTGTTTATGTACGTCGTTTACAGCTATGTGATCTGTGGCACATGCTTTTGATTGTGTGATACATTTTCATGTTATTATTTTAATTAAAGTCTTGGTCAAGAGCTCTGCTTATCAATTTATAGAGATTATTTCCAATGAATCGTATTCTTGATGTGGATTGTAATGTTTGTCTGGAATGTTAACTGATGGTTCTGGTTCTGATATCTGGGTTAACTATTTGTATAAGTGAAAGCCTGTGTTCTGCATACAAACCTCAGCCTTATCATTTTAGCACCCAATCGCACAAGTGATATTTATTGTAAAGGAACCGAAGAATAGCTTTAGTGTGCATTTACTTGTGTATCCATCACAAAAACACATTTTTGAAAAATGCATACAGTTTAGTATTGACTGGAGTCTGGGAATTTCAAAAGTAATATAATAATATGAAAGAATGTTGAAATGCTTTTACTCTAATAAACAATTTCTAAAAAATAAAAACGTTATCAAAGTTATAATATTATTAATGGAGGATAATTTAAAACTAAAAACACTCTACTACCAATGGCCCAATACTGTTGAGTTATAGATATAGATAAGCACTGCTTGTAATAATGAGTTCTTTTAAATAGACTAAGGAATCACTCCAAGTGTTGCCGAAAATTTAAGGAAAAGTTTATTAATTTGAATCAAGAATACTTTCAGCATAGCAATTTAATTTACACAATTGCTTAAATTTATAACAAAATTCTCTAACATTAACGGTTTATCTCTCTGCAAGCTCTTCGAACAATTTTACAGCGCTCTCCTTTATTACCACGCCCACAGCTTCTAAAAATTGTAGTTATGTAATCCAAAGCTTAGTCAATAGAACACAAACAAGTCATTTTAGAATCTACACGTCTTATGTAATTAGAGTTAGCTAAAAATATTGACCAATCAGATACTTTCATTTATCAAATCCCTAAAAAATAAACTGAAAGTGAAATCGTTTACCATTAAAAATAATACGAAAAGACTACATCAATACTGTTTAAGTAAATGCATACAAGAAAAGTAATTATGATAAAATTTTGAATTTTATTTATTTTTTTTTTTTTTTGCAAAAAGAAGGCAGAAAATGTGAGACTCTAAGCATATGATTTAAAGGCAAGACATAAGAGCAGAAATGATTTTGTAAAAGGTAAATAACATTTTTATTGCGCATTGGGATTACTGACTGCCTTATTCACCTTGCTAATAACAGTGACCAACATGTCCCCGAGATGGTCTCATCGAGGCCTTATCAGGGCTGAGACTGGAAAATAGTAGCTATAGTAATCACTCCAGAGTGGTGACATAACAAAAAATAATCTTTCCTCAACAAGACACTCAGCAAAAATAGAAAGTGTTTTAGTTTTACATAATTATGTGCTCCATAATGGCTAAAATTAAGCTAACCCTATTCATTTCATGCATTTGGCAGTTTAAAACAATTTTCTACTTGAGGAGAGATCCAGAGAAAGAGATGTGAATGTGGGATGGTACTTTTGGTACATTTATAGAGTTGGCAATATTTCCCGCAAAGAAAAAGATGTTCCAAAAATAATAACATGCATTATATGCGAAAAACTGCTTAATTACGCTGAAAGTATCCACAAATACACTGTATTGCCTCTGTTTCTATTTTCATTGCTTATTTCAGCCTGTCCAGGACTGGATATTCCTGAAGGTGTGTATGCTTTGACTGCTACGAGTGAATCATATGTGACAGGAGCTGTGTTTGATTTAGTTTGTATCCCTGGGAATCGACCTGAAACTGTTGTCCAGTTAAGATGTGATGCCAGTGGAATATGGCTTGGACACTGGCCAGATTGTTCCATTTCTGAAGGTAAATATCCCATTTTTTCATTTTCTAACCTTTCTTTTTTAGAAATCTCTTTTAAATTTCACATTTAGGACAAAATATAATTATAATGTCTAGGGACCAGTCCTGATGATTGTCGAACGTCGCATATAACACTTTTGAGAGAAAATAATTTTAAGTGCTTTTTTTTTCAAATTGAAGTCCAGCATACCAGTCTCAATAAAAATTCCAGTTGGTAATTTTAACAGATCTGAAAAGTATACTGTATAATGGTATGTTAATTCGCCAATTTACAGTGTGAAATGTTGTTTTTAACAGCATCAAAAAAAAAAAAAAAAACATTTTCGCAAAGTAATTGGTTCAAATGTGATCCTTTGGACATATTTATAATAATTCTTCTTGAGGGAATCAGAAGTGATTAAAACAGTAATGTGCTGTTCTCAGCTTTAATTTCGTTTTCTTTTACTTACTTTCTTTCTTTTTTTTTTTTTTGTAAATGATTTGATGGATTTGATATTATTGTATTAAAAGCTCAAGTCTTGTCACCGAGGGCGAACGTCTAATAAAAAAACATTTAATTAAGTGAGAGACATCGAAAGTAAATGAGATGAAGATCGCGAAAGCAGTGAAGTCATCATTTTGTATTTTTGATCTAAAGAAGGGGTTTATTTTTAGCTGTGCCGGCATTGCGTCGTGAAGCACACACTTTGAAAACAAATATTAAATATAATTCTTTTTATTACTTATGACCTTGCCTTCTTAGTATTTGGGAAAAACAAGGATAGTGCAAAGATATTTTAATTCCCATTAATTAACATTTAAGGAGTGATTTATTAATCATTGGCGCCACCAATCATTGCCGCCACCTTCTTTACTTTTACATATTTTTTTCCTTATGTATTTCTAGTATGGAGGTGAGGAGATGATGTCCTTTTCTATTTTCTATGGCATAACGTATTTATTTCTTGATTAAATGGAGGTAACAGAATGCCTTATTTCGTTGCAAACTAAATGAAGTAAGCCACAACAGTCACAACATTTTTCTAATCACACAGTAATAGTAATAAAGCGCACGTTACATAATATCCTCGTGATCCCCATGGGAAAATAATTTTTATATAATTCATGAAGGTAGCTTAACAAATTGTGTCGCTTATCTATTGAAAACTTAAATGTAAGTTTACAAACCATCTGCCGAAATCAAATTACATGTAGGAGAATGGATTTCAAATTGAAAAAGGCAAAAGAACTGAAGTAGGCACCCAAAATTCGCCTGACGAGGTCAGATCGGATTCGAAACCTTAAATTTTGAACTAAAGTAACGATTCTTCTCATACAGTAATTCTTACAGAATCAGACGAATTTTACATCGGAATAAAATTATTTAAAAGCTCCCTCAATAGAGTTTTAAGAAGTAACACCCTTTAATTTGATTAATTAAGAAAAAAAAGGAACTAAAGTTAAGTCATTGTGGTACCCAATTTTTTATATGTCAGTCATACATAAGTATTGTCATATTCTTACTACGCCTGGTTTAGAAATGTTTTTTTTTTTTTATGCCTCCGTATAACTGTGTTTTTTTTTTTATTATCCGCTAGGGACCTTAACAAACTTCAATTCCATTCAACGTGGTTAATTATTGAAGAGTAGTTTATATAATTAGCGGCTACGATGCTTATACCGTAATATTGTCAGCTTACTCAAAAGTTTTTTTTATTTACAGCCATGAAGATTGTTAAATCTTTAGAAACAATAAATGAAGTTGAATGCAATTCTACATTGTGTAAATGATCACCTATAATTTGAAATTACATTTTTTTATGCCGAGCATAGATCGAGCTTGGACTTCCACTTGCTATGATAGCAATAATACACTGATACTCTCACAACTAGTGCTATGAACCTGTTAGTGCTGAAAATGAGACTTTAATACCCTTCTTGTTTTGGGTTTTCAGTTATGTAAATCTACAACTCATCTAAGTTTTATTACTAGACTTGGGAAACTTATGTTGCAAACAATAATATTGATAAAACAAGATATTTTTTTTTTCAATCATTCAATAAATTTAGACCAATCAGTTACATCGGAGAACTTTTAAAATATTTGATTTTTAATTTAATTCATAGCTTGTTTAAAGTCAATTTTCAGACTTAAAAAAAAAAAGGATTTCATGATTTCTACTTAAAATAGCTTAACAATGACTTGCAATTGAGATGAAAATGCATAAAGCCCACATGTGACTCCCACATTTGTAGACATCTGGAAGCTCTGATTTGACTACTTTTACCTTAAGGCATCTGACCCTGAGAAAATAGATGTGCAATCAAAAGAACAGGAAAAATAATTTAAAATATATTGAATATCGCGATTCCAAAAATAGGGAAAATCAAACAAACTCCGCTAAAACCATATGACATTCTTTTAATGAATTTCATTCATTTTTTCTAGTTTTTTTCAAAACTTTTGGGCACCAGAGACAAAAACAGAATAGAATTACTAAAAGAAATTTATAAAAGAAATAAATACTGGCACTGCATTAAAAAAAAAAAAAGGCGTGGGCATTTAAAGCAAAGCATGTAGAACTAGCTTAGATTTAAAGTTACATTGATGTGACTACATTATTCAAATCACAAGAATGAATTCTAAAACATTTTTAAAAATTTATTGAAAAAACACAAACTAGAGGCATTATCTGACTCGATGTTTCTCAGGAAAATACTCAATCAAAATCAGCTTATGAAATGTTGTTAGTATCATAATTTATTTCTTTTGTTTTTCCTCTGTACGATATATTTGACAGATTTTGGTACCTACCAAAAGGAACACATGTATTTTCTAGCAATGTTTGAGGTAAACATCTTAGATTGAGTGTTAGAAATAAAAGGCTCTTATGTGGATTTGAATATAACATATGCTAATTTTCTACAAACAAACCCTTGAAACCTTTTGCAAAAAGTTTTCCTTGTGCAATGTATTTCCACAGCGAATGAATTTAAAAATTATGCCTGAAGAAAAAAAGTTTTACTAAATTTTTATCTTTTCACACACAAAAAAAAAAAAATAAAATAAAATAAAATATTAAAAAAATTAAGACTTCCTGCTATTGCAGCTTGACTAATACCAACTTTGACCCCAAACCCGATTTTTCGAAAACTATCTCAATCAATATATTTTTTCGAGCATTTTATGATTAAGCTAGCAACATTCAAACCAAAATCTCTTCTAGATCTACCTTGTACCATTGAAATTTAAGTTTCCTTTCACGCTTTACTTTTATTAAAATTTACAGATGAGCAATTGCAAAAAGGTGGGCCCCCAAATTGTGTCACGTTTTTTACTGCATTTTGAAAAAAAGAATCTCCAATTACAAAAGAGGAAAGTCCAATTAAGTATCAGAGAGGTAATATTCATGCATAATTGAATTGCAGGAGTAGAGCCATGTAAAAAATATTGGTCTGTGTCTCTTCACTTTATGGTGAATGAGTTTAATTTGTTGATGGGTGACCACTTTTTTGGTGATTTTGTCATCAGCTGTGTTCAAAACTTATTTGGTTAATTTAGACAGCAAGGATATATCCATAACTGATTTTTTAAAACATAAAGCAGTACTTTGAATGCCATAACACTCACAAAACAAAATTTATGCGTTGGTGACTCAAATTTGTTCAAACAGGGCTTGTAGAAAATCTTTCGCACATAACTATGATGACAGCCCACGTTTTGGCAAACCCTCATATACATTGATTTGAATGTTCACCATATTTAGACTGAAAGTAATTTACAAAAATGTACGAAAAGGCGTTTTTTTTTTCATACTGCAGTATTTTTTTTAGATTAATGCTTCATTGGCCTATATATTTAAAAATATCTAGACTAAACTAAATTATTAATTACTTTATTACTTCGTACATACTTGAATTTTTTTTTTAATAGTTTAACAGTTCTAAGTTAATGCTCCTTAGGCCTATATCTAAATTTTTTAAAGATCCAAATAAGTTTAAATCTTTTATTCCAAGGTCTTCCTAAGCGGCAATCTTTCAAGATGCAAAGCTGAAATTTGTTACTATTGTGTTTTTAGCTAAAGTCTGCTTTATTTCTCCATGGAGAGATTTAATTTTGCATATCTTGGCAATTGAAGGAATTAAAATAATCGTGATTAAATTTCCTTTTTTTTTTGGGGGGGGGGGGGGGGGG
>BLXT01000847.1:243085-253158 GCA_019648995.1 Plakobranchus ocellatus | reverse complement strand
ATAATAATAATAATAATAATAATAATAATAATAATAATAATAATAATAATAATAATAATAATAATAATAATAAAAAGAAATAAATGCCTTCCCAGTGTTGAGGGCAGATATGAGAAGACAGATGAATACACATGTCTGATTGATGAAGAAAACTACCTTATATCAATAGTCAATATCAACGCGTGCATCATAACAAAAGAGTACAAACTATATAGGAAGAAGATGATATAGTTTAGAGATTATACGTGTCTAAAAGAATTGAAAATAGTAGTTGGAACACACAAAAGAATGGAAATATATAATATATCAGTCACTAAGCGAGAAAACATGAAAAAGTCCATTTTCTAAGCAGAAGAAAAAAAAAAACCCAAAACCCCCATAACACTGCAGCTCGTAAGCTTTCAGTGTCAGTCTAAGCGACGAATAGAAAAAGATAACTATGTGTGCAAGATAAAAAATAAAAAAAACCACCCCCTCCCCGTCCTTGTTAGGGCTTAATGAGTTAGCACAATCAAGGTTGTGTGAATGTAGTTGCATGTTTTTTTTTGGGTTTTTTTTTATTTTTTACCAGTTTTAACTTGTTTATTGGAAAGTTAATGCTGTATTATGTTGATTTGCTTTTAATTGAGAATCCCGTGGTTGCCGGTCTTGATTGGTCTGTCTTTGTTGCGTTAGAGTGAAAAGTGCTATAGCCATAGCGTTAAAAGTCAATGTTTGCTAATTTGGTTCAGTGTATTTTTTGCTGTGCTACTGTCCAGATGTAGCAAGAGGAGGTTTGCCTAAATTTGCTTTTAAGAAGTAAGCGGTGTATATTTCTTCTTACTGGAATTTAAGGAGTTTCTTTTTAAGAACTCAGAAATTTGTAACATGAGTTTGATACTGCAAATTGATAATTTCTAAGGAAACATCCCTGGATAAATGGGTATTCAGAAAAATGTATGCCTTTATTCTAAAGTTGTATAAGTTTTAGTAAGCATGTGATTTGAGAATTTACTCCTTAAGGGAATTTAAAAGAATTCAATCGGACGATTTTGTTTGAAGAGAATGATTTTAGTTTGTTTACGGCATTTTCACGCGCTCCGTAGCTCAATAGGAATTATACTCTCCATTGTTGAGAGCATTCCGTTGTTATAATTACGCCACAACTCTACTTGGATAATCTTATCTTGCTAAATGAAACATTAAATGCTATAACAAATATGTCAAGGTTTCGAGCAACCACCACACTACTGTACTGATGCGATCCTATTACTGCTGATCCTGTTACATGGCCATCCTGTTGCTGCGCTCTTTTTGCTGCTGCTTCGGTTGCTGGTGACATCCTGAAACACTGGTTCTTCCGTGTCAGTGCGTTCCTTGTATTCTAGGCTGAAATATCCTCACATCTGCCCATACTTCACTGTTGGATTCCCCCGTATTCGGTG
This sequence comes from Plakobranchus ocellatus, assembly GCA_019648995.1. Lineage (NCBI taxonomy): Eukaryota > Metazoa > Mollusca > Gastropoda > Plakobranchidae > Plakobranchus > Plakobranchus ocellatus. The sequence goes on along the minus strand of BLXT01000847.1, from coordinate 251,734 downwards.
CTGACATTTCTTCGTCACATCTGTCGACACCGTTGGATATTCAATTCCATCGTTGGATTTCACCGCTGTAATCTATAAGTATTACTTTTTTTAATTGCTATGGTCATGACCAATAGTCGATGTAATAGTGAAGTATTATACAGTAAACGTTAGATTGAAGTGTTCATGATATGAAATAATTAATCAGTTATGTGGCTTAATAAGTTAAAGTAAGTAGTTTAAGCTTCATTGTCATACATTTGGGTTTGTATTTTCATTGTTTGTGGTTGTAATTCCATCTTTCGTTTTGAGTGTTTGTTATAATACGTATAGTGTAAATTAACTGTAGCTTTTTTAAAAAACTTATTTCTTTCTCTCTTTCTTTTATTTTGTCCTCTCTTTAGTCGTTTGCTGTAATCTTAATTCTTGTTAATTACTAATATGGCATCTATTGTAGGTATTATAGCGTTATTTAAAAAAAAAGGGATAGTATACAATAATAAAGTAAAACCCTTATAAATATCTCCATATATGTTAAGTAAGATTGGCGAAATGTGAATAAGGCTATAACCCAGATTTGTCCATAACGCACATAGCGATATCGCCCGGATGTAGTCAACATCTAATTAATGATATCCAACTGGATTGTCCTCTTGTTGGACACGAATAGGTCTACAAGTAAGAGCATCACTTTAGCAAAATGTGAAGAATTTAAAATGTATAGAATAAAAACTTGAACCTGATTATTTGTCTTGTGGCACTTGAATGGAATGCAATTTCAGGTATCAATCCCTGTCTCTTGGATGGCTTTAGGATGTTTGTTCCATTTGGGGAGATCGGTCGAAAATTCCCAATCGCTTCACCCATCCAGTCAGCTCTATCTCTAGGTATCCATACTAGAGGCTCTTCCACACCTGGATTTGACTCCATCTTCTTATGTGAATACCTTGCCTTCGGTTGGACAGGCAGACCTTTAGCTTCATGTATTTGCTATAACAAGCAAGAGTCATTAAAGTTCAACGATCGTGTGCCTTCCCTGGCTTAGAGCGACTGTACAGGAACTAAGAACGTTTTCTGTAGGCTGCTTGCCTTGGCACGGCGGGTATGTGGGATCATCTTTCATTCCCAAGCGCAGCAAATTTGCATTTGAGGGCAGAGGATCATATCAACTTTGATAATGAAGCTGATTCTGAGTAGAGCCATATATGCCAAATCTCATTCCATATAAAAGATCTATTATGTGCTTTTCCATCTTGTCCAACGCCCCTTTTAGGATTGCTGAACTATTTTCTGAATTAGGTTAGCGTTCCTTCGAGTCTGATCTCGTCAATAATCATGTCTCTAATCATACTCCCCGTGTGTGAAACCCGTCCGGTTTTTCCTTCTACACATTCTCATTTATACGGGGTTAAGCGAAACAGAGATATTGAAATGGAATCTAGATTAACGCTCGTTATCTGAAGTAAAATTATATTTTTTTTGGTGTTAAATTTATGCACTGTTTTTGAATCTATGACTTATCTTTTAGATCTTAAGTCAGGTCTTGTAGGCCAGTACGTTTCAAACCAAAGATAATTTGAGTCTATCCAGACAGTTTTCCTTTCAGACCCATTCTACTAGTTGTGAGATTATTATAGATAATTATATGTAGAAATGGAAGCTGCAACTCTACATCTCTGCATCTCCCTTTTTTTTTTTTTTTGCAATGTAAATCAAAGACAGAATGTGATTAACATTAACTTAACATGGCACAAATATCAACCACTAAATATTTTATGACGCACTGATGTTATAAGCTAAAACATCTCCGATAATGTAGGTATCATTTGATTTTAAAAAATGCTCTTTACATTGTATGCATCTATAGACGCTAAAAGATTTTAAAGAAATCTTTTTACCCTCCACGACAACAATAGCAGGCGTTTAAAATCGTGGCATTGTTTTTACAAGATAAAATAATCCAGCCTATGTAATAGGCCTATTATGGCAGACCAGTCGTTGGGTTAGCAGCATTAGTTCTTGACTTTACCAAAAGTGAGCGTTGGAAAATAGATGCTGTTACCTGCTTTTAGATCCAAAATAAAACCATCTTTCCAATGTCCACATCCCTCTAGTTTAGTGTGTTGCTTCAATGACCCCTTAGTATAGTTACTGTGCAAGATACAATAAAACATCGAATGAGGTTATCAGCGGCAAAATGGGAAAGCTGTTTTCACATTTCGGAAGAGATGGAAAAAGTAAATAAAATGATGCTCCATCATGTAGAAGTTATGATTTAACTATATCATATCGGTATTCCAATATACAGTCAGGATCCTCCTCAAGACCTAAATATTCTGCCTGGGTGTTAAGGTCAATAACTTCTGCTTTTTTTTTTTTTTTGTAATTACAGTCATAACCACGCCCTTTTCCCTCAAAAAGTCTTTTAGTTCTTCTGCGTTTTTCAATTGAAAATCCATTCTCCCGTATGTAACTTCAGAAAAAAAGCCAAATCACTAACTTTAAACGCCTGTCTGCAGCTTTGAAATGTTTAATATGGGGTCAAGGACCACTGTCGAAGGATGCCTACGACACAAACCTTTAGTTCCCTAGAGGAGGCCAATGTTTTAGCGAATGTAGACTATGGACCTAGGCCGAAGACTGAGAAAAACAAGACTTGAAACGAGCCGCTTTTTGCGACTAGCTGCCAAGCGCGGTAAACAAACCGTATTGCCTGTAAGGATTTGATAATTTTACCACTTTCTTTATCCTGCACTTTTCAGTATTGGTGCAAATAAATCGCTAAATCCTCATTGTCAGTGGTATTAGCACATTCGTCCAGATTTATCTTTCCACCGCTTTTCCAAAGGCCCAGAGTTGTACTTGTAAAAGTTTTTTTTTCTTTTATAAACAGACTGAGTACTTCAAGTTTAGTGGCTAGAATAATAATATATAAATTCCTCCACCAAGCGCGAAGAATGTTAAAACTAGTCACACGCTTCCTGTTTACCGCGTTTCCTCGCTAGTCACGACAGCCTAGTGCAAACTCTATGGAGTAACGTCACCGTTTCTTTATTTTCTACTATTTTCTACTCGTCTTTGACCTAGGCCTAGATCTATGGATCGCTTAGGTGCCATTGTAAAAAATCAGTACTAGACCTATTAGTCTACTTTTAAAAAGAATTAAGATCAAAATACTTGAGGGGAAAAAGATTAAAGTACAGCGGTTATGGGGCTCAAAAAACAAAGTCGAAGAAGGAGATAAACAAGCGAGAGAGAGAGAGAGAGAGAGAGAGAGAGAGAGAGAGAGAGAGAGAGAGAGAGAGGGATAAACAAGCGAGAGAGAGAGAGAGAGAGAGATAAACAAGCGAGAGAGAGAGAGAGAGAGAGAGAGAGAGAGATCTGACGTACAAACAACAGCTTGTTTTAAAATCGTTACAGCATAAAGCATAATTAAACTAGCAACAGCAGCTGCAGTCAAAAGCAGCACCAGCAGCAGCGGCAGTCAAAAGCAGCAGCAGCGGCAGTCAAAAGCAGCACCAGCAGCAGTGGCAGCAGCTGCAGCAGCAGCAGCAGCAGCAGCAGCAGCAGCAGCAGCAGAAGCAGCAGCAGCAGCAGTAGTAGTAGTAGTAGTAGTAGTAGTAGTAGTAGTAGTAGTAGTAGTAGTAGTAGTAGTAGTAGTAGCAGTAGCAGCAGCAGCAGCAGTAGCAGCAGCAGAAGCAACAGCGGTGAAGATGTGTTATTTTCAACAACGTGTAGTGGCAGTACTGAGTGAAAACACACATAATATTATGAATGTAATAATTAGGTAAACTGCAGATACATAGAATGGCTGAGTAAAAAAAAGTATTCAAAATTATATTTTGAATTTTGTGATGCTGACAACCCATTGGCACTTTTTAGCGTTGATCTTTAACTTGAATATTGGTTCATTTATTCACCGTAAGCTTCAAACTACTTATGCAAAGATTATTAAGTTTGAAAAACTAAAACAAATTTCATGCTCATTAGCGAGGTAGGCTTATTGTTACAAAAAATAGTATTAAGGATCACAGATTTGTCGTAATTCCGGGAAATCCTGAACCAGCGATACTTCTCAGAAGAAAACTCAGTCATATCTTGCCTTTCTTTCATCCTTTTTTCAAGAATGTTTAAATCCTGTACCTTTGACGAGGCGCTAGTTTTGATGTAGGGAGATACGAAGATGGAAAGTTGAAAATGTTTAAGATAATGATATGGTGGACTTACCGGGTACTTCAGTTTGTTTTTTCTTTTGTTTATCCACTGGCTGATGTTCCTTACAAATAAAAACCCCGATGGATATAATACAAGACAATTTAAGGGGAAGAGCTTTCTCCCATTCTGCTTCTCTAGCTCACCTTCATATTTTGATAATACAGGATAAAATATTTGATTGACCATAGTTGCCTTTACATTTCACAAGACCACAGTGGCTTTTGATGGCTCTTTAAAAATGAACGAGTAGGGATGTAGAATTAAACTATACCTTGAGTTCCCTTGCATTTTAAACATCTTGATGAAAATCAAAGTTCCAGATCTTGATTTGATCATTTTAACTAACATTACTTCACTAATGGTCCAGCAAAAATTTACTTTGTCAACAGTTTCAACAAACGACAAGAATTGGAAAATAATCCGTAGAATGTGCAATATGTGCTAAAAACAAAAACAAAAACAAAAACAAAAAAACTAAAAAACTAACATGAAAGAGATAATCTTCACTTTCAGTTTGGAACAATAAAAAGCGATTTACCGATTAAAAAAAAAAATCCAATATTCAAAAGAGTACAGAGTTGTTTTGCTTCTTGTTTCATAAATTCGCATATGAAATGCTTAATTAAAGCTACAAATAATTTTAAAAATGTCCATTACAGTTGTTTATATTTCAAATTCGCCATATATCTTTTAATTTTCTCGCGATACTTATGCGGAGCAACAATATACTGACAAATTCTCATTACGTCTGGCCTGAAAATAAATCTTTTACCGGTAAGGAAGCAAAAAAACATCTGGACTCCGCTAGCGAACTCAAGATTTGTGCCGTACGTGTTCTTAATACAGTAGTCCTTGTGTGGGGGTCTATGATGAAATGCCAAAACTCGGACACTGTACAGATTATAAATCTAGATTAATGGCATTGTTTTGCATGTGTGCCCCATTTCGGTGAAACCACCAGATAGACCAGGTTAAGGTAATTGAAAAAAAGGCTGGAATTTCCCGTTGGTCGCACTTAGCCCATTGGTACCTATGACAAGATTAAACAAGATTAGTTGGATGTTGGAAAAAAAAAAGGTTTTTTTTTTTTTTTTTTTTGCCTAATTCATTTTAGATTGCATAGACATAAAACTGGCTCCGTCAGACTACAAATTTCACAACTAACTAACATGCATATCCTTATAATTTCAAATCTCTGCGTCAAGGACTTCCTAGTAGAACAGAATTCTCCTAAGTAAAACTCGTAGACGTCAATTTTTTTTACATTAGAGTTTATAATTCTACAACATTTTGAGCTACTTTTGCCTTTTTATGAAAAATAACGCAATTTATATGTACGGATAAGTTGATGTTTTAATCTGAGAGTCCATACCTGTCAAGTCATACGGTTTCGCCGTATTTTTGTACGGGAAAATCACAATTTCATCAAGTGCGGGCGTATAACACATTTTGTACGGGGAAACGGTTATTATACGGCCAAAGAAAAAAAAAATGGGTAGAAAACTAAGCGAACCGAATGTTTTCGAGCAGACGACAGGAAGTGTAGGAAAGTGCAGCTCTCCACTTCCGGAAAGCAGTTTTATGCTGCCATTCGCACATGCGCACTAGTTTTAGTGGCGTTTCAAAATGGCTTCGAAAGGCACACGTGGTCCGCCTCCGGCCAAAAAATCGAAAACTTGTGGTTCTGGACGCCACAAAAAAGAGTGGGAAAGTCCGGATTTTGAGAAAGGAAGATATGCTGGACTAATCAAGCCTTCATCAGAGGGTCCGACGCACACCTTCTGTATTCCTTGCAGAAAAAGCATCAAAGTCACCGCCTCGGGAGTGTACGACTTGCGTGCACACTTCGACACACAAGCGCACAAAAAATGTGTAGAGAAATCAAAGACTTATCGTTCAATGGATGAGCATTTTCAACCAGCTGCAGCAGTAAAGCCAACACCCTCCAACGCAACTGAGGCAGAGGTGATGTTTTGCCATTTTGTGGCTGAACACAACTTGGCGCCCCTCGTGGCAGATCACTTCACGGATTTGGTGAAGAAAATGTTTCCGCAGTGCACAGTGGCAAAGGAGTTTGCTTGTAAATGGAAGAAGACCACAATGGTCATAAAAGACACCCTGGCACCGCATTACTCTCCCAGTGATAGAGGCAATGAGGAATGGACCGTTTACAATCATGATTGATTAATCGAACGACAAAAACACAGAGAAACGCCTTGTGATCCTCGCCCGGCTTTTCGACGGAAAGATGTCAAAGACAAGATTCCTAGACATGCCCATCCCTGCATCCGGAAAAGCCACGGACCTATTTGCCAAAATTGACAGCTTCATGAGGTAAGATTGATTTTTTTTAATGCTTGCATAAACTTTTTTTTTTTAATCTGTATAAACGTAAGTTGCATGAAGTTTTATGATAAGCCAATTTTTTTCCTGAACATTATATTTTGCTATATTAATAAATATAAAAATGTGCCTGTTTGTGCAAACAATATGCTTGATCTAAGACTATTTGAAAATGTATTTGGTTATTCATTTCTCAGCTCACAGTCACCTGATTAAATGATTCATTTAATTTTATCTCTTTTACAGCTTGCACAATATCCCGTGGGAGAATGTTGTCGGCTTTGCTTCGGACAACTGGGTCGTGATAATTCTGTCCTGTCCAGACTGAGGGAGAAATCGCCTCATGTTTTCAGGTATGAGTAGTAAATGTACACATACCTATTATTCATCTATAGATATATTACCAAATCACAGGAAAACCAATGTTCCAACACAACATTCTGTGTACTCAAACTTGGCCATGGTGCCTTCATTGTCTAAATTCATTTTATTTTGAAGACCAGAGACTCAAAATGCAATGAATTTTGGTTATTCTTTCTTGTAACAGTTGCAAGTGATATACTTCTGAATAAAAAGGAAATCACATTTTTCAGTATTGGCTGCATCTGTCACCTGGCAAACCTGTGTGTTAAAGCTGGAGTGAAAGCACTGCCCATGAAGCTGGATGATCTCCTGGTCGACATCTTCTACATCTTTCAGCACAGCTCCAAGAGACTGAAGGACTACAAGGAGTTCCAAGACTTCACTGAGGTAAGTCAAACACTTGTATAGTTCATGTGTTTTTTTTATAATTAAAATCAGTCTACTGATACATGTGTACACATGTGCCTGCATCATCAGCATATAAAGCTGCAAAATTCACTTTCATGTCAAAAGCTCTATTGAATGGTAGTTAGACATGCAATATTTCCCTATTCTGTTTCAGGTGGAGGAGGAGAAAATTCTCAAGCACTGTCCTACACGCTGGTTGTCCCTGGAGAAAGTCGGCAACAGGACCCTGTCACAGCTGCCTGCCCTGAAGTCATACTTTGCAAGCCATGAGGATGTGGAGAAGCCTGGGAAAGTGAAGTCAATACATGAACGGCTACAAGATCCGATGACAGAACTTGTTCTTCGTTTCATGAAGTACATCCTGCCCATCATCAACAACTTCAACACCGTCCTCCAAGCAGATAAAGCCAAGATCGGATGCCTACTTCCTGAGATGGATCGTCTTCTGAGGAAATTTCTGATCAAGTTTGTGCAGATGAGACATGTGAAGGCAGCTGATGAACTGAGGAACCTGAACTTCCACAACAAGGATCTGCAGCATGGTGATGACATGATAGCCATTGGATTGGACACAAGATAAGTCCTTCAAGACCTTGATGTTGACCCAGGCACAGAGAAGAAGTTCTTCCAGGGAGTCAGAGGATTCTATGAAGATGTAGTGGACAAAATGCTAGGGAAATTCCCCTTTGATGACCCCACACTGCCCCACCTCTCTGTCCTTGACCCCAGCAAAACTGAGACTTTGACGTACAGTTCAATTGTTCACCTGGCTGCTACTTTCTGTCCTACACTTGAGGCCGAAGATATCAAGGAGGAATGGGAAGACCTTCAGCTCCTTCCAGCGAATGCAGTCTCCAGGATTGACCCAGAAACAGAGAAGGCCAAACGAATTGATATGTACTGGGACCAGGTCATGGCTCTCAAGACAGCTCTTGGAGTGCCTCGCTTCCCTCAGCTCCTGAAGGTCTTCACAGCATTGCTGTGCCTCCCCCACAGCAATGCTGACAGTGAGAGGGCATTCAGCATGGTCAGAAAGATCCATACTGATTTTAGGCAGAGCATGCTCCCAGTCCCAGAGACCTTGAGTTCCTTCATGCAAGTGAAGATGAACTGTGACAATCATTGCTTCCAAGTGAAGCCTTCAAAGGAGATGATTGATTCAGCCAAGGCTGCCACTTGGGAGTATAACAAACAACATAGTAGCAAGAAGTGAATGATCAATGATCCTCTTTCCAAATGTTCTTCATCAGGAGCTGGAAAGATAGAATTAAATTTGCAGTGCATGTTGCTGTCCAAACGAAATTTTTATTTGTTTCTATGTGAGTTTACTTGGTGTGAGCG
>BLXT01000847.1:84264-95014 GCA_019648995.1 Plakobranchus ocellatus | reverse complement strand
ATATATATATATATATATATATATATATTTATATGTATCGAAGCCGTTTTGAATTAGTCAGATATTGCATATGGTAAACAGCCATTAAAAAAAAGTTGATATCCTTTTTTTTTCAAACAGTTAAAATTCTATGCTTTCAAGCACAGTTTTTCAGATTTCATCACTGTAAAATTCAACGAAAGCCATGGAGGTTTTTTTTCCATACTAAAAATATATTCAAAATCTGACTTTCGACGCGTTCAGACAGGTCTCAAGAATTATCAAGAGCAAGGCAGAAAGTTCGCATCATAAATTATAAGAGACTTTTAGGGACAATTCTTTCAAAAGAAATCATTTTGTATTTTCAGCGTTTAGTTGGTTAGAGATCAAAAGACCAGATACAAATCATATTCATTAATTTTACAATGTAATAAGCAATTAAGATAAAGTGAGAGGCATCTATGGCCAGTGTATAGCGAACTCATTTATTGCTTCAAGCCTTGCCACTGGCACCTATGCTTGTGAGAGGCCCCAAACCCCTCAGATTACCGTGGTGTAGACAGACAATACACAAAGACCCCAGTCACAATCCATCTTTGACATAAAATATTTTTTATCTGTGTGGGTCTTCATTTTACTACTGATCTTCAAAATTCTAGATTACGTTCACATTAGATCTTGATATCGAACTTCCAGATGACTGGGATGGGTCGTCAATGGGAGTGCCGCACCTTAGTTCTTTATCTAGAACGATATTCTTAATCTAGATTAGATTTCTTGATGTCGAATGAAGGGAAGGCGTACTCTGGCCCTAGAATGCAGAACAAATCTCTAGGCTTAGATTCCTTCGATTTCACAATCAAGGCTATCTAGGTTTCAATCCAGTACTGCGGCACAAGCACCATAGAGATGAATAATCTAGATAATTAAGCATCAGGTCTATAATTAGACCTAGATCTAGATCTTGAAGCTAGTTTCTCGTTTAGGGTGCAACAGCAGTTTAATTAGATTGATATCTAGATCTAAATATTTCCCTTGAGACAGGAATGGGGCCAAAAAAAAATTATAACGAGGCATATGACCTCAAGCCATTGATTCTCTCTCGACTCTTAGCACACAGATATATCATGCATCTATCTATAACCAGTTTAAATCAATATTTCACATTTTAGGCCAACATAATACACCTAGAATCAAAATACAGCCAATGCCTACACCGAAGACCAATTATCTATTCCTTTGTAGCCTAGACTATGCCTTTTCGAGCCCTCTGGTCCAATGGCTCAGGGCCTTGGCTGAAACTTGTAGTGAAGTCAGCTGGCTTGGCCTTGATCTAGGCCAGACATTCTAACCTTCATATTATTATTATTATTATTATTATTATTATTATTATTATTATTATTATTATTATTATTATTATTATTGTTGTTGTTGTTGTTGTTGTTGTTGTTGTTGTTGTTGTTGTTGTTATTATTATTATTAAGAATTTTAACATAGTTGATCCACAATGATCCTAGTGAACACAAGTTTCTTTATGTTCTTTATTTTTTCTTCCTCCATTTACAGAAGCCATTCCTTGGCTATATGATAAAATAAGATTGTTCTGCAGTCATTCTCTTTTAAATCTATTTAAAAAAATATAATTGATCTCTAGATGCCGAAGCAGTTTTTAAAATATTTTTTCCACATAAAAGTCGCAGGTTAGTACAGTGAGCTAAAGCGCTACCGAATAAGCCAGGTGCATTCATTCAATACAGATGTTTGGAGCTAAAGAAAAAGAAAAATACCGTACCAGACAAAAAAAAATCTCATCTAGTAGATGTATTCCTGTGTGTGAATGACGATTGGAGTGTCAACACGCGATGATAACATTTTTTGTGTAATTTCAAACATTCTACTTGTCTCATTCAATGCTTTGCCAAAGTAAAAAAGTTTTTTTGAGTGTAGCATTTATTTGGCCGAGAGGTAAGTGTACCTTTAGCTTATTAAGCATTAACTGTAGTTTAAGAATTGTCTTTTTCAAAATGTTCAATGACCATGACATAATGAAATTTCGTATGTGCACATGGTGGTTGTTCTGGCCTGTTGGGCGAGACCTCCGCTCACGAAAATGTGCCTCCTATGCAAGGATTTATCGTACATATGTTACAGTAAAAACACGTACCCGAATATTTCAGTGAATACGCGTAATCCCCGTTTCACTTGGGGATTAATCACTGAAATGTCCAGTGATTACTTGAAATCTCTAAAAAATTGTCTCACTAAGTACGCGTAATCCCTGATGCTCATTTGATCATCATTGCCAAACGTTACGACGATCATAGCATACTAGTTGTTTAGAAATAGGGGCACAGATCGAATTGATTTCTGGAATACAAACCACTAGAATACCAGCTTTTATGGCTATCTTTATTGGTCAGAGTCTTCTCGTCTTTCAATCATGACACCAAGGATATTTCTAGGATCGCCTCTCCGCCGATCAACAAGTAGAACTGGTACAACAACATTGTCACTTTTTTCGCCAGCTCGCAGATGTACGCGACTTCCTTTCACCATCGTTTCTACTTTGAAATTTGTGCATCGGCTGCTTCACGACGACGCCTTTTGATATCTTTGATGTCTTGTGTTTTCAGAAGAGAAAACAGGACCGTCAGATGGAGAGGATGAGAGAGATGCCTTGTGCTCTTCTGATTTTCCAGAAGAAACAGAAGTTTCAGAATCGTAAGCAGATGGCGCTGCTGTGTGCGACGAAGGTCCTATGAGTATATCAAGGATATCAGCTGTCTTTGGCTGGCTTGTCACATTGTATCAGTGTCGTGTGATGATGTGTTGCCGAGTTCGACTTGGAGCAGATCACGGTCTGTCACATCATGTGCTCGTGTTTCATCAATTGTAGCTTGGATCCGGTATGCGACACTATCAGATTGGAAGAGAGAGTTATCGTTGTCATAGTCTGGCCTGATTGGTGTGACAGCAAAAAGATCCTTCTCAGTCTCCTTCCGAGCAATCGCTTCCACAGGCAAAGTCGAAGTGTTAAGTCCTCCATGAGCCTCACAACCAAACGTAGCGGAATATGGAACGCTCTTTATCTCAGGATGGAAAGCACTGTTTTTCTGGAACCGAACACATCTGATTCCCGTAGGCCAGTCTTCTGAGTCATTGTCAGCCATCCATGCCACCAGCAAATATCAACGTTTGCGCGCACAACTGACCTTTGACTTTGGATATGGCGAGGCTTACCATGCACTAGTGTTAGTTCTGGTCAAACTTCCTTCTGCTCTGTAATGGCTTGTGAAGTGAACTCATATCCGTTATCACTTTAAAAAATAATGGGGCTACCAAAGAGAAATAATATGTCCAATAGATGAAAAGCGACCTCTGCAACTCTCTTAGACGTCAATGCTTGAAGGATACAAAACTTTGTCAAGTGATCCTGGTACACCAAGATCCATTTCTTGTTGGATCCAATGGCATGCTTTGCTTGTCATTTAGATCCACCTGACCCCTGGATGAGAATTCCTTGGTGAGTATTGGTCGAACGACAACATACTTCGTCATCGGCCTTTTCCTTAACAGCTCAATAACCTTATTTGGAATGTTTCCATATTTCGTTATTAATTCTTTTAACATGTGGTATTTTCCGCCATGGGGATTATCAACTGCTGCTTTCAGGGCATCGATAGTCACACTTTGGAATTAACCCTTTTTTGTTTTCTTTAAAATGATCCGTGAGGTTTTGTGTACACCTTTCTTCGATAGACATCTTGATAGACATCTTGACTTTGCTTGAGGAAGAGGAAGAATAAAGCAAGAAGCTCTGGTTTAGGCACTTCTGAAAACTAAACCGTATTCATTAAAATTGGCTCATACTCCGTCGTTAAATTGCAAATGAAGAGTTTGGCTCGCTTCCACTTCCCATGTTTAGAGATGAAGATTACGTGAATTCACTGAATGCTCAATAGTAAGAACACGTCAAATGAAAGCTCTAATTTTATGGATTTCGTGTAATCACAGACAATTTCAGCGATTACAAGAAATCCCTGAATAAAACATTCACTAAAATGCTCAAGGATTACTCGTATTTTTTAGGTACGTGGTTTTCTGTAACGCATATATGTTAAATGTGCATTCTTCTGAGTTGAAGATTAGAAAACAACCGAGAGAAGCTGAAAGTTTGAAGGAGTATAAAATGCACATTGCTGCTACAAAACCGCTATTATTTATTTATTTATTTATTTATTTATTTATTTATTTATTTATTTATAATGCGTATTCCTGCGTAAGTAGTTGTGAAAGAAACCACCCTGCAACTGGCTTTTTTCAGTATTTGAACCACGGACTCTTTACTAGGACTCTCACAAGGACTAGCGGATATCCTGGCACATACTAGTTGTCAATAATCGGTAACCGGAGAAAAGATTTTGTTTGATCTTAAGGGCCTGGAGCTCTCTGTAATCATTGAGTATGCAAATCGGTAATTATTCGGATAATGAAAGAGTTTGAATAAATTTCCAAAGCAGTGACTTATTGTCACAGTCTCAAACATATTTAAAGCTTACTACTTTGTGACAAGATAAGAATTCAACAATCGATTATCATGTGGATTAAAAGAAAGCAGTATATGAATTACTGTAGTTGAACTTACAATGTATTTCTTTCATCGGTTTATCGATCAAAGAGCTTTTGTGGACCTCTCATGATAATAATAATAATAATAATAATAATAATAATAATAATAATAATAATAATAATAATAATAATAATAATAATCACCATCATCATCATCATCATCATCATAATAATAATAATAATAATAATAATAATAATAATAATAATAATGATGATGATGATGATGATAATAATTTAACATTAAAATCGCGAAAATCCATGGTATAATCACTGCTCTATGTACTTTACATACAAATTCATGAAAAACATTCATATGCACATATGCAATTCAACAATTTTACAGAGTAATTAAGTTAATAATTCAAACTGACAAATAATGGAAAATCAACATTCAAATATATATTTAGGGGTTATAGATCTAGTACTGTTGGACTAATTCATTTATTGATTGTATGTTAAGAATAGTTACCTCTCCTTTTTTGTGTTATTTTTTATGTCGACTTCGTTTTTTCCTTTTTATTTTTTCCTTTATATTATTTGAACGTTTCCTATATTTGTTGTTATCTAGGTTATCTAGTTGAATCTTTGTTCATCTTTGTGTAACATTGTTCATAGACATGTGGCGGCTAGAGCTGTTGTTGAGTTGAATGAGCGTGGTCAAAGTGAAATACAGTATACTACAAATAATTCAGGAAAAAGAAAAAAAGAAAAAAATGGTAAGTGTGTTTTTTAAATTATTTTCTTTATTTTAATTTATTTTATTTTATTTTATTTTATTTCATTCTATTTTATTTATTTATTTATTTATTTAATTATTTATTTTATTTTGTTTTATTTCATTTTTTTATTTATTTATTTTTTCTTTTCTTTTTTTTTTTTGGGGGGGGGAGGCTTAAAAAAGGTAATTAGGAAGAAAACTACAATGATGATGCCCAATTTGATGATAATGATGGAAATGAAAAGAAGGAAGAAAAAGAAGAGTAGGTAAAATATACCTTTTTTTTCTCTCGAGAAAATAGGAAAGAAATATGTGAATGATGAAAACGAGAAAATAATAAGGAAATCAAGGACAAAAGGCGGGCAAAAAGTAAAGGATCATGAAAATTGTTCGTACTAAGAATTAAAAAAAAAAAATTCCGTGAGAGTCATAAATTTGCTTGATGTAATTTTTATGATTACATAAAGAGGCATTCACGAAAAATAAAATAACAAAAGAAGAATACTGTTGTTAAGGATATATTTATTAGTGTTATAGACACGAATTCAGTTCTGACTTACTAAGTATTCCAATTAGCCAGTAAGCACTACAAACAAAATATAATTTAGTATTTTACTTTGGTTTCATTGAGCTCTATATGCGTTAACTGATGAACCTTACAGTAAAGCAAAACGCTAAAACTTATGTTTAGCTGGTGTTTTACTTTGTAAGCATATCATTTCTAGTTGGCAGATTAAACAAAAACTTTTTAAAAACTTAAAAATGTATCATGAAAGACATAATTTAAAAAATAATGAAGTTGAGCCTTTTGATATCTTTAAAAAGTCTTTAAAAATTTTATTGGTGATGGTAACGATTTCCACTCAACTCAAAAAAATACCTTTGACCAACATAATTGTGTTAAATTCACATACTCGTATCAAACTTTTATATTCTGTAATCTTTTGTAAAACTTTTACATTTTTAATTCAACTGCCTATTCACTTAGACTTCAATAAAACTTATCTATTTAAGTTTTACATATATAAGAATAATGAAAACATACTATGACCAACCAAGAAGAAGTAGTTACTGTCAGTGTCATGTGAATACCTTTCAGTCCTTGTCCTTAGCCCGAAAGGACTTGTCAATCTTTAAGTCGTTTTAGAGCGAATGCCCGGCGTCAATGGGGGAAGAAGAATCCAGACAGCTGCTAGCCAGAATGAGGCTGAAGTAAACGAATTCAGTGATGTGGGAGACCTTTAAGGGAAAAAGAAGTTGATCATAAAAAAGTTTCCCGAGCCTGTAGTTTCTACAAATTTAATAAATCCTGGCAATAGTTTCCTACCTCCTTTGTATGTCACACAGTTTAGATAACACTTTAGTAGAGGAGAATTTCGATGAATGTGCACATCCTCATCATTTCTGTCAAGATTTCTTAATTGTCAATAATATCTGTGAAAACAAGTACATTTATTTCAGATCTTATTCGCTAGCATTTGCGATCAGTGCATCGAAATTCTCAATTCTTCAGATTTGTATTGTGTCTGTTGGCTTTTTTTTTTTAAACATTTATCCTATTTCGCATTTCCGTTGGATAAATGCAGCGATAAAATGTTATAGAATGAGTTCAAGCCACACTAAAATTTTGAAACTGAACTCATCCGATTAAAATGTAAGTTCTTTAACCTATTGCGCTTAAAGGATATTATAAGCTTATATTAAAGGATATTTTGCAGCCTTTTAATGAAAAATCACCATGCGAAATTGCTTCATTTTCGTTTTCAATCGTAAATTTAATAATGACTTAACATGTTGTAAATTGACAATTTCATTGCGTTAAGTGATGCAATGGATGCAGTATTAAATATATTCTAAAATGTTTTTCAGTAGCGTATCCATTCCTGTTGAAAGTTCATCTGTGCCTTATAGACCTTCGTCAAGCTAAGCTATCAATTGTAATAAAACCCTGCAACCCTGTTTATAAATGAAGCCTAGAAACCCATAAAGCAAACTACAGAAGGTTTCAATTGATTTTTGGAAAAGATAACATGGCACGAATGTGTTTTTGCACTATCGTCTTCGAAGTTCAATGCCTCAAACGAAAGGAATATCACATAATGATATTTGTATTTTTAAATTATTATTATAATTTCCGCCAAATGGAAATATAAAAAATAATAATACTCAAATAAGAATTTTTAAGTAAACGCAAAAATGCTTCCTTCTTTTTTTTCTTTTTTTTTGTTTTTGTAAAATCGTACATTTTTTTTTTTCTGTTACGTACCAAATTTTTTTTGAAATACCAAGCCTTGACTTGAAGGAACTGCTGCTTGGCTCTTTGTCCAAAGTCACCAATTTTGGATTAATTCCATCCGCTGTAAACATTACGTCAAACTTCACTGACTGGTTAAATATCTTCTCATAACGCCTTTGACTGAAACTATTCTCGACCGACATCTTGTTAGCATTTCTTTCGCCATTCTCTTCCTCCTCTAGTAGCCACTTTTTTCTACTTATTCTCATTATATTGTCTCTACTCTTTTGACGTGTGTTCTCTCTATCCATCTCTATTGTATTTTCCCTGTCCTCTCGCTGTCTATTGTCTCTCCCAATCAACATTCTACTCGCTGTCTCATCCCAATATCTGTACTCTATGTCTTTCTTTTTTCTGCTTTCCCTATTGAGCCTCTGCCTGTTTTCTGTGCCTTTCCTTACTCTGTTCTCCCTGTCCCTCCACTGCCTATTGTCTCTGTCCATTCTCAGACTAATTTTTCTGCCTACCTTTTGACTGATCTCCATTTCAATTCTCAATGTACTTTCTCTATTCCCCCACTGCATGTTCTTTGTGTCTGTCATCAATCTAATTTCCCTATTACTCTTTTGCTTGTTTTCCCTGCCCATCTTCAATGCTCTTTCTCTGTCTCCTCCTCGACTGTCCTCTCTGTCCGTTCTCAGCCTTCGTTTTCTGCTTTTCCACTTTTCGTTCCCTCTATCTACACTCAATCTACTTTCCATGTCTTCACGCTGTTTTTTCTTTCTACCAATAATCTGCTTTTGTTCTTGGTCTTCTGGTTGACTGTTCTCTAGTTCCAGTCTCAGTTTTCTTTCTATGTCTTCCGATTGACTTTTCCCTCTGTCTATCCTCAGTCTACTTTCTCTGTTTTCCAGTTTTTTGTTCTCTCTGTCTCTCCTCAGTCTATTTTCTCTATCTTGACACTTTCTGTTCTCTCTGCTTATCCTTCGTCTTTCTTCCCTCTCTTCATGTTGATATCTCTCACGGTCTATCCTTAGCCCACTTTCCCTCTCAACTAGCCGCCTGTTCTCTCTGTCCATCCTGAGTCTACTCTCTCTATCAACAAGTTGCCTCTTTTCTATGCCCGTCTTGAGTCCGTTCTCTCTATCAACCAGCTGCCTGTTTTCTCTGTCCATCAACAGTTCACTCTCTCTATCAAATAGCTGTCTGCTCTCTCCGTCTATCCTCAGCCCTCTCTCCCTCTCAACCGGGTGTTTATTCTCTCTATCCATCCTGAGTCCAATCTCCCTATCAACCAGCTGTCTTTTTTCTCTGTCCATCCTCAGTCTACTCTCTCTACCAGCCAGCTGCCTGTTCTCTCTATCCATCAACAGTTCACTCTCTCTATCAGTCAGTTCTTTGTTTTCTCTGTCTATTGTCAGATCACTCTTTCTATCAGTCAGCTGCCTGTTTTGTCTATCCATTCTCAGTCCACTCTCTGTATCAGGCAGCTGTCTGTTCTCTCTATCCATCCTCAGTCCTTTCTCTGTATCAGCCAGCCTATTTTGTCTATCCATCCTCATTCCACTCTCTCTTTCAGCCAGCTGTCTGGTCTTTCTGTCCATTCTCAATCCATTCTGACTATGAACCAGCTGCCTGTTCTCTCTGTTCATTCTCAGTCCGCTCTCCCTACCAGCCATGTTCCTGTTCTCTCTGACAATCTTTTTACTTTCCCTGTTTTCCCACTGCGTCCTCTGTTTGTCTATCCTTAGTTTACTCTCAGTGAATGCACATTGTTTGTTCTCTCTCCTGACGTTATCTCTATTTAACTCTTGCTTTTGTGTTGCAGTCATATTCGCTGCATGCACTTGTGTATGTATTTTACTCATTTCCTGTACTAATAATCCGTGTCCGTTAATTCTCTGTACTGTAGTTTTGTCTTCTCTGAATAGGCTCATTCTTCCTTCCTTCCCATTTTCATAATTTCTGATATGTAAATTTATATTTGTTTGGCGTTCCATTGCTTTCAGTGTTTCGTTTTGATTCTTTCCTTCTATTTCCTTTAATGTGTGAGAAGCACACTGGTATGCGTTAGTGTGATCATACGGTTTGACAATCTTTGCAGATTTGTCAAGTAACTTGAAACATGGAGTTTGTTTATATTTTTCGTAGATGACTGTGCCGTAGGTATCTCCACCACCCTGATGGAGTAAGAAAAAAATGCATGCCCTTAATTTAAAAAACAAGTAGTAAATTTGTTAATTTGTAAACAAACAAAAAAATTATGAAGATGAACATGATAAAACTCACTTGAACGAGCCACAAAATATTCACAAAATATAGTAGTAGTAGTAGTAGTAGTAGTAGTAGTAGTAGTAGTAGTAGTAGTAGTAGTAGTAGTAGTAGTAGTAGTAGTAGTAATAGTAGTAGTAGTAGCAGCAGCAGCAGCAGCAGCAGCAGTAGTAGTAGTAGTAGTAGTAGTAGTAGTAGTAGTAGTAGTAGATGTAGATATAGCAGTAGCAGTAGCAGTAGTAGTAGTAGTAGTAGTAGTAGTAGTAGTAGTAGTAGTAGTAGTAGTAGTAGTAGTAGTAGTAGTAGTAGTGGATGTAGATATAGCAGTAGTAGTAGTAGTAGTAGTAGTAGTAGTAGTAGTAGTAGTAGAAGTAGTAGTAGTAATAGTAGAGGGATTTATTAACATTCCAAGGTTCTTAATCAGTATAAAAATAGCAGTAAAAAGGATTTATTATGTACTTTTAGGCCACGAAGATGAGTAGCTAGTCCTTCGGTGAGGGGGGGCACCTGCTGGGCAGCTGACATCAGATGTTGAGACCTGGCACCATGGATAAGGATCAGTATGGAGGCGACCATGAGGAAAAATGACACTGTTTTTCGCATGGTTTTGTGTTCTGAGGAGGCAGTGGATTAAAATAGTGAGCTAAGATTATGTTTTGCTCATGTTGGTGATAATATTAAGAAGTCTATTCTGGTCTCTTTTAGTGTTGCACATGTGTACATCTGTACATAGTCTTCTTTCCAACAATAAATGATAGATGTTTGAAATAGATGAGCTCTTATGTCTCTTTATGTATCTCTTATTTTCTCTCCCTCTTTTTTCTCTCTTCCCTCTTCTCTCTGCACCCCTCTCTATCTTTTCGTTTTCTCATTCTCGTGTGTCTTTTTCTGTTTCTGCTGACTCTTTCTCTCATTCA
>BLXT01000847.1:70770-84240 GCA_019648995.1 Plakobranchus ocellatus | reverse complement strand
CCTCGAATCTTTCTGATGCCGAGAAAAGTTTTTTTTTACAAGGCAAAAAAAATGAAGATTGAAAGGTAAATGCGATCGACAGTAAAAATTAAAGGAAAGGGAGATGAAAAGTTGAAAAGTCAAAGACTCGGAGGGTTAGTAAAAGAAATAAAAAAGGTAAAAACTAAAACAGGGCAAACGAAAGGAAGAAATATTATATATAGGAAGATGAGTTTTAATTTTACGCGTAAAACCTGCAAGATGATCTCAAGTTTTTGAGGCCAGGGTTTGTTAAAGTGATTCGAACCCGAACTTGCGAGAGAATGATCCTTGTAAGTTTCAGGAAAAGTTCGCCAGTCATTGAACCACAAACTGAGAGAGTGGGAGGGGTTACCAAACTGCGCAATATCCAATCTGAAAGTAAATTACTCATTCACGTTGCATTTGAGTTCTCTTTGAAGTGTTTTCGATGGGAGCATCGACGATTATTTAATCAATTGTCAGGTTCAACGGACACGGTCTTGTACTGACAATTGTGTAGTCAATGTCTGAAGTTGCGTAGGCAAAATTTTGAATTTTACCATTCTGACTGTTACTACTTATTGAATTTAGATCTACATCTAGGTAATTGCAAGCCAAAAATATCGCATGTAACGCTTGGAATGAAAATGTAAAAAAAAAAAAGCGGCTATTGAGCAGCGAAACTTCTATAAGACTCAATGAACTAATAATTAGACTAAATCATCCGCAAAGGTCTCATGCCTAAGATTATCCCCTACAAAGATTTACAGCAAAGATCTGAACCCAATCTTTATTGATTATGTAGGCCTACACCAAAAAACAGTGTGCGACATTATTTTGATGCGATCTTTTCCATAAATAAATCAATTTTAAAAAAAAACGGATTGGAAACGAAAATACTAAATGAGACCCAATTACTGGAATGAGACATGATTTTGAAAAAACATGAATTATGTTAGATATGACATCAGTGATCAAACTAAAAATTACGACCATGTCACGATGTACCTAGATACTACACAGATAAAGTGGGGAATTTCCCGAAATGAATCTATTTATATTTAATTTAATTAGTTGCTGTAAAGAAATGAAGGCTTTACATTCTCTTGAGTAACTCTTTAGTTTTTTGTACGCTCATATGATTCCCGTTAATAGCAGATTAACTGGCCTGAATGAATACGAAAATAGCAAGATCAAAAAATCGTTGTCAAGTAATATCCTACAATTAATTAACGGCAATATTAGTCTGTCTTTTGAAGGTACAATGTTTCAGACTTGTATGCAGGTTATATTAAAGCAAGACTGAGGTTGCTGAGATGGCAAAACAGACAATTGATGGTGAGGATGTTTCAACCATCTAATTGGCAAGGAGTAAAACCATGTTGACTATTGTAAACAAAAACAACAACAAAATAGTAATAACAATAATTTAAAAACAAAATTTAAGGCACTATACTCTTCAGAGAAACTCGATAAAGCCAGAATCACTACCTAATCCGAGCTTTCTAGTGCAAAGGCAATTTTTTCACCACCACAGACACATTAGATAAAAAAGACCCATACAAAAGTTATGACTTACTGAATAGAATGAGATTTTTTAAAATAATAGAGAGCTCAATTTTCGCAAAGTATCTTTCTGCGTCAGCTCTCGCTAGATGTGATTACAATCTCTTTTCAACGAAATAGCACATGCCTTAAAATATAAACGATCAGGATCACCTGTTGGAAGTATAAAATGCAATTCAAAATTTGGAATCCAAAGAATACAATGGCAACTGAATCATAAGGCAAGGAAAGGTAGCAAAGAAGTCACCAACTCAAAATATAATATAACGGTACTTACGAGATAATGCATTTGCAAATTTATATTATAAGGTTCTTTTTTAACTGAAAAAGGCAACACTTTTTAATGTATTTGTTTCGTCATATTTGACTGAAGAAGCCGTTTGGTAACTGTATATGATTTATCAAAAATGATGATTGGTGCTTTCAAAGTTTACCAATGAAAAAAGGACAACAATTGACCTAATGTCGCCATGGAAACCGCCGCTATCTTGCATTTCAATAAGGTATTTCAGCAATTTTCAAAATCTATCTGCTCTTACTTTTGAAGTTTATAAAATTTTACCTACATTATCTGGGAGGGGTTTTTTGAGAAGTTAGTGGAGAAGTTATTCATTTATGTAAAAAGAAATTTTATAAATATTAGCTTTTTTAATTCTATATATAACTGACATGCAATAAAATGCATGATGATTACAAAACGGCAAGATGCAAAAGCTTGCACTAATTCATACCAAAAAAAATTTTTTTTAAGTTAACTCCTCCAAATACCTGAATTTTCCAATCACCCATACGCCAAATATGAAAAAAGCAAATTGCTGTGTCACAGAAAACATTCACGCAAATGAAGCCTATTCCCACTTACAAAAATATGTGTCTCACCTACATAAAAGATCTAAGCGTGTGCATGGTTGATTCTTTGTTCGGATTTGAATGTTGGTCGTTGAACTAAGATCTATGAAGAAGACTAAGCAGCCGAAATAATGGTACCCCAGGCAGATCATGTAGGTACCTTGGACCGAAAGGAAGAAATATGAAGAAGTGATGGAAATGGCTGGATACTAAAGGTTCTTACCCAAAACCATCACAGAGGGGCAGCTAAAATGGCTGGATACTGAAGGTCCTTACCCAAAACAATCGGAGAGAGGCAGCTAAAATTGCTCGGACAAATAGAGTAAATGAGGTGGAAAGATAGCTTCAGTATTGCAAGATTTGTGAATTAAAAGCAGAGGGACACAGCTAACAAAATTCACAGACAGTCCATACATGAAAAAAAAGAAATTCCTAAAAACAATCTCGTCAGGAAAACTTGCGTCAGAGAGAAATGGAAGGTCATGATCGCTGATTTCTGTAATATACCTGGCACATGAAGAAGAAAATACAATAGTATCGTTGAAAGTAGCTTTGGCACTTTGGTGGTAAAATGGATAGCGAACCCGCCTTGCAGAGACTCTTCTGAATCAGTCAAGCCTCGCCATTGGCACCCTGCTAGCCTGACGGAGAGCCTGAAAGCCTAAGATCACCTTGTTGAGGATTGGCTATGCCCAAAAAATCGAAAGTAGTGTTGATATTTGGTTTAAAAATTCATATTTCAAAAGCATGATATCGAAAAATGCCTTTTAGGAAAACCTTAGCAATGGCCATGACAAATTTAAAAGAAATCATGTATACCTATACCTGTGCTGCGCTATATCTTTCAATTTTCCAGTGATGGCTAAATGTTCTAAATCCTTTTGTCGGCAAATATGTCCAAAAAATTTTAGTTGGTTCTGTTTTATGTTTCGATTCATGATCACTTAAGGTCAGTTTCTTTCAGTATCGATTCAAAGAACTTTTTTTACTTTTATGATATCCCCCGTCGTTTTTCTAATAACCACATCTCTACTGCTTCTAGTTTTCTCTCAGTTTCCTTGTTAAAAATTAATCATATTCCTTAAAGCATGCCAGCCTGATTCGCTAAGACTCTCCACTCTGCAGCATGTGTAATAGCAGATTAGAAGGCTCTATAGATTCCGGTACCGTTACGTTTGAAGTCTCACCAGTAGGATATACCGAGGATCGGGGACCAAACTTCGTACCTGGAGTTACGACTTTTTAGAATTGGGAGAGATGTTGTAGGGGAAAGTAAAACGCATCTTGAGCCCAAACGGCTTATCTCTACGTCAAATGGGCCGGAAGTTGTAAGCAAAAAAAGATTTTTCGTATGTACATACCATAGTTTTTTTAGAATACAAAATGTCGTAACTCAAATTACGACTCTTTGGTTGCTACGTTGTTTACAAAACAGGTTGTATATTATACATACGACTATTTGGTTTCAACCATCTGATCAATTTAAGTGGCGTAAATCTTCATACGACCCTTTGCTTTTCAAAATCACTTTATCTTACTCACTTTTAACTTTGAGATATTCAAAAGATACAACTTTTACAGTCTTTTACAACGAAACCAAATAAAGGTTACGTTCACCACCGATTTCCCAAAGAAAACAATACTGTTACATCAGAACGGATGTCCGCTTCCGTTGCTGCATTCCTCTCAGCCAATACTGTACTTTGAATGCTGCGCAAACGCTCTTGCGTCTTATATTGTAAGCTTATTTACTCAAGTCAGACGATATCAAACAAATGTGAAGATGGATATTTCCCCCTACAGACAAGATGGGTAGCATCAGTTCTATGCAAATGATATTAAAATCGATAGTTAAATGAGTGCTATGCAGAGAAAATGGTTTTTTAAGTTGTTTTGCGTTATTGTCAGTCAACAGGTGATTCAATAAGATTTTGAAAAAGCAATAGGGATGTCTATCTAAAGTAACTTCATAAACAGAGTGTCAATTGTTCTACTCAGAGCATTATGAAATAGCAGGATGAAAAAGATGAATCGTCTTTATAAGAGCTCAAAACATGCCAAGTGCAAGTTACTCTTATGGTACAGAGAAATTGTCTTTGGAATACCCAGTCCATGATAAGGCTGCATTCTTTAGCTATCAGAAAATGAGAAGGAGTCAAAAGTTAAGGATATTTTAAAACGGCCATGGTCAATGGATGCTATTTGATTTGTGTGTGTGTGTTTAGGGAACGGAATTAACTTAGCAATTATAATAAGATCTTAAAAAGTTTTTAATCTGTGTAGGCCTGCAGTAATTTAAATTACATTAGACAAATTCATGTTGCGATTTTTTTTATTGTTGTTTTTTGAAAATTACCGTTTTACCGTTATTTATGTTGCATGTCACGATGTATGTCTCAATAAGTAGATTTTTAATGCAACTATAAATTTTTTGCATTTTCGTCTTCTTCTTAAAGCATTTTTTTCAACATTTTTTTTCTGGAAATTTTTGGCATTTTTTGCCA
Organism: Plakobranchus ocellatus; assembly: GCA_019648995.1. Classification (NCBI taxonomy): domain Eukaryota; kingdom Metazoa; phylum Mollusca; class Gastropoda; family Plakobranchidae; genus Plakobranchus; species Plakobranchus ocellatus. The sequence goes on along the minus strand of BLXT01000847.1, from coordinate 79,321 downwards.
TAGTCTGAGATTTTAATTGGGGAGTGTTTTTTCCACGGCATACCGTGAAATCGTAGCGATATATGATTTTTACACGGCATGTCGCACAATCGTAACGATATGATTTTTACACGGCAGAAAGTGGAATACAATAAGTATTAACAAATTTTTTACACGGCAGGCCTTGGGAATAGTATCAACATGATTTTTACTGTAACTAAACGATAAAGAATATTATTGAATCGTATATTCTTGCTTCCAACTTGCTTTTTTTTTTAGCATCAGACCATGAATTTTTTTTTTTCTTTTAGGAATAGTATTTTCACACGGTGACTTCGGGTCGAGATTCTTTGACACAGCTTGGCTCACGCATACTATTGGGGCTAGAATACATAAATGTTAATTTAAAAAAAATTGTGAACAGAAGTATACATGCATTGTTTTATTACGCAAACATTATAGATGTATCATTGTTATATGTATCATAGTATGAGACAAATATTACATGCCTTTTTGTTTCTCTGTGTATGTGTGTGTATACAGTAGAGAGCTCTTCTGATAATTATATGATGCGCTATTGTAAAATAAAAAAGTATAGGCATAAAAGAACCGTTTCGCAGGTCATTGGCAATACTGGTACGTCCGTTTTATTTTGTGGATCTAAGATGTGTGTGAGTGAGATAGATCCAAAAGCTGCTACTACCAGGCCTACTGGATTGGTGAAAGCTTGTTGAGAGATTGTTGTGGGTTGATCGTTTGAATTTAATCAGCTTACACATACATATTATTATTGCTTAAGATATACCACGGGAGTAAGTAAAACTATTCTATTGCATGTACACAAAATTAATGAGTTCGTATCGCCAGACTTCTATGCGTTCTACTTTCAGCCTTGAATGCTAAATAGACCTGTGCAAAAAATTACACAAAGGAGCGTCTTTGCGCTTCATTGGACAAGAATATTTGCTCTTAAAAGAATTTACTGCGCAAAATCACTTTATCGATCGCCATCATTCATCTTTTTTTTTTTTAGCTTCATTTATAAATATTACAAACAGTAACACTATGTATACGAAAGTATATTCTGCTGAAAGGTGCTCTTTACTTTCCTTCTTTCCTAAGGTCATACATTCTCTATGGTGTTAACCAATTTAGCTAAAGCTAACTTTGAGGTAGGTTTTTTATATATAGATTACACTAACTTATTTATTTAGGATGTCAGTTTGATTTTTGCTGTCATTTATCTATTTTGAAATAATTCTACCGACATACAAATAAAAGCACTTTCAAAAAATATAGTAAATTTACTACTTCTTATTTGAAAGTGTAAAAATAATGTCCTTATCTTTGTCGTCAGTACATTTATCTTTTGCTTTGGTACATTAATTTCTTTTTTCAAATAACTGCCTTCCTCTATTATTCCCTTGTTAAGTTGTAATAAAGCAGTGGAATCCTGATAAATTCAACCCATCGGGACCAAAACAACGTACATGTATTGACTTTGAGCAAGGCTGATTTTAGTGTATTCATTACAAAACTTACAATGTGGAGGGGGAAAAACGCCTTTTTTAAGACTTTTCCTCAAGAGACTTCATTTTGTCAGGACTCCATTATGAGCATTTCGCAAATTTAGAACACTTTGATTGGAACAAACTAAGTAAAAAATAAAACGCAAAGAACATGCTGATAATTTATTGAATGATTTTATTTTCGCAGTTTTATTATTACACTGATTCGTGTGGAGATCAAAATAAGATAGATAGTTTTTGACGATGCTATGGATTGCCCATTATAATTCGCTTGGTTATCCATGAAATCATTCATGTTTTTGTTGTTGTTGCTGCTGTTGTTGTTGTTGTTGTTGTCGTCGTCGTCGTCGTCGTTTTTGTTGTTCGAGGGGACAGTAAAAATGAAAATGATTCAAGTACATATACCATAGAAACAGTGTCGAGAGCCATGAATGTTTAAACTACTAGCCAATGGGCAACTGTGATCACATGTGCTGAACACAAGGCACAGAAGAATTTTGTCAATGGGGTGGTTCATCAGACTTCTTGGATTAAAAAAAAATTTTTTTTTTAATTTTGAGAATAATAAAAGAAACAAGGTGAATTGCAATGTTAAAATAATCACACTCACTAAGGAAACGCATAGCCATAGTGTTCTGACTCTCAAAGACGGCTATACGAAGGTCCAGCGGATGAAAAGATACGTTTGGATTGAGCATTGCTGGATATGAGAAATTTGGGTTTGAATAAGACTAAAATAACGACCCCAAGAACATTTGAAATCAAGTGTTGGTTCCCCAAATCCATGTACTATTCTTCAAAAACTTCAACGCAAGACTTTGATTAGATTTTCGGTATAGTTTCCAGTGTGTGGCATCTTGAGAGATAAATATTTCTTAAACCGCGGCGAGAGATTAAGTTATGTACAATTAAAGTTTACCTTGAAGAACTTCTTTGAAGAAATTGATCTTATGACTAGTAGGATTGCAGGGTTATGAAACAAATATAGCATGATGGCCTCTTAATTGTCACAACTATGCACAAGAATCCGTTATAATTGTTGTGTGGAAGTTATATAATCTTGAAAGTGCAATCCATACGCGTATTTTTTTTTTTTACCTTCGAAAAGCAAGCGGCGACAACACCAGCAATTCTACTTAGTATACGCGTTCCTCATTGTTGGATATTTCTTTTACCCCTGTAGATTTCATTACCATTTTAATGTTTAAGAAACAGCATATTATTGAATGGTTCTTGGTTCATAACACATAGCTGAACGCATTTTTTTTTTGTATACAATAAATAACCATGACTTGTAATGAAAGTTTACAAACCTACCGATGCTGAGCATATTGCTTCATGAAATGTACTGATATCATTGGAAGGAGCTTTGAGTTAAGTTGATCGTGATGCGACATCATGACGTTTATGAGAAGACCTTAGGTGAAAATTTTGATGTCGACTTAGTATGTTAATGCGATGAAAATCTTATAGAAATGTTCTTTAGAGCTTATGGGGTTACATTTCTTCCCTTTTTTTTTCTCTTCCAAATTTATAAAAGGCACATTTTTTGCCGCAACACTACTGTTCTACTGTTTTCCCAACCTTATCATTAATCTTTGAAATTATTGGTGCTGGCTATTCTTTCTTGTTACGCGGATTTCTTTTTCTTGAGTGATAAAAATTCTTGGATGTTTGTTTCTCTATTATGTCTTGAAACTGTAAATACAGCCAGATTTATTATTAAGTCCCAGCATATACCAAAAGATATGCTAAAACATGGCAATGACTCATTTCCCATACTCTTGACAAGGGTCACTTATAGAAATTATTAACAGTGAGACATTCTAGATGAGTAAAAGAAGTGTGAAACTTAATGCAAGCAAAACTACATTAATTGAATCATACTATAGTGAATTTCGGAAAACAGCCTACTCTACTGTAGTCTGAGTATATCAACTTAAATTCTTGAAGAAAATGTAGAAAAGTAATAAAAAATAATAGATGTGATTAGAGATACGACATTTGTTCAGGTAACATTAAGTTTCCAAAGATTTCCATTAAGATTTGTTTGTAATCTAAGGCCTGTAAGCCAAGGATAACATTTCAACCCAAAAGATACATTTCTAGGTCTTAATTTTAACACTTTACATTCCATTAGTTCCGAATTTAGGTCACGATTTTGAGAATATAAGTCAATTGTCAGCACTAAAGATTTTATGATTGTATCTTTGATTACTTTTGCTTAAACTATATCCAAGTCAATATTAATATCTTGTCAGTTTAGTTCTGGTTTGTTTTAACTCCTTTTTTTCAAAATTGGGAGAAATTTTAGTAATGGATGGGTACTTAAATAAACTCTTATTTCAATTACAGAATGAAGAGTTGCGTCCCTCCAGTACAATGTTTTCAAGGTCTAGATTGTTCTAAATCCACATCTTTTCTAAGTCTTTTAGTGCTTGTTTATTCTAACTCCGTTTGAGTCAATCAGAAAGTAGAATTTTTAAAGTTCATCAAGACTGGATTTGTCCTACCTCCTGGGTGCGGCTATATTTTTAGTTCTTTGTTTGTACTAAGTCTATAACCCAATGAAATTGCCGGATTGGGATTGGCCTGCTTTTGTTCGAGTCTTGCAACATTCAAAATAGCGGCCATCGTTGAATTTAAGAGCTGTGAAATGGGTAAAAAATGTCGCTTCTAACTTTTTGTAAGTCCTTTTTCCTTTAGTATATGATGTATGTTCAGCCTGATAATTCTGAAGGAAAGCATATATAAATAAAAAGTTTTTTACCTAGGCATTCATTTCTCTCTAGGGCACCTACAATACTGTTTCTGTCCTACGCGGACATCATCAGGGTGCAGAATAATAATAATAATAATAATAATAATAATAACAACAACAACAATATAATAATAATAATAATAATAATAATAATAATAATAATAATAATAATAATAATAATAATAATAATAATAATAACAACAATAAAGGTAAATAAATGAATAGATAAAGAAATGAAATAAGATAGTTTTCGCTGACAGCTGGGTTAAATTCTTGTTTATTCTAATTCCACCCAAACCCAAGAGACTTACAGTAATTGATCATTCCGTTAAGTTCTTGTTTGTTCTAAGCGCAGGCAAATGTTAGTCGCCTAAGTCTTTAAAAGCTTATGAATGATCTAGACTTTAGATTCTACAATCAAATGCAAACTCTTGGAAGACGTATAACCAAGGTCACAAGATAAATGTTGCCTTTTAGTTTTAGATAATGCTATATCATTTTGATTCTTTTTTAAGCAGAAGTGAGATGTTTCTAATTTGAAATCGTTATAATAAATAGCCATTTAATTTTTTTTCTTTAAAATTTCAATAATTTGAATAATAAATGAATGTTACGGTGCTGCTGTAATCACTGACTAGTAGCTTGTGCAGAACGATCTGTATCATTTCTTAGATATGACAGCGTTGCTACTACTGTTCATGACACTCTAAATGAAGTATTGGACGTGAGCGAAGATATTACTGTCGCCCCCAACCTGAAGTCTCTGATCCTCTATCAACGACAACGGATTGTTCTCAAGTCAAAATCAGAGGCAGCAGAATTTGCTTCTACGTAGGGATTTACAGAATATTTCTATATTACGCAATGCTTTTTGTTTTATTTAAAAAGACTAATGATCGTTTCTAAAATGAATTATTTTGTATGCAGTACATCCTAAGTCTGTTTCTTATTTTAATAAATTGAATTCTAAGCAGAAATAGTTACTTTCATTTGGGTTCTAAAACACCTCATAAATTGCTGACTTAATCAATATAAAATATATTATTAGCTTTTCCTCACAGCTTCATCACAATCTAAGGAAAGCATTATGACTGTCACTCAATCTACCTAGCCCTTCATCTAAGAGCAACTTCTTGCCTCATTCACTACGGTAACAGAGATGACAGTACATGCATAAATGTAGAAATAGAAATGATGATTTGATCTTCATGTCAATACCTCTTATAGCAGGTCTCAATGGATTATCCGTCCAAGAAACGTTCATGTAGGATTTGAACATATTTCAAGGGAACAACCTTATTTATATAGAAAACATTTCATGTTTTTTTACACTTTTGTTCGCAGTTTCAGCCGAAGAAGAAGAATAGATTTGCTTTAGGATCCCAGTACATCTGCTAAAGTTACAGACGGGATCAGTGATGATTTTTAAAGTTCAAATGACAATGTTGGAAAGCATGTGATCCTTCTGCTTAACAAGCTGGCCTCACTAATAAAATCCCTGCTCTATCTCCTGAATGGTTCAAGTAAGCTTAGTCTGGTTAGCAATAATTGATTAAATTGATCGCAATTGAAAAGAATCTGATCCCTAACATTCAAACTCGATTATCTCAGTTTTACAAATTGTGGAGTTAGAATAAACAAGAACTAGGGTGACGATCTTACTCAGTCAAGAGATAGATCGAATAAAAACTACGTTAACTACAACTTAATTTAACTTAATATTGTTTTGACAATGCTATTTTAGCTCGAGATTATTTGAAACTAGTGTAAAAAGGTATTTTCATTTAAGACAATTATAGGATTAGTTATAAGATATCCGTGTGCGAGTGTCATGCTTTTTAAATTAAATGAAAGATCCAATAAATATTTAACTTCATATACAAAAAATTTGATTATTAATATTCAACGACAAGGTATGACGATAAAGCAATCCAGGCTATCTAAATATAGTGACTTTGATTACCGGTCATCGATTACCACCGACACCCGAGTCTCTGTTTTACCCAAATCTAATACAAGGCACCTCTCAACCCCTTCCGTCGTTTGTTTACAAATAAATAATATCACTGTTATCTGAAAAATTGAAATAATACGTCAGACTGCCTTGTCGGAAATGCAGAACCTCCACTTTTGGAGGCGTGCTTGTAAAAATTGTTTATAAAAACTCGTTATTTTAAAATATCAGCAACTTTCTAAAATCTACGAGTGTTGAAAGAAATATTATATGTTGAAAGAACAGTTAAACGCACAGAAAAGTATAAATGAAATTAGACTAAAAAATTTTTCATACAGATAACAAAAAAACAACAACTAAACTGAACAAAATAAACGAAATTTTAAACAAGAAAAAAGTGACTAAATGCAATGAATAGTCTCTTTACAATGTCCAGTAAAAGGTTCACATATTGATATCTCTCATTAGAAATTAATCAGCTCACTTTTTTTAAAATCTTATAAGCACTGGTGATAAACTCAAATAGCCTAAAACATTAAAGTACGAGATTTACATTTTGACCATCGATAGACCCAAAACGAAGTATTGCATTGGTGTTATACATAGTGCTGCAAACCAAAGGATTTTTTTCGGCAAAGCCCTCCAACGAATGTAGCATCAGAGAAAATCACTCTCACAGAACAGAAGTATCGCAAACAAACAGTTACGTTACCGCTACTGTGATCAAAAGAAACTTTATTTTCAAACGGGCCGTTCAGAAATGGTTTGAGTAGGGAAAATAAAATGAGAGGACACAAGATAAAGTCAAAATTGGATTTTGGATACGAAAAATGCAGTTTCGTGGACACTTGATCGCCCTAACACACTCAAAAAAGTAACTTTAACAGAAAAAAAGGAAATAAAGCAAGAATAAACGAGTTGCAACAAAGCTTAAATGATTTTATGCATTCCAAAAAAAAGGAAGGCAGGAGAATTAAGTGTTTGTATTAGTTTCATGGGACCGTACAAGCCCGTCAAGGTGCGGTGAAAGAATATCGTGGATTCAAAATCTTGCGTTTGATTTAAAAGAAAAGGAATTTCATATCCTTTTGCATCGCATTATTATAAAAAGAAATATGAATAATTTTTATAAATGTGCGAACATAAATCTAATGCCAAAAGAGAATAATAATTTCAATTAAGCTTGCAGGTGTTTTTAATGGTTAAGCATGTATGATTAAAGACTTACCTAGGTATGGGTGTGAAATTGCTCAGTAGTTTGCGATTCACAGATTAAAAGACTTCGAAGCCCTGCTCTTTTATAGCAATACCAGGGGTAGTTGAAAAGACACGCATTATTTTTTTTTTTTTTTTTTACATTACCGATGGAGTGAAGAAATACGACGGGGGTAACTAATGGTGTAGGGCCTATTTTAGGACTAAATACTAAGTTGTGCCAAATAATATAAAGCAAGAAGAGAGAGAAAAAGAGAGAGAGAGAGAGAGAGAGAGAGAGAGAGAGAGAGAGAGATTTGGGGAGCAATTGAAAAAGAGAGAATAGAAGGGAAGAAACGGAAAGGATATTAAGGAGAGAGGCAGGAAAATGAAATGGCTAGAGAGAATTAGTTTTACTAGGAAGAAGCGAATCACTCCAGAATGACAAAATGATCCAAATTTCCTTTCATGCTTACTCACGCATAAAAATTAATCTTGTCTATAAAATGTCTCAGTTCAGCAAAAGGGATGCACCTGTCAATTCAGTAAGTGCATTGATTGTAACGATATAGAATCGTTCAGCTGCTGTCACAAGAGACTAATGGTATAAGAAGGGTGATTGAGTTTTTTTGTTGCCAATAGCTTTAAGTCACACACGCACAAAGAGCTTTCAAGAAAACAAACAACGAAAGGCTGATTTAAAAATATCATATATTTTTATCTTTTATTTGTTTGATAAGAATAAACACCAGTCTCATTTGCCTTGTTATGTGCAATCCATAAAGAATCATACCATTCCATTAAAATCTTTAACCTTTGAAAAGTAATAAAACTGAAACTGGGTTCGCTTTTGTCACTTCAAACAATCATTAATTTCAAGGCATTGTGAGACTGTGAGTGGGGAGTTATATACAGCCGAGTTTTATAACTGCTTTATCAGATAACCGAATCCAATTTGGCGCCAGCCCAGTGCAGACCAGTGGTGCGTCTAATAGTTTCATTAAACTAGTTCTGTCGCAGCCCAAAGGTAAAATCATGTCCTCAATCACAGAAGCGCCAAACTGAAATTGGAAGGATACGTGGATCGAAATTTGACCATACATTTATAATATATATATATATATATATATATAT
>BLXT01000838.1:221702-242240 GCA_019648995.1 Plakobranchus ocellatus | reverse complement strand
AAAAAAAAAAAATAGATTTAGATATAGGCCTATTCCTTGAGCATATGATTTAGATGTTCTACTGAAAAATATACACCTGGATAATTTTTTCTTTTGTCTAGGCAAGGGTCACCTTCAGTAGGTGGCTCTGGCCTTGCACCAAGCCAGCCAGCCTGTTATTGATGCCAATATGAAGCCAACATAACATTGCTAATTTCATAATCTGACCACTGCCTTGAACAGTAACATTTTGTGAGAGATGAGAAAAAAAATCACTGCTAAGACTATGTTTAAAATAGTAATTGAGAAATTTATTGCATTATTATGACACTGAATACGATGAGATTATCAATTTGAATGAAAGAAAGGACCCTTTTTGGGGGGCTTTCTACCATGGAGAAGGGGCTTGGTTTGTTTGAGAGATAGGGCCTAGATCTAGTGATCAAGAAGGTAAAAGTGTATTTTAGATGCGTAAATTATGAGACTCAAATACAAGCCTGTCTAATTGAAAATGTTCAAGATAGGGATCTTCTTTTTTTTGAACAGCAAGTTCCTGTTATTTTACACGTCGAGAATATGTGGATGGCTCTAAAATGAAAATTGCAGTTTGGCACATCTTTTCCCACCCTATGATGCCTATCTCCATGACTTTGTCTTTCGCTATAGGCTTTGTGACGAGGACATGTTATAGTGTTTTTTGCTATGTTAAAGATTATAGCTGACAATTAGCCCCTATAAAAGTATGCTATGTAGCAGACAATTATTGCCTGTAAATGTGTTACAAAGGCAACTAATGTTATTGTTGAATGTTTCAGTGTAATAAATTACGCACCTAAATAAAAGTAAAACATATATTAACCTTAATAATTTACGCACCTAAAATGCACTTTTACCGATCAAGAATTTATAGTAATATAAATGATTTTCTAGATCTAGGTCTAGATTATAGGTAGGGCCTAGATCTATAGGACTATTGTCTAAAGGCAAGTCTCTATTTTCTGATTTAAGCTAAAACAACATCTAGATCTAATTAATGTTCATTGCACAAACCCATGATATAAAGTAGACGTTGACTCTTTCCACGTCACAGCTGAATAAAATGATCAGACTTAAGCCTTTCTTGACTTATACACGTTAGGCCCCTAGCCTTTTTTTTAAAAAAATAATATTAGATGCAAGCGCAAATGTTGAAATCAACATTTAATTTAGATCTGGTCGTTTTTAACTTCGTCTTTTTACATCCCCTGTGTTTCTTGCGATATTTATGCGAAGAGATACTAAAATCTAGATTAAATTTAGATGCAGACTGAGTGTAGATCTAGTAGATTCTAGACTAATTAATAAGCTTATCTCAAACTTGTGTAAATTCTTCTAGTTTCGTTTTCGTTCATAGTTTCAGACGAGGCTTTCGAGAGTTTCGTAGGATTTGTTTTTTCTTACCATAAAAGAGCGTTAGTCGTGTCACCTCTTCCACATGAGACTGCCGTGGGCTTGCCTATTTTGCTGTCTTCCGGATCGGAATAATCATTTTTCTTTTCACCTTCTAATCTTTATAATATTAATATATTATATTGTTAAAGTAGTAGTTATTTCTTGGACCGGAGTCACAGAAAACCTGAACATTGCATTAAACTAACACATTTAGGCTAGACCTAGCGTTTGAACTGAGGAAATAAAGTCGTCGCCTGGAAAATGCCCAGGCATCCAATTACCCGAACGCCACGAAATCAAATTTAATGTGTGTTAATTAATCTTTGCTTTAAGTTGACATTTTGTTTTACGTCTCCTTAGTTTCTCGCGATACTTATGCGGGTAGAAATTTTACTTTTGTATATCCCCGAATTCTCAAGTTCAATGTTGAGGTCGTATGTCAAAACCATGGTGTCAGGGATATTTTCAGATTTCCTTCCATTCGTATTCTTGTAAAGCGGTACATCAGTAAAAACACTGAATAATTTTTATTTAAAGTGTTTCTGATACTGCAAGCAATTCAGGCATGTATAGATTTCATTATAGGAGGACAAACACCAACTTAAATCTTAAATGATTAAAAAAAAAAAAAAAGCAAACAACGTAGTGAATACATTAAAAGGTTTCACCTTTAGGCTTTTCTAGTGTGAAAACATGTTATGTATTAGATAGCTTATCGTGCTTAAAAACTGATAGTAGAAACTAACATAACCTGCAACAATAGGCTGATATTTTTGTATTTGAATCATACACCCACACACATTTATGTATGGTATGTATAAATATGTGTGTGTGTGTATACATTTCTTATCCGTGGCTGGTCCCTAATCCGTGTCTAGCGCGTTAATTCGAGTCCAAACTGTGTCACTGAAGCCTTTTATAGAGAAAGAGTGCGTATTCATTTATTTTCATTCCGGGTCGGTGAAATGTTTTTTTTTTTAAACTTTCATTTTTGACGCATAAAAAAAAAGAAAAAATAAAGGTTCAAGTTGTCCTCTAAGGCCTTTAAACCAGATGAAACTAAATGACGATGTTAGCAATAAGTGCCCATTATGGACACTGAGAGTCTGCTTCTCTTCTGGTACATTTTGTATTTTGTTTTGTTTTAATCAAAGCACCCCTCAAACATTTTCAAATATCATGACACCAATTGACACCAATGTTATACATTGCGACAAAACAATAAATTAATTTAGTGGAATGAATACGACAGAGGATATTAGATTGAAATATATGCACACACACACACATAGATAAAGAACAAGAGGGATAAATATAACACCCCTTTTTCTAGAGAGTGAAAGAGAGCGAGCGAGCGAGCGAGAAAGAGAGAGAGAGAGAGAAAGAGAGAGAGAGAGGAGTTTGAGAGAAAGAGAGAAAAAGGGGGAGATGCATACAAAACAAAACAATCTTTTAATTAGTTACGCTTTGGGGCATTTAAGTGGGTTTCATAGTCTCTTTCAGTGTTTAAACAACTCTTGATAAGGACTTGATTTCAGGAAAGTCTTTTTATATCCAAACTATAACCTCAGTTGTTTTATAGACCTCACCCCAGCACACAACTTAAAGGAGGGCTGCATTCCGAGGATCACCATCATTCGAGATAAAATGTTGTATGATATCCGTTGCATGTGTTTGTTTTTTAATAGCTATCTCTTTAAGCTTTCAAACTTCTTATCCGATACGTTTAGACACGATTTCAGTAAATTGCTTGATTTCCTATCCAAGTATGATATCAACATCATCATCATCATCATCATCATCATCATCATCATCATCATCATCATCATCATCATTTTTAATCAATGTGAATGAAAGTAAAAATGGCATTTTTATAGCACTCAACCCACAGGGTAAATTCCAAGCGCTTTCCATTTCATTCCCAACAGACATAATAGGTATTCGTGCGGCCCTATTAACTCCCTTGAATCGGCTTCCCAAAAGAGGGACTCGGTTCTATCGGAAACGTGATGCTAATATGACGGAAGAAGAGAATAATTTGTTTAAATTTTCATTGAGAGGAAACAAGCACAATTTCTGTATTGTAAAATGAAATTTGTATCAAAACAGTTATAAAAAAAGAATGAAAATATACTGCGTTGACTTAGAATAACATTAAGAAAGACCTACATTAAGCTGGAAGGCTGAGAAGGCTAATATTTCAACGCTCTAATTCTACAGACATCTTTTCGAATATTTTCCGCATCCTGGTCTTTGTTTTTTTTTCCGCGCTAGAACCTATCATTAACAAAAACCAAGCAAACAAAAACAATAGCAAGAGCAAGAACAAGAACAACAATAACAATACTACTACTACTACTACTACTACTACTACTACTACTACTACTACTACTACTACTACTATTACTACTACTACTACTACTACTACGACTACTACTACTACTACTACTACGACTACTACTACTACAACTACTACTACTGATAATAATAATAATAATAATAATAATAATAATAATAATAATAATAATAATAATAATAATAATAATAATAATAAACAACAACAACAACAATAATAATAATAATAATAATAATAATAATAATAATAATAATAATAATAATAATAATAATAATAATAAACAATAAAGTTGGTGTTTATTGGCAATCTGTACAAACTTGTTCACACTTCAGAGGCCGGAAGAGATGCTGCGATTCTGAACATTTATACGATATAAGCCTGTTCTTATGAGTAAAATGTTATGAGGAGTTAATAAACAAATTACTGTTTAAAAAGAACTGTCTAATTGGGATTTTTTTTCTTTGTGGAACTCAGTTAAAAAAAAAAAAGAAGTAAGATTTCAAAGATACGGTAAAAGGTATAAAATTTGAAAACCAGCAGGTTTAACCAGCAAACGGCCTGTTATTTAACAGAATGTTCTGATTATTTTGTGCACTCGAATTTTTTATATTCTGTAATGAGACTAGATTCAGAAAGATCAGATTCTTTTTACGATGCTGTACACCTTACGTCAGATCTTTAATCTAAACTTATTTAGTTGTGTAGATACTAGATCTAGTTAATAGGCAATTGCAATATAATGAATATTTCGATACAAATTAGCACACCTCTCAAAATAAAACTTCTCTCTTAAAAATTTAACAAATTATCAAATGTCACCCCAAAATTTTAAAAATAGGAAGAAAGGAAAGAAAAAAAGGCTTATGAAGCTTTATATGAACTAATTTGAAGAAGACAAAGATTGAACACCAAGCGTTATAGAGCCAGAGCTAAACTAGCTCTCCCTCTTTTGGGTTCATGGGGAGACAATTTGCCGTGACGGGCACCAGCTCCTATTGCGTTATGTAACGCTGGTAATGGTTTAAGAGCATTATCATGTCACGTTTAGTAAATTTGGCTATTACTTTTGGTTTTCATTAAAAAAAAAAGGAAAACTAAAAACGAAATGTTTCAATGTAGAGTTGTGTTAATAGATTTCATTCATTATGTGTCCAACGATCTGGAAAAGACATTGGCAATCATGTCCCTTCACTTAAAACTGTTCTCAATTAACCTTATGCCAATTGTCCATGAGTTAGAACTTTAATAAAATTTATTATCTGTCAACCTCTACTGCGTTTGCATTTAATCTTTCCTGTGAGTGCTATATATTCCTAACCCTTAATAAGTATAAGCTGACAGTTTTTTTTTTGTTGTTGTTGTTGACAACGTTATTTATTTTTTTTCAGCCAAGAGAGAACCTGCAAGATCCTTAAAATCATTTGTTTCTTTATGAAAGTGCAGTGCTTGTTTGCTTTCCTCACTAAAAAAAAAACAAAAAAAAAAAAAAAAAAAAAAAAAAAAAAAAAAAAACCACCCTACATGCAAAAGTAAAAAAAAAAAAAGAACTTAGTTACATAAAGGTACCGGCTTCAAATTGACACAAATGTTTTCTTCAAAGTCCTGCATCATTTTTTTTTATGATAAAGCCTGAGGGTGAACATTTTGTTTTGGTCCTCTGCGTTATTAAAATCTTCAAGATCCTTAAAATTATTTTTATTTTCTTCTGGGGTGCTATATTTATGTGATCTTCTTACTTCTTTTTTCAAAGCCCCAACTTTAAAGATTATTGATTTTTTTTTTTCAGTACAACAAAAAGGAAAACGAAACAGAAGCTCAGTTGCGAAATTTGGGCCCTATCTTTTTTCATTCGCGCAATATCAGTGATAACGCTAAAAGTGCAACTTGAATGGAAAAGAAACACCAGCGGCTTTTGTCGTGCGCGTTCCAGTGTATTGATAGATCTTTGTGGCTTGATCAAGTTGCCAAGAGAACTGCCAATCAAAAGTAGAGCTCTGTCATTCCATGCAAAGCTAATTGTTTGTATAGGAGTTAGTCTCGTAACAGGATAGAAGGATGTAACTTGCTCTCACCTCACCGCATAAAGGGCTAAGGTGCCTTGCTCTACCCTTGGATCTAATGTCTTTAGACCGAGATTCTTGATATCTAGACTCTAGACATAGAACTAGATCCAGATATACTTTTCGTTCAAAAAAATTAGATGTAATCTAATCTAAAATCAAGACATCTGAGAACCACATGAGAGTGGAGAGTTCTAAAGACCTTCCTTATTTAGAATCTAGAATTTGAGTCTGGATTCTATTGATCGGACTCGACCCAAATCAGACCAAGACTTTTACAGTTAGACTCAGGATCCAGTCTCTAGATTAGATTTCTAGATCAATAAATTGGATTATAGAAAGATCTAAATGACACTTAAATTGATCTTGACCAGAAAAATAGCGTAGAGTCTAGTGTTAAATAATGTTGCTATATTAATGACACAATTTCATCGATAAAGGTGAAGTCTAGACTAGATCTAGATGGCCTCTCAACTCCTCTAGATTAAATTCCAAGTCAAATTTAGATCTATAGATCTAGATCTAGCCTTAGCTCTAATGCAGATATCTAGATCTAGATATATCAAGAATTAAAATCTAGATCTATAGATCTATTAGATCTAGCTATGTGGTGAAGAATCTTTCTCTCTTGGGCAAAATATATATCATATAATCAGTCAGTGTCATCCCAAAGGATCCATTCATCCCCAATTGATCATTTTCTACAAAAAGTGTCAATCATTCCACCCGAATTTTGGGTGTAATGATTTGTTGGCCTATTAAATAGACTTTTACAATCTATATTACAACTAATTTTTCGATGCAGGTTTTCAATGAGGCCATTTTGTACCCGCGTTTTGGGTAGCCTAGAGCCTATATTTTTATAAATTTATATCTTCACACTTTCAGCAGAGAAGGAATGAAGAGATAGAGTGGGTCAAGTAAGAAGAAGTCGCTTTTAAAGTAAATTATAAATAGGGCCTTTGTTTCCTAAATTCTTCATTTGAGACGAGAAAATAGGCCTACAACATATTCACTGAATGATATAGTGCATCTAAAAGTTTGCATGAAGAACATCAGGTGTTAAAAGAAAAAAAAAATCCAGATTCAATAACTACATAAACATAGTTTATTCAGTTGCTCATGTAATAAAGTCAGTTAATTTCAGTGCCCTTGAGGTAGCTTTATCTAGATGTGAATCTATCAAATTTTTATGAGGAAGAGTTCCAATTGAGGACAACAATTTTCACTGAAACAACTATATTGGTTGGAGGAAAACACTTTATTCTCTATTCTAATCTCTTCTTTCTTGATGCCTGTAACATCTTGTTCACGACAATTTAAACTTTATTTTTGAAAATCGGCAAGGGTTACAAACAGAGACAACAGACAAAAGTCTCTTCCTTCTTTTTGTACAGAAAGAGGTGTTGTAAATATGTTTGGAACTCTTTCATAAAATTTATTTAGTAAAAGAATTAAATTCAATTCAACCTCCATGAGAAACCTATTTGCACAAGTTTGAACAACACAAAATATACATGCAGATGTTTCACCCTTTAGGCTTTATCACATGAAAAAATCAAGATCTTTTAAAATTGTTAAACTTATTTAATTTGTTTATGGGAGTGTGATATTTGTATACTTTTTACTTTTGTCATAAAATTCATTGAAAAGTACAGCATTTTCTATGGTCTTTTTCTCTACAAGAGGTCAGATTTAAATACTCAAAAAGTCTCAGGCCCTTAAATGTTTTTCTGCTCTTTTCTAAGTGTGATTTGAATGCTATTAATCAGGCATGGTCACTATAGAGTGTGAGGGGTTATTTACATGAAAACCAAATTTTGATCAAAACATTATATAATGTTATTAAAAATATATTGTTAGCTAAGACATGAATATATTTCTGATTATGCACTCAAAAAGCGATAAAGTTCAATGATGATATTAAGACATTTCTAGTCAACTGAAGACAGTTTTAAAAATTTACAAAAAATTATTATCGCCTGCAATTAATTAAAACTTTCTTTTAAATTTGCGGGGAGAAAAATTAACCCAGTCATACTCTTGGATAATGGCACTGAGTTTCAGTTGGTCAGCTCTGATTCTGCAATTACTTTTGGAATAAGAAAACAAGTGATGTAAAGCGAATGTGTCCCACTCACTTGTGATTTAATGGTCACACTATGTTATGGAATGTTAGTAAGCTATCTAGCTTTCATAGATTTGCTTTTCTTCAGATCTTAGAGTGTGCAATGAGTGACTGGTCTACACTTAAACAGTTAGTGTAGTAATAGCAACATTTGATTCATCCATTCTTTAGGATATATGTATGATTTTGTGTGAAAAATAGCTTCAATTAGGAAGCTAGGAGTTGATTGTATTTTATACAAAATAAAAAAAATTTGGTAGTGATACAGTCCTCTCGTTTATTTCCTAAGTGTTTTTTTTTCTTATGCATGTACATCTTATTGTATGTGGCAAGTTCATCTTTCTCTTGGTTTTATAAATCTTAATCAGATTATTTTCTGACATTCAGATACATATCCTTCTAAATGTGAATTGATTCAATAACAGCATGGAAAATGGAACAGTTCAACACTCAAAAGACTAAACTGATTTGCCTCCTTGAAATATCAGCCATCCTTCTACTTTCTTGTCACTATCATGATGTCTCTGTTCAAGCTAGTGAAAGTCGACACCAAGGTAAATTTCATTGTGCCATTTTCAACTTTGAATGAAATGAGTTTAGGGATGCTAAATCGTAAGACAAACCAAATTGATTAGAGCAACAAACAATTCATGTTACATAGTAGGTGAAAAATGCTAAGATCGAGGGAGCATCCTACTGATGCCTGTTTTCTCAGCTAAAAAAAAATTGATATGGCCTCAGCTTTTTGAGAAAATTGATATACATACACATATTTTATTGTATTTTGTCATATAGCCCTTGTTTATGCTTGAAGAAAGCTACATTTAAGCTTTTATTTTCATACCTTGTTTGACGGATACTTTACTCACTCGGATAAATAAATATTACATTTTTTATTGTGTTTTGATATACCTTATTCAAATTTGTAATAGCTCTTCAAAACATACACATTTTATAGCTGTATTTTTAGGCCCAGTTCTGACTCATGCTTCTCTCATTACTATTTTTCCAGTCATTTTTTTTCCCTTTTCATCCTCTGTGCTATTTTACATTCATGCAATAGTCCAAACTTTACAGGATTAAAAAAACAACAAAAAACTGAAGACTTTTCATGACTTATCTCACCATTGTAATGATTTTTTCATGGAATGATTTTTAAAACATCATGATAAACTGCTCTTCTGAAATCTTTCTGTAGCTTTCATCCAGACTGACAAGCAGCTTACATACATAATAGGGGACAGTTTTGGTGACTCTAGTAAACTTTTTGAGGTGAGTCAAATGTGAGCTTAAATGCTTCCTTTAAAACCTATGGCACCATATTTAAATGGATGAGGTTTGGTACCCTTCAAATGTAAAGCATCTAGACTTTTGTTGACTCCTAGACTTGTCTAGAAGTACCCCCATATGAGTTTTAAAAAACCCAATAAAAATCTGCTTCTTTTTACTTTCCAGATGCCAAGTACTCCATTAAAGTTTCTAATTTTGAAGTTTGAGGCTCTTTGTAGTTATATCATATCTTTTTTAAAGAATTTGGAAGGCCAGGAAAAAAGTAAAATAGAAGCGTTTTTTGAAAAACACCAAATCACATTGTTATTCAGTAGTGAAAAGTAATGAATAACACAATTTTTTTCTTTGATGCTCTATTCTGTAGATTTTTCTATATTTTCAGTTTGTAAAATATGTATTTCCAGAAAATGAATTTTTTTTTTAAATTTGAGGGAAAAATTACTTTCCATGTCTTTTCAATCCTCCTTTTATTGGTTTGGTATTTCCAGATTAAGCCGGGATCAGGTTTTTCTGATGATGAGTGAGTCTTTGATTTTTTCTATTTCTCTTTCTCCTTTATTTCTATCCCTTTTCCTTTCATTATCTCCTGCAAGTACCTCTCTTCTTTTTTCGATCCTTATCTTTCTTAAGTTTTGTTATTGCAAGGTTTATTAAAGAATCAGGACACTAATTTTAAAGGTTAAGTGCATCCTGTTTTTGGGTATTGTTTTTTAGTAGCCCAACAAGTGACATTTAATAGCAAGAGTCCATCAGGCTTCACCGGTGGTTTAGTTGAAGTTGGCACTGGCTTCTAACTTGCAATAAATGAAGAGATACAGCGCTAATCAGATAATCAGTGCACCAGAATGGTTTTGGCTTTTTAAAACAAAATAGCTCCCCAATCCCGCTCACTTGACCCAAATGGTTTAGACTCATTATCATGAATCAATCTTTTGTCCAAAAAAAAAAAAAAAACACAACCAAAAACTTTAGAGGAGATATCTACTGATAGAAATTGAGACTTTACTTTTCATCATTCCTATGATTTTGAGGCTAAATTGTCTTTTCTGTTGATCATTAATTAAAATCATAAGATGGAGACAGCTACAGTTTTCAGGA
Organism: Plakobranchus ocellatus; assembly: GCA_019648995.1. Taxonomy (NCBI): domain Eukaryota; kingdom Metazoa; phylum Mollusca; class Gastropoda; family Plakobranchidae; genus Plakobranchus; species Plakobranchus ocellatus. The sequence goes on along the minus strand of BLXT01000838.1, from coordinate 231,898 downwards.
TGCATTTGGTGACCCATTGGTTTAGAACATTTAGCAGTTGAGGAAAACGCAGTAGAGAGACAGACAATAACTTTTATTGAGAATGTTAATTCTTGGGCAACAAAGAGCAACAACAGCTATGCAGGGCTAGTTGAGAAAAAAATTTGAGTGGAGGTCTATGGTAGCCAATGTTAGTCCAGACAGAAGATTGATATGGGCCAGTTTATAGAAAAATCAGTCCTCATCATGATTTTAAATGACAAAAAATTTAATGGGAATGGAAACTTGATTTCCTCCAATTGCATCAAAAATATCAATACTTAAAAATAATACCTGTAATCTCAATTCTTAAGCATCATATTTTAATGATGTAATGAAATTGTCATAAATTATGGCATCAAAGCGAAATGAGTTTTTTGCGTAGATTGTTGAGACCAGTGGATTTAAACTTATCAATAATACTGAAAGCTTGGTTTGATTCCTTTTCTTTGTAACCTATGTCAATTTCTCATTCTTCTCCACATTTATTAGGTCTGATTTATGAGTAAGGATGTGGTCCTTGAAGTCATTCATAAAAAAACTAGCATTGCACTGATTATTTACTTATACATTTGCTTTCATTTTCCATCTACACATTTGTACAGTTTAGGCTAGAGCCAAAAATTGAACCTTTTCCAAAGTAATGGGGATTGTTTGAGGTAAATTATTTTTCTGCTTGACCGATAAATGAGGCACTTGCTGATAAAAGTAAAGATTAGTTTGTTCTATTCAGATGTCTGATACTAATGTTTTATGATAATTATCATTATTATATAGTGATTAAGATGAGAGCAATATGCAACATGCTTCACTGTCTTCTATTTCAGTTTTAAAAATGAAAGACCATCTTCTAATGATGTACGATTGGATCCTGCTTGGCTTGAGTTTGCAGATCAGTGAGTAACATTCTTTTAAATACTGTTTTTTGAATGTGTCTCTGTATATCCAAATTATCTGTTGTATGACATCTTCAAAGCTTAAATGAAGAAGGTCCAGTGGATACTTAAACATCATAAAATGGGATTTTTTTTGTTATTTATATATTGGTCTATATCTCTTTGTATCCATGTGAGTGGATCACTATAATTTAACTTTGATATTATGATTGTGGTGTGATCTAAAGAGTTGTGTTTTAGTGTTGAATTAAAACTCAATATTATCTAAACTAGAGATTGTTTGCCACCAAACTTTGATTGATCTTCAATATTAACATTCCTTTCAGTGATTCTCATAAAAAAGAAAAAGTCCCAAGGAGTTGAATTCATGCCCTTTGACACATATTTTTACATCCCTGAATGGGAATTCACAGTATCTTTAGAACTGACTATTTTGGTAAAAAAACAGGATAATATACTCTGGAGTGATTTGATCAATCTGAATTGACATTAAATAATAAAACAGCCATCTTAGCAAAGCACCATAAAACTAGTAAATTCACTCAATGTGATGCTTTTCTCAGCTTCCATAAAACATAAAAAACAACAAAAATCAGTAGAGTATCAATATGAATAAGGCAAAATCTTGTTTTAGTGATGTAGAAGACAAGCAAGTAAGGGACCAATTTTATTTTTCACTGACACTAAAGATTTGTTTCTATCTCTTTTTAAAAAAAATATTTTGGTGCTTTAAACTGGTAATTTTATCTGGATCATGTGTGAAAATTATTTTTGCAGGCCAGTTGGAATGCCTCGTATGGAGAAAGTTGTGGTTCAGAATAATGACCTTAAGCGGAGTTTGCATCTTTTGTCCATATCAGGAAGCACAGCTCACTTCCATTGTTCATTTTTTCAAGACAAGGTAAGAATAAGAATTCTTTTTCTTTTCTTTTCTTTTTTTTTTTTTTGCCACAGATCTTTTCAGCTATTTGTATGGTGGCTTGCTTAAATCTCTTTCATGTCGGAAACAAAAAGTTTTTGAATAACTGGTATTCTCATGGTGTGTTTGTGAGCAAAATGCAGTCTAAAATGTTTTGATATCTTATCGAAAAAAGAGGCTTTAGCGCTTTTAAATTGGAAAAAAAATACTGAAGAGTACAAACTTGAGAAGGTCATCTTTAAATTGAATGCTTCTACGCTTTTTCAATTTTTCAAATATCACAAGCAATGACTTTCTTTGACTTTCTTTTTATACAAAGAAAACAAACCCACAAAAATTGTGTGGATAAGTATTTGCCTTTAAGGAACAGGCTCTGCTGAAAGGGGAATTAGTCGTCTTACTTTTGTTTGTGAACAAGTGTAAATCACTTACTTTGAATGAGAATGGTATCATTTGAAAGATAAATTATTTATTTATTTAAACCTGCCAAGTTTTGTTGAACTTTGCATTTTATTTAGAAAATGTTTCATTTAGATTCTGAAAAAATGTACCCATCTTTTGCATCTGATATCAGTTTCTGCAAGCTGATTGTAGTTCATCATTGTTCTTAAGACAGTATTCCCACAAATCGTCACTCAACATGTTTAGATAATATTTTTGAACATTTACAAGAAATTTTACGTTTTAAGTTTTTTGTTTATTCTAGGTTGATGGATCCAGCTATTTGTGAAAACAAGAGGTGTCAATTTTCATATATTTTTGTCATGTATACTTAGGAATTTTGATGCTGTGGGGTATAAGGCAACACATACAAGTTCCTAATAGTCTGTTAGAAATTTTGAAGCTGTGGGGTATAAGGCAACATATACAAGTTTCCTTATAGTCTGTTAGAAATTTTGAAGCTGTGGGGTATAAGGCAGCACATACAAGTTTCCTAATAGTCTGTTAGAAATTTTGATGCTGTGGGGTATAAGGCAACACATACAAGTTTCATAATAGTCAGTCCAGTTGTTTTTACTGCATTTGATAGGAAACTAAGCAAACCCACATTTTTACTGAGTGGTCAAACTATGGGAAAAAACCCCACTACATTTTAAAAGTTTGACAAAACCTGCCTTTAAAACCCCTGCATAACAGGTCAGTGTGAATTGTGACCTTGCAGACTTTGTGACTAAATGGTACGGCTAATCACAACTTACAAATTGCTTGATCAGAAACAGAAACAGTTTGCGGTGTCGGTGGCACAGTGGCTAGTGAGTCTGCTCTGAAATCTGCAGGGACTGTCTGTTGTGGGTTTGAGCCCCGCCACCGGCGTCCTGGCCTGACTGAGGGTCTGAAAGCCTGAGATCATCATGTTGTGGATTGGCTATTCAGAAAAACCAATCTGAAACAGTTCAGTTCAGTGATGGAGAGAGGAATTCCAATGAGACCATTTTCCTCGCAATTTTTTTCAGAAGAATCTCGATTTTCATATGATAGAATGTGAGTCAATTTATCTTTATATTATTAAAATAATTTCTCTACTTTTTTTTCTCGCTTGATGTCTTAATAATTTACTTCCCTTTTAAAATAATTTTTTGATCAGGTGGTACCACCAGGAGCAAACACAAGTTTTGATGTTGTTTTCTTGGCACGTCAGGTCGGAAAAGTGGAAAACACTTTATACATTCATACCTCCATAGGCACTCTCCGATATCAGGTAAATAAATAGACAAGGCAAGAAGTTTGACAGTTTCTTTGCTTGTAAAATAAGTGTATTTGAAAAAAGTTTTTGTGAGATTGCAATCCTTGACTCAAAATTAAGCTACCAATTTTTTTTTTAAATTCTGTAAAATAGCTGCCCTCTGTATATTCTGTAAACTAATTTATAATTGGATGCTAAAGAAAATGCACAAAAAAAGGAGAGCCCTTAGAAAAACTTTGAAGTTTTTCTCATATTATAATATGTGACACTCCATGCAATTTTCAGTCTTGCCTAATTATTCTTTTCACTCAAAACTTTTAATCTTGGCTGTGGATTAACGGAACCCTATTTTTTTTTCACCTTTACAAAGCCCACAGAAAGAAGTTTCAGGCTTAGTTAGTAGTTAATAAGTTCAGAATATGACCTCTGACCCATTCAGATTGGTGTTGAGAGGCACTCTCAAATTATGAACATCATTTTATGTCTTGAATTCTGTAATGGAAATTGGACATTCCTCAAAAACAATTTTTTATGTTTCGAGAAAGGATGTTTAAAATAATTTTCACCAAATAACTTTTGCAAATAAAACAATATGTTTTCATTATATTTTCTCCTTCTCTTTATAGGTTTTTGGAGTTGGCATTCCAAATCCATATCGTCTCCGCCCATACCTGGGTGCACGGGTACCCATCAATAGCAGCTTTGCACCTATGATACAGATGCACAATCCATACAGCACTCGTTTACAGGTTAATATTTTTTTTTATGTTGGGTGATAAAATATTGAATAAATGATTTTTTTCAAAAGTAATTTAATCAGGGTTTCAAAAGAGAGCAAAATATTTTTTGAGAAGCAATGCTCTGAAGGTACATTTTGTAACCCGTCCGTGATTGCACCAAGTTTGAAATAAAAATTCTCACGATTAATACACTCTGATCAAATATTTTACCTATTTTTTTTTCCAGTTTGGATGATTAAAGTAGGCTATGTTAATTGTATAACTGTGCGTTCTCACTAATAATTAGCAGTGTTGGAAAATGACACACTACATTATACATGGAAATGAGCCTGATAAAAATGATATGTGATTTTATGGAGATTGTTGAGAATATCAGAGTAAAAAAGTACAAATAAGATGGTACTACATGAAGCCAGTGTTAGATGGACTCTTTATAAAAAACAAATGAAATGAGACAATCATTTAGCAATCTCACAGAATGATTGCACCTATCTGATTAAATTAAAATACATTTGCTTTATGGCAGAGAGATGAGTGACGCAGCTCTTCATATTTTTAATCTCTTTTAGTAAGCATAGTTTAGGATTTCTTCACATATAGGCAATTATAATTTTTATTGTATTCTTGTAATGTTAGCAACAGATCTCTCACATTGTGGGGCTGCTACCACACATGCCATGCTTAGAGCACAAACTATGCAAGAGTCAAGTTCCTCCTGGATAGGATTCAATAAAAGATTTATCTGTAAAATTGTTTTTTTCATTAAAACATATTCAATTATTTTTTTCATTTTCAACTGGAGGCAAGCAACATGGTGTTTATTCAACACTATAGGTAGCTTTTACAATATTTTTTGATTTGTGATATACTTACAGGTGCTTGAAATGTTTGCAAGCGAGGGTGATTTACATTTAGAATTGCCAACTGGTGATAAAGAAGCCTTGAGAGAACTATGGGTAAGCTTGAACTCTCAGTGTATTTATGATCTGATTCATTCCTCTACCCTCCTTTCCACATTGTTATATCTTTCGCCTTCTTTCCTCCATTTTATGCAGCATCTTCACATGTTATAAAACAACTCGATTTGGTCGAGTCTTTATTTTTACATTTTGAAAATCATGAACTGTACCAACTGCATGAGATCAATATTTTTATCTGTAAAACTGTGGGGAAAAAAGTAACAAGAGAAAATAGATTCATTTGACTCGGGAATTGGTTTATGCAAACATTTTGAAAATAAGTGGGTTGGGACAACAAGATTAGATGCCCATGTGAGTGGGGTTTTTTTGTTTTTGTTTTTGACTATTTGTACTGAAGAAACCATTGGTGTTAGCTTATTGTAATCTCTCCCATCAAGCAGATATATGTACACTTTCATTCTCTTTCTTCTTTTTAATGATGAAATTCCAACAAATTATTTTTGTTTGCAGGAGCTTCAGCCTTTTGAGACGAAAGCTGTGATGAAGGCTAACTTTGTTGCTCGTGTAGAGAATCATCACTCGGCATTCATACGCATTAAAACAAATAAGGAAACAGATTTGCCTGGTCTGCCAGAGATGCTTATACTGCCTGTGGAGATTGAGGTTTCATCAGGTGAGCTGTTGTCATTCAGCCATTTTAACCCACGACTTCAATGACAAAAAGTTAAGCAGATCACAAAGTGGGGGAAAAAAATTAGATTGCTGTGCTTCTTCAAGGAAAAGAGTATGAGTTTTTTTTTTTCTTTCTTCAACATCCACAGTTTCACTCCTTTATATTTTTTGGGGAGTGGATTGGTAATCTTTTTGTTCGAAATATTTTTTTTTTTAGTGCATCCAAAATAAAAATTTATTTTATTGTTTTTTGCAAAATTCAGATTTGTTACAGGCCTGCCAACCTGTAGATAAAAATTTGCACATTTTTCAACTTCAACTTTTATCCCCAAATTTTAATTGTGAAAAAATTTCTACCTCAAATCATTGTCAGAACAAATAAAATCTTATGCCAAAGAGAGAGAAATATATAAAGGTGAATAACTGAAACAATGAAGATCATGCATTATTCTAACAAAATGCATAGTGATGTGAATTTAAACCTTTCTTTTTCACAAAATCAATAGATCTAATTTACCAAGTTGTGTTTAGGGATGTCTCATTCTTAGATGGAACTTTGCTAAATACATAATTCTTCTCCTCAATAAATGTAGGCTAAAGTAAAATGATATATTGCAACAAATGAATTACAGTTTTTTAGTTTGGTGTTAAAAGTTTTGTCTCTTGGAATTACATGTGTACGTTTGTCCAGGTTGGCAGCTGTACATATGAAAGACTTTTATATCATCATCAAACATTAACCCAAAATCTTTTTTTTTTTTTTTTTTCAGATCCAGGTATATACTCTCCCCTAGAGCTGTTGGATTTTGGAATTTTACGGACATTGGATGAGCCCAAAACATTGCGCCTAAACCTCATGAATACAGGGCAAAAAGCTGTTTATATCACGGTATTGTTTTTTGTGATTGATTTTTTGGCTTTATTACGCATTAATTTTTTTTTCACCAAGAGCACCCACATTGTGGCTAGTGCTTTACTGGACATTTTTTATGACTTAGGAGATACTGCTCAAAAAAGGCCTCAACACAATGAGGTATTTTATTTTATGTGAGAATTTCCTCTAATGCAGGAGTAAAACATAAATATTCAAGTAGCATACAAGCATAATCATGACTTGAGAATATACCTGTCACAATCTGTGGCAGATTTTCACATTTCACTCTATTCTTTTTGATATCCAACGCAGCCAATGGTGATGGATCTCAAAATGGTCCAAAATATGTGTGGAATCATCAAACTGACTTTTGCATATTGCATATTTTGCTGTTCAAAAATTTTTTTTTTTTTTTTTTTCAATCGATTTTTGGAAAGGCACAATACAGCTCTTATCTTTGAAAAGTTTGTTCTGTAAGTTGATTTAACTCACCTGCAAATCTTTTGGGAAAGATCATTTTCTTTTTTTCTCCATGATGACTGAAGTCATAAAATTAAGAAAGAAATTATGTGAAATTTATTTTTTATCCATTTCACATGTGTAAAAATGTGTACTTTCATTGCTCTTTTCATGTTTGCACTTTTACAGAGTGTAAGTGTTTCCCCTCCAAACGATGCATTGAAGATTGATTTCCGTCCATTTAAATTGCCCCCAAGTGGTAGCCGTGCTTCTACTGTAGCTCATATTACGTTTACAGGTTTGTGAAAAATATTCTCAATTCATTCATTAACATTTGTGGGTGGTATATTTTTATTTTCTTGGCAAATCTAAGTGACTTGTCGAATATTCAGATATGCTGACAGCTACTGATTTGAGTAGTGTAATATTGAAATGAGTACCAAATTAATGAAGTACTGAAATGAGGTGGAAAATGCTGATATCTTGCTTTAAAAGAAAAAAATTGACTCCATCTGGCCTGTTTCTATGTTAAATAACTATTATTTCTTTATAAATAGCTTATACATGCTGATAAAATATTAATTTCTGAAATCTTTTTGGTCATCAAACTGTAACAGTGTCTACCACAGGAGCCACCACTCTCCTTTTTTCTCTTTGCAAATAATAATAATAGTAATAATAAAAACTATATCCAATATGCTCTTTGCACCAAAATGCCAATACTACTACAACTCCTGTATTGATGCTCTTGTTTCTAGTTTGAGCAGTGATACTTTTGTGTTTACTTTCATTAGCAGGAAAAAAAAAGTTTGTAGCTTACAATTTGCATTGTATGTTTTTACTAACCCAGTCTATTAGTAATTTTCTTTGTTTTTCTCTTCACAGCTGTAAAAGCTCTTAACTCCAAGCAGTGGGCAGGCAGAATAGTAATCAAAACAAAAAATAACATTCAAAGACTGGCCATTCCATACCAAGCCAATGTTTTGCATGGGTAACTTCGTCATTTTGATTATTTTTTTGTTTGTTTAGAATCTATTTCTGCCATAAACAATGTTGCAAGCAGCTGTGCACATTTCATGATGGAGTGAGCACCTTGTTCCAAATAATTCAATGTAGGACCCTCTTTTAAAATGTTTTTAAGGTACGCTGTTTGAAAGGATGAAAAGGATAAAAGGAAAATCTTGCTGATTTAAAAAAAAAAAAAAAAGCAGATATTCCAGATAACAAAAAACATTTTAAAAAGAAGATTTTAAATAGGCATTGCCAAACACCCTGAAAATATATTTAAAAAAAATCACAAATGTTGCACTGCCAGTTTTTTCTCTTAACTAAATTAGGTTTCACCCATTTCTAGTGTAGATCTTCATTAGATTAAGATTCTGTTTCGTCTATATCTAATATCAGGGTGTCCAGGGAAGTCGGAAAGTTGGAAAAAAGTCTGATTTTTAATTCTTGGTCGGGAAAAAAAATTGCCCGACGGGAGTTGGTTAGGTTCGTTGGCGGTATTAAAAATGCGAATTTATCGAAGTGTGGCATGTACGACGCCATTTTGTTTTGTTGACCTAGAAGCGGGCAGCGTATGTGCATGTAGACGATGCTTATATTGATTGTTCCGACCTGAGGCCTATGTAGTAGATCTATTAGGCTATATATCGTTATCTTTTAACAATATTGTTGATATTGTACCGCGAGACTTATGTTTCTTTCTTCATGCTATGCCTCATTTACCTAAAGTTGGATATTGTTACAGTTTACCGCTTCAACAAACACTTGTAATTTGGCATTCACAAAGGATGATAAACTTGTTTTCATATTAGCATAAGATTTAGATTTCTAGATCTGTTTCTAGGATTGCAGCTGTAGTAGATCTACATGTGCAATAAGTGTTTAGAGTGTTGTACAAGAGAATCTCGACGGACTTAACTGATCAAATCTAGGCCTAGTCCTAGAATCTAGCTCTAGATCTAGATTAGATTACGATTCTAGATGAGACTATAATTTAGAATCTTGATCAAGACAATACATAAATTTTTAGATCTAGATCTACAATCAAAGGATTTTGAAGAGCCTCTTAGATCTACTTATTCACGTCATTGTAAAGACAATGACATTCATCATGGGAAAGTGTTATTTGAATCCTGAGTGGTTGTCGGATCCAAAATTTTCTGAATGGTTGATGGAAATTCCTAATGAAAAGACAGAATTTAAATGTAAGTACTGTTCACCGACCTATATTATTGGACAGTCTGGCATCAAAGCACTAATTTCTCATATGAACTCTAAAAAGCATTCTAAGGCACAAGCCAGTAGTTGTGGATCTAGATCTTTGTTATCCTATGCAAAGATTAGCACAAACAGCACCAGCTCGAGTGCGACTCAGTCACCAGGATGTGTAACTTCTAAAATTGATCAGTCTGGACCTTCTATGCCCAACACAGATTTGCCCCTTGAAAGTAGGCCTAACTCCAAACAACCTGCACCTCTCAAAGTGTGTGATAATGGTAGGATTTTTAAAATTATGGTAGGATTTTTCAAGACCTGACTTCCCTGGACACCCTGTAATATAGAATTAGCTCCATACATATTTATTTGGAAAACTTATTATCTATTTTAAAGCAAACTCAGACACACAACATGATCAAACAGAATGTATTTCGTTGGTATCAAGTTTGTTATGTATGTTCATTGGAAACCAGGTCTTGTTTAGTAATCTCTTATTGTAAACTTAGCTGAAAATAAAGAATTGATGAACTAAAAGACTATTGTTAGTGTGTGCAGTATTTATACAGCACATTAGAGCCTTTGGTTTCAGTATGTATAGTATCAAATTGGTTCATTTAAACAGTTTCATAAAATCGACAAAAGTTTTAGGGTTTGATTAATTTGAAACTGTTGCTTGAGGATTGCTATGTAAAAAAAAAATCCACTTTCATTTTTCTTATCTTAATTGATCATGGCAAGTTCTCACATTGTATAAAAAATAATGATCTAAAATAATAATTTAAAAAAAAAAA
>BLXT01000838.1:178621-189790 GCA_019648995.1 Plakobranchus ocellatus | reverse complement strand
CCCCCCCTCTCTCTCTCTCTCTCTCTCTCTCTCTCTCTCTCTCTCTCTCTCTCTCTCTCTCTCTCTCTCTTGAGCGCGCTTTTACCATCCTAATGAAATCTATCCTTCTCATTATATTTATTTGATATTAACATCGATATGAATGTCTCTTTTCATGAACTTTTTCATGATATTTTCTTATTGCAGCCGCTTTGTGTCTTTCTCTGCATCCCTCTCTCTGACTGACTTTCTGTCGCTCTTTCTCTCATTCTACCTGTCATTAAGTCTTTCTGAACCTCTCTCTCTCTCTCTGTATGTTGCTTCCTGCTTGAGTGTAGATCTACACACAAATTATTGTTAGGTCTGGATATTAGATCTAGATACACATTTATAACCAAGTCCGATTCGAGCTAGATCTGAAGTCTACATTGTCATCAGCTAGTGCCCTCAGAAAAGCAGCTAATGAGAAAGAGGAAGAGATTGGGGAGAAGGAGGCTGCTTTAAAGTTACTGTAGGATTGGAAAGGGCATCCTGTAAACAGTCATTTGTATAAAGTGTATAAAGTGCTTTAAATGTTGTGATTAGAAATACAACTATAGGGTTGGAACATAAGAGAGGAGAAAAATAAATCCATCTAGCCCCCCACACACACACTCTCTATTGGACATGAGGATTGTAGGGGGTATAATCAATATTGCACTTTCCTCCGAGTGACATGGATAGACAAGGCCCTTCTGGATGAAGAAGTTATAGAATATTTATTCAGAGAGACTGTTTTAATCAACAGGTATCAAGAATTTCAAGAGTTTAGATATCAAACTAAAATAAATAGTAATATATTTTATGCTACGTTAAGTGTCTATTGAAGAATAATAGACAAAATATGTCTAAGAGTACGGTATTTATATATACAGCCTGGTTTTTTTTTTTTATGGTGGTGACTTTTGAACTTGTGAATAGGGGTCTTGAAAAAAAAATTGGGGTCTTGAAAAAAATTTCAAGGATTTGGTGGGGACCCTGGAGTTAGTTTGCCATTGATTTTCTCACCGCCTTCGCTTGTAGAGCTATTGTTGTAAAAACCCAGTCCTATGCAGAGATGCCCAGGCTTTCACCTCTTATCATGTGTTATCAGCCAATGCCTATCAATTAAACGTATGTAGCATGATTGTAATACTGTATGTCGATGTATTAAGCCTTTTTTTTTCCTTACGCACTTGCCCAAAGTTGCCCATATAAATTTCTTAATCTATTTCCCACTTCTTTTTGGTCTCACTCCTATCTTTGCAGCACCTTCTAAAATCTTTAATCCTATCATCCCATCTACATCTCTACAGGTGTTTTTCAACTTTAAATGATTTTCCTATGGACTAATTTAATCCCTGTCTATACACACATTTTTCCACATCTAAAACTAGCATAGGATGGATCATGTAACTCTAACTGGGGTTTGAGGTGCTGTGTAAACTTTTAGGTCAAAGGTTATGAATTTGTAGTCCATTATAGACAGGATATGTGGGATGCGCCTCCTTTGAGACTCTGAGCGTAAAGTACAGAAATGTTAACATCCTTAACAAAATTTTCAAAGCAAAACAAATCAAGAAGAGGCCTTGCTATTGAAAAGAGAAGTATATGCAATTGATGAGAGTGCTAGCAATTTATTATACTAACCAAACCAGCTGGACCAAAGAATAGGAAAGGCACAGGGGAAAAACAAATCTCTGAGATCAAATGTTGATGGCAATGTGGTCAGCAAACCTTAGCAGACATGCCTACCGTTCCGGAAATTCCGGATTTGTCCAGGAATTCTATCAGAAAATGACCTGCGTTACGGAAATCCCCATTTTTATCACAAAATCCGAAATTTTGCCGATATGTGATTGGTCATACTCTCAGAAATATACCTAGTCTAGATTTAGCGGCGCTTCTCTGCATAAACAACGCGAAAATATTAAAGGACTTAGAATCAGAGAGAAAAAAAAAAACAACAATGGCGTTAACATTGCAACAAACTTTTCAAACTTATTAAATACACGGCACTCTTTGCTAGACTTTTTTTCATAACACCGAGCATGCATCTTGCAGACAGAAGAGGGGTTGGGGTGGTTTAGGGCAAACCTATCCGTGCAGTGCATCTATAGACGAACATCATGGTGAGGCCTACCATCACTGACTGTTGCCCCATTGACAGTCGGGTCATTCACACTGTGACGTCATTCACCTGGACCAGGGTTTATTTTCAGCAGACATATCTTTGCGAGGAAAGAAAATACGAAAATTCTGACGGCAAATTTGAAATCAGCGACCTCGATCTATGAAAATCATTGCGGCAGAATTTCAATTTTGATAAAAATAAAGAGTTTTGGGATAATTTTCCCGTTTTAAATCTGTCAACTGTACTATTGTAAGTCAATGGTTTGGTCGAACTTAATTATTTAGACTTCGAGACTACCTATATGCGTCTTATATAGCTAGAGAAGTTATAAACCCAACATTGAACTTAGGCTCGGTGCGAGACTGTCTGATCGATGCAAGGCTCTTGCCATTGCAAGTCCCATGATAATACTATGACAGAACTTAATATAATACAATCAGGCCTGCGTATCTTGAATAAGTCTACGTCTCTTCAAAATGACCGAAAAGAAATTGCTCTACTCAGAAGCTCCAATCCGCAAAAGACGACAGCATTGTATTCGAAAAGAATGCATCGAGGCATTCCCCATTTTAAGGATAAAATAGGGAAATGTTTAATAAAATTTTCTGTTTGAAAAACGTTAATAAAATGGAATTCCAAAGGTAACATTGAAATAAGTGACCTAAAGTTAAGAAAAATGGAGACTAAATGTTAAGCAGTTGGCTTAGTGTTAGTGCCGATTTAGACAGGAACTGATATCCTCTACACTCTCCCCCGTCCTAAAGGTACACCACTATGATTGATTGGAACTTAGTTGAATTGAGTGTTGATTTTTTTTCTTTTTTTTTTTTTTGTTTAATCAGCGTCAGCTCTGTTATATTCAGGTTTGTTCTGCATTTTTATATAATGTTCCGCATTTTTGCCCTTGATGTTCCTCAAAAAATTTTTCAAGGGTAGGCATGTCTGCCTTAGGGAGCTTTCAGTATCTTTTTTTTACTGCCCACTACTGGTGCTGGCTTAGCAAGGGTAAAAAAGCTTGAGGTCATCTTGAAGTGGACAGAATTTTGGACACAAAGAGTTGTATTGAGTGTGTAGGTGTGTGTTGTGTATTTAGAAGGAAGCTGTAGAGTAGGAATGAATTTGATTGGAACCCTAGGATTTAGTCTGGTTAAAAATATATGTGTTGCCTTGTCATGAAAAGTTGGAGTGTCTTTCCATTGACTAGCTATACTGTGAAAAACTGAAGCCTATTAGGAAAGATTTGAGCCATTCAATTAAAAAAAAAAGACAACCTTACCAATCAAGCATATTTATGCCAACCCATAGAAACTACAACAGCAATGGATAGCAAAAATAAGTAGTATTTGAAATTTTGAATTAAAAGAGTTGATAAAATTAAAGAAATTGAGTTCAGCATCAGGAGGATACTCTGCTTTAGCGAGATGCAAGCTTCAAGGTGAAGATAGAGCTGAGAAATACTTTAGTACCAGGGGTTAATATGAAACCATTGGTTTCCGTTACAGCAATATCTAGTGATTTGCCGTAAAAAAAATATACAGAATTTTTAACCTTGATAGCCATGCCTTTAAAACAGCATTTCTAGACTCAAGTCATGGCAAAACAGTTTTAATTTGACCCCAGGCTTGAAGTAAACGATCTCACTTGCACCAAAAAAAATGGTTGTACAATTTTCATCCATTTAGTATGTGATTTTCATGAAATGTACAATGAAATTCGATTAAAGAAGAAAAATAGTCTGTTAAAAAAAAATGAGATCAGTGAACTGCGAAATCAGTAATTTAGAGAGGCAGACTTGTTCCTTCATACACCCATGTGGGCTTCATTGTTTTTCTCTCGTTGTCTAATCCTTTCAGGTTAGCGGTGGAGCTCCACCCTTCAACCCGTTTACTTCGATGGCAGACATTTGGAGTCCCACTACTCTGTCCAGCGATAGCTCAAGCTTGTCTGACGAAAGGGACAGCAGCTCTCGCTGGAGCCGCATGAGCTCGGGAAGCATTCATGGACCTGTCAACCCGCCTGGATCAGAAGAGAAATAAGGAGGCTGTTTTTTGCAAAGCACAGATTTCAATTTTTAAAACAATAATTTCTGCCAAAGACTTTTCTTTCATTTTTTTTAAAAAGAGTTTTACATCAATTTTTTTTTTAGACCTTGGATGAGAATAGAAAACTTGTATGAAAGCTGATAGATTTTTATTTTTTACTTACAAGTGATTTTTAGGGTCCCAATTCAAACAGATCACTGCTTAGTCATAGTCAAAACACACACACACACACAAAAGTTTAGAGCATTTTTTAGGTGCTTTGGGATGTTTTTTACATCTTAAATCTTTCTAAAAGGTGTCTTTAGATAGGTACGATAATTTTATTATAATTATGATTTTTAAGGTATCATCATGCTGTTTTCTAAGGCTTTCAGAACTATTATACTGACACCGTTTATGTGGTGAAATATATATCATTCTAAACTAAGGAATATGAGTATGGTATATAATCGTCCATAGTGAGCCCAATATTGTGTGGGTTCATCGTTTTGTTATCCATTTTTTCAAATTTACAATTTGCATTGTTAAGAGTGTCGCATGTCAGTTCTTTCTCCACTTTTTTTTTTCGGCTGTGCAATACTGAGAAGGCTGGACTCGCACTTTTGTACCTTAAAGACACACATTGCTTTGGCTTTCAATTTTAATATTTCCCCTTCTCTGTCTCTCTTTCTCTCTCACTCTCAAAACTTCTCTGCCTTCTTTTTTTTTTTTTTTTTTAAACTGTTACTTGAAATATTTTACAGAGGCTCATCACATAAAACTTCAATATCTTTCAAGTTTGACTGAGAAAGCTTTGAAGTTTTTTTACACAGGGCAGAATAGCGGGATCACTAATTCCAAACATTTGCCTAAAATCTTGAGGATTGTTTTGTATCATGAGATTTCTCAACTTTAACCCACATCAATGATTGTGGATTAAAAAAAAAAGGTATTGAGATACTGCATCTGATGTTTGTGTTCTTGTTTTCCATATCAGTCTATGAAGTAACTCGGGCAATACAAGGATTTAGTCCCATGAATTTAGGCCTTGGTCAAAATCACATAGAACTATCTGTATGCCAAATAAGACCTGACATCAGTTATATGCTCATTAAATACATCCCTTTCATGGTCCTTATCTTTGTTTTCCTAAACTACAACAGCACCAACAGTCTTGCATAATTTGAAATGTTCAAGGACTAAACTCTGTTATAAAATAAAAAAAAATCTCCGTTGGACCAATTTTAACCGGAGCCTGACTTTAATGAAATGCAAATCTTATATATCCAAGTTGAAAGCACGGCAGTAAACCAACAAATTTTTATTATGAAGGCCTTTTTCTATATCCTGTTTCCAGTCACAACTTTTTCTCTTCGCTTTCACATTTTTTTTTTCCAAGTTTAGTTTCAAGCCCTATGGGATGATCTTTTTCCAAGTATTTTGTTAAGCCTTTTGATAGAATTAAAGCAGGAAAAAAAAGTATAACAACTGATGCAGCACAAATGAAATTTATTATTAAGTCTTAACTCATGGATAATAGGAAATGGTAGCAACAACAGTGTTACAAGGTTAACTGAGAATGAAAACAAGTTTGTGTGGGGGACCATTATGGCCAATGTCTGCTCCAGACAAGGCACTGAAAGAAAATCTTAAATCATGGGCAATAGGTAATGGTAGCAACAAACAAGATTAACTGAGAATGAGAAAAGGTGTGTGTGGGGACCGTGATGGCCAATGTCTGCTCCAGACAAGGCATTCAAAGAAGATCTTCATTCCTATAACCAATCAAACTGTAAAGCTGCAATATATAACACTGGGCGCACAGCCTCTGCTGAAAATAAACTTTTCTCACACATGGGCAGGCATAAGCCAGTGGATCAGCTTCCTTTATATAGAAAAGAAAAATGCTATCAAACGCAGAAAACTGGATTGCCCTTGACGATAGATGGCCAAGTGCAGAAATGAACATTTTGAGGAGGTTACTGCTCGTATTTAACCCTTTATCAACTGGCCGTCTATTGTTGTTTTGACATAGGTAAAGCAGCACGACTCTTTTGTTAGTAAGTTGAAATTGTTGAAAAATTCTCAGCTGCTTTGATAAAAACAGTTGAGATTAAAATTTGAAAAATTCTTAGCCACTTTGAAAACAGTTAAGATCAAAATAAAGTGTGTCAAAAATTCTTTAGCATAAATATGTGACTATGGCAATATGTAAGAACTTAATGTACTAAAAAAATAAATTAAAAAAAAAAAGAAAAAAAAGAAGAGGTGGAAATAATTTTTCTTGAAAGTGTTATTTATGACATCGAACTCATTAATAAACCTGCTATTCCTATCGATTTTATCAGTATTTTACAGATTTTTTTTTACTAAAATAATACCTACCTTTTGAATTAGCAAGAAACTACGGATTCTGTTTTTTAATTTATTTGAGTTGAGACAGAGGATCAGTCACTCATTTTTAAGTGGCAAACTTTTCTCTTAACATGTCTGTCTAAAATCCCTTTTGGCAGTGTCATTATTTGGCCAAAGTCTTAAATTCTTGAGTATAGTAAAAAGTAGATGTGCTGGTGCGTTATACAAATAATGAACTTTGTTAAAAAAAAAACATTTCGTTTTCCGACTTCCATTAAAACCCAGAATCAATGAAGTAATCTAATAATTCTGCTCACGCGGCACCGGTTTCAAAAACTTGTACACAGTATGACTTGACAAGTTTTTTCCCACCGACTGCAATTTCATTGTAATTTTGTGAGTCGGTTTGTCTTCTCTGGCCTGATTAGATGAAATAGACTTTTATACTTAAGCTCAGCTCAAGTTAAGATACATTGTAAAATAGAAACTTGTCAGTCACTTTAAAATATATTGTTCTCACTTTATGTGAAATAAGACAATTTCTCTCTGGAGATGTTGATCACTGATTGTGGCACAGTCAACCATCACACCAGAACTCTAACAAAATCTATGGAGCCATTTGGGTTGGAATCTGCAGTTTCCTTTTTTTTTAAGGCTAAAAATGCAGATATCTCTAAATCGACAAACTCTAAAGGATTTATTTCAGATAAAAGACTAAGTTTTAAGAATCTACATCCCAGATCTAGATAGGTTTAAGAGTTTTGTTTGGCCTTGATCTATAGATGTGAAGTCAGGTTAAATCAGATCTCCTCTAGATTTCACTATAAGTTGATAATTGAAGATGGCCAGATTAGATTTAGATCATGTAAGTGACTGCCGTTTGGTAGTATGCACATTCTACTAATTTTTTTTTTTAAGCAAATCTAGGGAACTGATTATTTTTTTTGTTTTGACAAACTCCCAAACGTCACATCAATGGTAGCCGGTCTGCTTTAAAACTGCAACTGAAGTCGAAGTCATATCAATTTTTATCATTTTTTTGTCAATCACAGTTGAGCATTTTCATACAAATGTAATATTAGCAAAACTATTTCCGATAGTTCTTTCCTCCCATAAAAAAAAAAGAACCGAAGATTTAGGCTCAATGAAAAAATAAATTTTCTTCCCTTGTCAATGAGCAGATGTACCAACCATGTTCACAGTTGCAGATATCACTGTGCTGTTAGTTATTACTATTTTGCCTTCATAGCAATCTTGACTCTGCAAAGTATTTTTTTATATCGTGCGCTTTTACTGCTGCCCTCTTTTATTACTTTTTGTTTTTCTGATCTGGCCATGATTGCATGAAAAACTTAGTTTTCTCTCCCCTTGCTGGAGAGCCACACAAAAATCCATATTTGAAAAAAAAAAATTTTTTTATGGCTATGAGATGCAGTGCATTTCTAAAAAATATATACTGTTTTGGAATAGCTCATGTCAGTCAGTCAGGTGGTGATGCGCAATGGAATGCTTGAGATGATGTCCACTGGTGCTGGTTTCCCCAAGTGAAACTCTGACATCCTTTATGTTATGTACAAGTCATTCAATATATCGAACTAGTTTGTCCCTTGTGACAAGCAATTTTTTTATCCTTAAGAAATGCTTAGCTTATGCATTCACCTGTTTTTTGACAGTGTCTGATGCAAACTGTTTGTGTATGCCTCAGCTGTGATGTCCTCGTGACTGATGAATGCCAATAAAAAGAACGGCCATGATATAGTGACTTCTGCGTAATTTTATGCGTGCATCTCGTAAAAATAATTGTGCCTTTTTGTTCCTCAAGTTCGATATTTTTGGTTCCTGAGTAAGACCCAGGTGTGTGTGTGGATAACACAATAGCGAATGAACACATTATTTAAAAAATAAAAAAGAATGGAGTAGAAATAATAAAACAAACATATTACATTTTGAAATTATATACACCCAAGCTGATAACCCATTCAAAAACGGATGTCTTATACAAATAAGAGACTTATATTTTCTCTGCTGAGCTAGGAGTTTAATTTCTGACCTCTTATTTAATGCTGTTTACATTTTTTTTTTTCATGAAAAAAAGACTTAAAATTGTTTTAATCCAGATCCATTTCAAAGTTCTTTTAATCCAGATCCAAAGCTACCTGTGGCCACAGACCCTGGCCTATTATTATGTTTTTCCTTATATTTAAAGTGTAATATACCAGTAACATAAATGAACTACATATAATTTTCGATTGAGGAAATTGAAATTTAAGAAAAATTTTAAGAGATCAGAGTCTACGATGGCAAAGTCACCTATGGCTAATCTGAAGCGTTTGTGATAATTATAGATAAGTACAGGCTTCCGCCTGACATTTTTTGTTGGGCTTAAGGCTGCCGAGTGAAATCACTAATAATAATCATCATGTTGGAATGTCTTGCATGTGATCTTGTGACTTCAGACATATTTTTTATGATAAACAAAAGAGAAGAAATAAGCTTAAAAACGTTATCTGAGGCTGTCCTTGTTACAGTATATATTTTATTATAACGATATGCACACTGTTGGTATGCCTGAAGTTGCCTGAAGCAGTCTGCCCTTGTCATTCTCTCTGGGAGTTATTTGAAGATCAGACATTCTTGTTTAAAATTTGAGTATCAAAAAACAACAAACAAAAAAAATTCTTTATAACATAATTATACTGATGGCAGACGTATTAAACCTCTAAAAGGTCTTATACTATTCACAAAGAAGGCACTTCAAAAGGTTTGACACATCTGCCATTGATATGTGGAAATTAAAAAAAAAAAGGTTTGGATGAAAATAAACCACAATTAAAAAATAATGAGGATCAAAGTGAAACAAAAAAAATATTAAGTGGATGAAACTTGGTATAAGTAAAATATCGAATTCTAATATTCTCCACTGTTTGGGAAAACCAAACTGTTGGAATAAGCAAACAAAACAATTCCTGAGCTAACTCTTAGATTGTTTAATTTCCTGCTGCTGCAGGCAGTAGCACTTGACCTCTGACCTCTCCGGCTGCTGTGCACACAACTGTTAGATTGTTTAATTTCCTGCTGCTGCAGGCAGTAGCACTTGACCTCTGACCTCTCCACCTGCTGTGCACACAATTCTTAGATTGTTTAATTTACTGCTGCTGCAGGCAGTAGCACTTGACCTCTGACCTCTCCGCCTGCTGTGCACACAATTCTTAGATTGTTTAATTTACTGCTGCTGCAGGCAGTAGCACTTGACCTCTGACCTCTCCAGCTGCTGTGCACACTTGAGACCGGACTACATCATAGGCAAACTAACATACATAGATATCGGCTTAGTGAGCATGTGCAGTAATAAGGATACAAAATCTAGGTCTAGCCACTTGGCGCGAATTTAGCTTTTCAGTTTTTTCTTTTTTAACAACACATTTGACTTTCTCCAGGTGCTAGGCCAAGAGGCATCTAGGCAAACCTGGGCACGGTCTAGACTGGCCAATACAATGGGGGTTTTAAAATACAACAGTGGCAATGACCTGCTGACACTGACACGATGGCTTATCCAAACAAATGTTGAACTCGACAGAATCAACAGGCCCACTTTTGCACCCGAAGGCAATTCTTTGAAGAGCTACTGCTAGAAACAAATATTAAAACATTAAAAAATGCCAAACACATGCATCACCTTTTCCCTCCCCTTTGAAGAGGTTCTTCATTTCATTTTACAAAACAACTAGATGGCTTGCACTCTCTTTTCAGGAAAAACTGGCATATAAACAAAAGGAACTTGCATAAAATCAATTCAATTATTTTATTGCACTTAATAGTTATTCTGAGAAATAGAATGCAGACAGCATCTCGCACTGAAAGATCAGATATCAAAACAGGTGCTTCACAGTTGAGACCATACCACTCAAACGTTCTGGAATAGAATGCAGACAGCATCTCACACTAAAAGGTCAGATATTAAAACAGGTGCTTCACAGTAGAGACCATACCATTCAAACGTTCTGGAATAGAATGCAGACAGCATCTCACACTAAAAGATCAGATATTAAAACAGGAGCTTCACAGTAGAGACCATACCACTCAAACGTTCTGTCTATGATACATGGGTACAAATACATTTATTTAATTCTTGTGTATTTATGGAACAGTTTAATTAGGATTGATACGTGTTAAAATTTTCTATAAATTAGGATTGATACGTGTTAAAATTTTCTATAAGACAAGACAACACTAAAATGGTCTACATCTGACACAGCGGTGCAAGACATCACTAGTAGTAATACACCTGACACAAGACATCACTAATATGCCTGTCAGAATGTTCTACATTTGACATTGTGACACGACACATCACTAACATACCTGTCAAAATATTCTACATCTGACACTGACACGAGACATCATCAATGCACTTTTATTGAAAATGTTCCCTAAGGCCTGATTCAAAACGTTTAAAAAAAAACAAAAAAAGCATATTTCTCCAAGAAAAATTTCGGTGAGCATTCATTGGGAGGAAGACTTGAAAATGTTTAAAAAATAGTATTTTGAAAGGATATCTTCCACTTAAGCAATCAGCACCTGTACATAAAAATAATGTACAGTAAATTTGAAAGTCTTTGCAAGTTTCTGATCTACATCAATAGACACACATGCAAAAGTGAA
>BLXT01000838.1:136548-151440 GCA_019648995.1 Plakobranchus ocellatus | reverse complement strand
CATCTTGCCCTCCTTTTGAAAGCCCGCTACCGCTCTATTACGCACAATATTATTGCCCACTAAGCGCTCTAGATTTCTCGTACTGTGATCTAAAAATATATCTCTGTGGTTTATGACTGCTCTGACCTTGAATTGTAACTCTTCTTTGGGAAAAAACAGGTGTGGATGGATCTTGTATCCTATCTTTCTACAGTTTGATGTCAACCACTACCAGAATCTACCGTTGTTGGATCGAGTTCTAGGAGGAACGGGCCCAAATATTAAAGTAAATATAAATTCAAACCTCAATCTAATCTAGATCATAAACTTGTCCTCTTTTCCTAATTCTAATCTACACCGTGTTTGCCATCTGCTTTGATCTTTTGCAAGATCTAGAATCAAGCAGGCCCCGGGTGAGGTCATTCGCAGAAGTGTAGAAATAGAATCTAGATATCTAACTTTTAAGATCAAAATTTTCGATCTAATCTAGGATTCAAGAGCAATAGGACCATCTGTATCAACCCGCTCAACTAGGTTCATAAATTGGTGGTTTCCTTTCAATTTTTGTTGGGCGTTAAGTCTGTTTTTTTCAGCACATAGGCGTAGAACCAGAAATACATTTGTTGAACTAAGTAGGACCATTCTCATACTCCGCCTACTACTACCATTTTAATTCTGTCTATACTAGATCAAGATTTAGCTATTTAAAGGTAGACCAATGTCAAATTAGCAAAATTTTACCCTTCCTTTTGCATAAAACCTAGTCTATGAAAGTAAGCTGAAATGCAACAGTATCCTGTAACTGAGTTGGCAGGGTTCACTTTTTAAAACGGTATAGCCCCACATATTAGAGGGGAAAAAAGCAATCCCATCGGGAACTGTCATATCTCCTTGTAAATTTAGTAGCATTCATATCATATTTCTGGCTGATAGAAGGCTGGAAATTTTGGAAGAAAAATGGGCCACATTTCAATGCTGCATTTTGTATGATCTCTCTCACTCTCTCTCCAAGTGCTACTTACCTTTGTCTTGTCTGCTACTGCTGTTGAGAGGATTTCCACATCAGGGAACCACTATACAGTCCTTTAAATATTACTCCCTTAAAAAAAGTGGCATCAAAGAAGATACAATGGTTTTTAGCTTCATCTAAAGGATTTTCTGTAATATTAGTCTCCAACATTAATATTAGTATACCTCTTTGGTTACTGGGTGACATTCAATTTTGTGCAATACATTTTGCTTACTGTGCTAAGTACTGGAAATTTAAATGTACTGTACACCCAGCTCATCATATAAATATATTGGTAAAGACATAACCACTTCACCCATATTGAAACTGGAGTATGGTGCTCAGCATTTGCTTATGTCTTTTCAGATGACTTGTATTAATTAAGAAATGAAAAAAAAAAGACTTCCATTTGTAGCTTTTGCCAAGCTTATGTTTTATTTTTCTTAATCTATTTTTTTACTTAGATAGAAGTGGAACATTTTGTGAAAATTAATAAATAACCATGAAATCAAATAGACGCAATACAATCTTCAGTAAGGTTAGAAAATTAAATTCATTTAGGCTGGACTTTACATGTCTGTTTCTATTTACTTTGTTAAGTTTAAAATCCAGAAGTAAATAAATGTATCTTAACTTAATTTTCTGTTTCCAGAGATCAACCATGTATGGGCCTGAAATCACCAAGAAGCTACCTTACAATGAGAGCTTGAAGATCACACTCATACAGGGCTCAATAGGGACATTGTTTTTGGGCCTCTCTGTCTATCACAATCTGCACACCAGACGGCCACCTAATGTCTGTAAGTGCTTGCAACTCGCACTGTATAATTCTAAAAATTGAGTTTTAAGATCCCTCTTCATTTGAAATCTTAACCACTATTAATGATCTGCATGTTCTCTCTTTCTTTTATAAATTTGTGAAAACACTCTTCTTTCCCCCTCCATAATTCCATTAAATGCAATGAAATTATCTTTTGTTGAATATTGTGATTACATAAAACGTAAAATGTCAGGATAGTCTGTGCATTTTTTGTGGACCAACTTAATTTTACATTTAGACTCATCTAGAAGTTTTCAAAATATTTGGAGATCCAGATCTTCCTGCTTGAGGAAAAGATTAGTTTATTGTATGCTTTCATCACGGTTTGAATGAAATATTGATTGAACTTTGTCAGGTAGTCATATCTTGGTGATTCGCCTTTCTGTCAGCATTTCTCACACTCTCTCTCTTAAGAAAAAAACACCATCAAGTGGGTGCTAAAGTTGGGGATAGAAATTTGAAGAGCATGTTTTTGAAAACTCACTTTCTGACATTTTGTAACTTTCAAGTCATGAGCTTCTGACTTGATCAAAGCTGGGCAAGAGAAAAGTGAGATATAAAATGCAACTTTAGGTACGTCATCAAAATGAATCTCTGGAGAGTTATATTTTAGCATTTTTTGAAAATGACAGTTACTCATCCAATGGTCTATCCAAATGGTAATGCTGTTAGAATTCGTCCAGAAAAGAGGTTCTGGACTGATCTTTGAGGGAAAAAAATTTAAGAGTCTTTCTTCATGTTAATCAGAAAGAAAGTAAATAACAACAACAGCAAGTACAGCACCGACAACAACAAAGAGAAGACTTTTATTTATAATTGCATAGATTTTGACTTATATTCCTGCATATGAAGTCTGAAACTACGATGGCAGCTATAAGACAGATAACACAGCTATGTGGTAGAAAAAGGAGAAAAAAAAAAACAAGCAGCATACAAGAATATCTTCTTGCATAGTTGGGTCCAGTTTGCTATCAAATGCAACCAGATGATACCTTTTATCCTTTACTAAAAATGTATATGCTTATCAAGCAATATTACATCAACATCTGACTTTTCATCAAAATATTTCCTTTGCAGTACTTCTCAAACATGCAGCGGCAGCTGCAGTTGGGTTATTCGCCGGGAAGCAGTTGGAAAAGCTTGTGGAAGAGAGAAGGAATCTGCGTGTGCGTGTTATAGAGGATTATATTGCACAGCATCCAGAGGATTTCCCCGTTACAGGTAAGTACTGTTATTTTTATTACTAGCAATATTGCTCTCAGGCACGTGGTTAGCTAAAATATTGTATCAAGCAATTGTCAGACTTATTAAAAAAACATATCAAAGCACAGTAAATAAAGTGAAAGGCCCCACAATGAGCATCATAGTCCTCAAAATTTTTGCCCAAGAAAACAAATTTACTCTTTTTGTTACATGGATTCATATTTGGATTCCACCGAATAATTTGATCTGGTTTTGTGTCCCCAGATTTTTTAACTAATCAAGCCATATCTTATACCATTTACATAAAAAATCCTAACATTTTACACATCAATATGGTTGTAAAATGCACAGATTACATCCCTCAAGTCAAGATTATAATTTTCTTACCTGTTACCTAATACATCAAATGCATTCGTAAATCAGTAACAATGTAGTCAGTCATAAATGATTTTGCAATTATGTAAGGTTTGTGATATTTTTGCATTTCATACCAAACTTACCTGCTCATACTGTTAAGCAAAATTTATAACTTTAAGAGAATTTTTTTTAGTACTGTAGTCCTTAAGCAGATTTTCTGCTAAAATGGTAAACATACTGCACTTATAATTTAGCTTTTTTTCTAATTTTTAGTAAGAAATTCAATTATTTGTTTCTTAGTAACAGTGGACCTATGACAATTATGATTAAATATATAAAATTGGTTGTGTCGTAATATAATGGTTAAGTCAAAAAATACTCTACTTTTCCCTAAGTTGCTTCAGAATTATGGTCATTTATATTATTTTTATATTTTTCTTCCTTCGCAGAACCTAAGAAATACAAAGATTTGCTATTGAAGTGGTACCCTGTGCGATGATGTTATAGTCACTGAGACCTTTATTGTTAATAAAATATATATGGAAAGGAAAAAGTAATGATCTTAGAAGGGCATGTATGCTTGTTTTGTTCAAAGAGCAAATATTATATTTCATGGGGGGATGCTGCTTTGAGTATTGAGGTGATGAAAGATGTTTAGATTTTTTTAGACTTATAGAGCATTAGCCTTAAATGTTGACTGGATTGACAATTTTTATGCTTTCTGTTGTATGTAAGTGTGTGGTTACTCAACTGTATGATTGTATAGTTTTTGTTTCGCGTGTGGCAAAGGTAGTACATTCTAACCTAGAGACAGAGTGTATAAAGTTCTGTTTTCACTGTTTATGTTATTCTCTACTGTATCTTTTGAACATTTCTAAATAGTGTGAAGAGGGCAAAAACAGTTTTGAGTTCAATAATGCATTTGGAATTTCTCCATGCCTCTTAATGATACTTTTTCATAACATTGAAATTGGTATGCAATGATGAACACTGGGTGTCTGCTGTAAAACCCACAATATATCAAGGAAAGCAAGAGAGAGATAAAGGCACAAGGAAAGCAGATTATTTCACAGTATGTCTAGTGCTTGATAAAAGCATTTTTCTGGCCCCCCTCAGGTCAAGTGTAGACAACTGGTGAGAACCTGCGTCAAATGAAGGTTCGTCAAGATCCCAGAGAAAGTTCTTAACTAGTAAGCATAAGGGAATTGCAGAGTGGGGGGTGTCCAAAAAGTTTTGGCTGGAAAAGATGTGGTGTGGTATGCCATTGAAAAACAAAGAAACATTAAGCGCTGAAAATCTGCAGTTTTGGTATATGATGTAGAGATATATTTGGTGTGATTCTTAGACATATGATATATAAATGTAAGGTCTAAATATCTTACATAATGTACATTTTGTGTTTTATTTTGTTCATTGACTGTTATTGAAAAGTGGCAACTTTAGAGAAAATTGAATAAAGTCACTGTTTGAAACAATCTGGTTCAGATATTTTACTTCTTGTTTACCTTCTCCAAATGATCATTAATTAAATGCTTGTAGACTTGCCAAGAACTATCACTCTCCTTGTGTGACTGCAAGTGCAAGTAAAATGTGCAATACTGAACACCTGTCAAACCTTCAAAATGTGAACATTGAAGGGCTTAGTATTTTTTAACTTCAGAGAAGCAAATCTTAAAAGGGAAGTAACTGAGGACAGTGAAATTAATGAATAGGAATGTAATGCTTGTACATCATATACTGTACTGTGGATTTATTAGCATTTAATGAAAGGGACTTTTGAAATCATGTACATGTATATGCATAAAGGAATGTGGATAAGATGACAAAGGGAGAATAAAGCTCTCGTGTTAAAGTTCTTATCTTTACCTATAGATCTTAATACTTAGTTACAGTTGCATTGTTCATAGTAGTGTCCAATCCAAAGTAGGCTTATTAAAAACTGTCATGAACTGTTAAAATATAAATTTGTTAACCCTAAGCAAAACGCTTTTTTCGTGCAAAGTGTTAAAATGAATACATGTAATGGTGAATAAGTTTGCAAAATATAGATTTCATAAAAACGGGTTCTATATGTTGTTGATATACAATGTAAGTTAAGTGCATGAATATGATTTTTATAAAGCCCAAACCTCAGCTGCCCAAATTAGATCTGAAGCATAAGTTCAACAATAGTAAAAGCACCAAACAGGCAGATGTCGGGCAATAGTAATTGTAGGGGGTACGTGTTTTGTGCAACAAATCTCCCAACCACTTTTGATTTCAGTAATACGGTATATTGCTGACATTAAGATAAAACCAGAAAAACTGGTAGCCTACTGAAAATATTGAAATGAGATGGAAAAAACTGACATCTTTCCCTTAAAAAAATAAATCCTGCATTTACTTGGCCTATTTAAAGTATTTCGGTGTTAAATTTTGACCCCCGATATTGCCTTACACATATGTAGTGAATTTTGATGAGCAACGTTTACAAATCGTATGAATCTATATATGAACATAGAAAAAAAATTGGACTTAGAGGCTTGTAAAATTACATCATAAGGTCTAGCCGGAGTCTTAAAAAAAAACGGGATTCAATAATTAATAATCAGGACAATGCCACGAAACAATGAAGTTAGATTGTCAATAATAACACATGTATAATTATAAGGCTTATGGTGATCATGTTAATCTATCAAAGACTAAAAAAAAAAAAAGCAATAAAGAGGAAGAAAAAAAAAAAAGTAACGCATGTACCGCTGCTAAAAGCCCAGAAAAAAATTTGGGGCAGAGAATCATGACGAAAAAGGGAGCGATTGAAATGCACAGCAAAAAGATATATTTAGTTATCATGTTTGCCTTCTCAAAAAAAAAATTATTCAAACGAAAGTAAAAAAACAATAGGCCTAGACTTCAAATGATATAATTGTTTATGAGGCCAGAAAACTCTGAAAGAAAGAAAGGCGAAAGTATGAAATCCTGAAGATTTGTTAAATTTACAGTGCAGAAAAACACACGATGATTATTAAGGGGACAAAGATGTAAATAGAACATTAATACAAAAAATTATCCGTGATACAAAACAGCTGCATATATATGCAGAACAAACAAATGACCCGCATAGTCTAAATCCAATCGATTAAATTGATGTTTTGTTTTTGTTTTTTGTATATAGCCAGTCCACAACAAGGTGATCTCAGGCTTTCAGGCCCTCCGTCAGGCCAGGACGCCGGTGGCGGGGCTCGAACCCGCGACAGAAGGGTCCCTGCAGATCTCAGGGCGGACTCACTAGCCACTGTGCCACCGACGCCCCCGATTAAATTGATGAAAACGATTTTTGCTAAATCACCAAATGCATCGATATCAATAGATGCTGCTCCACTGAGGAGTCAAGTACGTGTACAGTATCTACATACAAATCATTTAAGTTATTTATAAGCCACTAATTTGAAGATATCAAAATAAGGATAATACATAATATAAGTTTTGTGACCTACAGCATTGTCAATGGTGAAGAAGGAAATACTTAACAGATGGTCAGACATAGAACGTCCAACTATCCGTAAAAAAGAGGTAGAGACAGAAATAAAGAAAATGAAAAATGGAGAAGCCACGGGATCAGATAATATAACTATAGAAATAATTACATCATTAGATAATCTAGAATAGATCTGACAACAAAACTTAATGCAATACAGTATACAATCCCAGGAGTAACAAAATGAGAACTTCATAGAACAATCAGTTTAATTAGCCATTTTACAAAAATCCTGTTAAGCATAGAATGCGCAAGAGTATAAGAACAGAAATATCTGCAACACAGTTAGGCTTTGTGCCTGATAAAGGGACTAGAAACGCAATATTCACTTTGTCAATGTTTATGGAAAGGTGTATAGAAATGCAAAAAGATCTCCACCTCTGTTTCATTGATTATTCTTTTTAGGCCTTTGACAACGAAAATACGTGGAGCTGTTTCGAATGCTTGAAAAGTTAGACATTGATTGATGGGAAAGATCTGAGAGTAATTAGAACTTTATATTGTGATCAAACTGCATCTGTAAGAATTGAAGGAGAACATAGTGATTTCAAATCCATCAAAAGAGGTGTGAGGCAGGGATGTGTAATGTCTCCTGATTTTTTTAACCCATATAGTGAAGTAATCTTAAGGAATCTTGATGGAATTCAGGCTTAAAAATAAATGGAGAGAATCTTAGTAATCTCAGGTATGCAGATGATACAAATTTTAATAGCAGAATCTGGCGAACAACTCCAAAAACTTCTAGATACTGTAGTTTTAGAGAGCGAAAGAATGGGCCTGTCTTTGAATATAAAGAAAACGGGATGTATGCCCATCTCAAAGAAATCCTCTAACCCCAAGTGCAATATCGTTAGCAAAGGCGAAAAAATCAAACAAATTTCAAAATTCAAATATCTAGTTTATCTGATGTTAGTGATAACATCAGATGGCAGATGCAAAAGTGAAATAAGTAAAAGAAAAGCTATGGCCAAAGATGCATACCAAAAAAATGAAACTAATACTAGCAAATAGAACATAAGTATAAAAACTAAAATAAGGGTAATTAAAACATATGTATGGTCAGTACTTTTGTATGGTAGTGAATGTTGCACAATAAACAAGGAAACAGTAAAAACTAGAAGCAGTGGAGATGTGGTTTATCAGAAGAATAATGAGGATATCATTGACAGAAAAAAAAATTCAATGAATTGGTACTGAAAGAGGCTAATCTCGAGCGATCACTAATTAAAACCATTAGACAGAGGCAACTACAGTTTATAGGCCATATTTGTGGACACAAGGGTTTAGAACACTTAGCAGTCACTGGAAAGATTGAAGGCAAACGCAGTAGAGGTAGACAGAAAATAACTTTTATTGAAACTCTTAAGTCATGGGCAATGGGTAAGGGTACAATAACAACTTTATTAAGTTAACTGAGAATAGGTTTGAGTGGAGGAACATGATCGCCAATTTCTGTACCAGACAAGGCATTTAAAAGAGAAGAAGAACCTGCATCACTCTTATATAACTCAAGCCTCCTTTCATGGCCATTTTCAATATTTTTACGTTTTCAAGTTTGAGGCCGTGTAAAATAAACCTTTTACTTTAGTTTCAATTTAAACTGGCTCTGACCAGTAACATCTGAAGAAAATGAATGTTCGAGATAAGTTGACATTGCATATTATAGACCCCTAGCAAAATACATGTACATAGCAAGGGCGGAGAAACTGGAGATCTATGGCAGTACATGTACAAACAATTATCTTGGGCAGCATGGCGCGCTCATCTTTAGAAATTAGAATAAGATTAAAAAAAAACAAACAAACTGTTTCGGACCCTTGAAAGCATTTGAAAATTTAACATAGACTTATTTAAATCGATTAAGTTGCTTTGTATGGAAAATCGGTGAAATTTGATTTAGATGGGCTGTTATAATTGTTTGATTATCTGCGCTTTTAAAAATAGAATTGCTTTTTTTCCCGAGTTATCGTGAAAGCTAACTTCTAGTTATTTTCTAATTCTAATTTTAACTGAACTTACAGACTGACCTTCCATTTAATGTAAATTTAGGTAGACCCACGTAATTACCGCAGCATACGCGCACTTACCTCGAGTATCCGTCTTGTGATGTGTTGATGGGCCAACCCTCCGGAAACTTGATGTGAAAAACTACATGTAGCCTATCAAAGCAATCGTATGTTGGACACAAATCTTTCAACAAATCTCAAGTCAATGACTTTTAAGTTGATAAAATTTGAATTGTGTCCATGGCTGGCAAAGTGACAAGCACGTTAAACAATAATTTGTCTTAATTATTAACTTTGACAATTTTGAAGGATTATCAATATCCACCCAGTCGTTGACAAAACTTATCATTATCTGGTGCTTGTATGGAAACATCATCGTGCAAACAATAACATTTTGCAGTTACATCCATCGGAAGTTTTTTTTCATCTCTGGACAATTTTTGGGACCATTTTACATTAATGCTCTCTTTAAAAACTTTAAACTTTTTGTAAACTTTTCCACACCGTCGTCAACACTATTGAGAAACATACGTGTTGTGTGCTTTAATAAACACATAATCATGTGACCCTAAAGACATTAAGGATAATATTAACATGACACAATCATATACTTGCATGAATTTTGGCCATGGACAGCATAACGCCAACCCAAAATTTAAATGCATTGTTGTTCCCTTTTAGTATGCAAATTACGTTTATAATTACATGTATGCAACAATTAAAAAAACACAATTCCGATTTTTCCTTTTGGTAAAAGTCATTTTTACCATTGGCATTATTGTGGATCCTTAGTCTTTTCTTTTGTTGTCCAGTGTGGCCATAGAAAAAAAAAACCAATCTAACTTCCTTGAAACCTAGTAGTCATTTTCTATTAATTTTTACATTGATAATCAGATATATGTAAATATATTGACAAGCACAACTATGATATCTTATGCTGTGGCCATCACAAAATCAAGTGTGTTCCACAAAAAACACAATATCTTCTCTAACGATGACTTAAGCCAGCGAGTTGGTTATTCATTCCAATATCAATGCCAGCCCCCTCTCCAGTAAAGGATAAATTTGCATCGTTTTACTTTAGACATATTCAGTATATTTGAAACTCTGATGCGCTTTATATATTTAATGAATTAAGTAATTTTTTAAAGGATCATGCATTCGACTACGTGTTTCAGGCAAGAGTGATCAAATCAAAAACCTACGACAGCAGCCACAGCTCTTTTCTCGCATATATGGTCATAGACAAGAACGTGGTGAGTTTGAACTGAGAAAAAAAAATTATGACAAGGTGAGAGAAAAAAAAAATAATCAGAACACCAGTACTGCATATGAGAGTTAAATAGAAAACAGTGTAAGCTTTCAATGGTTTACTAAATCCTTGTGCCAAAACCAGCTTTAGGAATATAATACATATTATATCATAACGCAGTTTAAGAATAATGTCCCCTCCCTCCCCCCCGCGCGCCCAACGCACCTAGCCTTTTCCTTCGAGTTTTTTTTTTTCCAAGAAGATGAAAAATAGAAAAAAAAATTGCCCACGTCATTTATGTCAAGGAAAACGTCAACTATTGAACAGATGAACAGTGAAAATTGTGAAGAATATATTGAACAAGCGAAGGAGGTAAAATATAAATATAAAAATAAAAAAAGAAAAGTCAGAATATGCTATTGACTGTAAGAAAGGCCTATATTAAAGTATTCGTTCACTATTAGGATAATGTACAGAAGCAATTCTTCATGTTTCCGAAATGGTCTTTCACTTAAAAATTTCAGGCAAATTATGTGAATTATTGATAAGTCTTTCGCTGACATTCATCGTCATATTGTAGCCACTACCAGTATTCCCTAAAGTAAAAGGCGTTCCTTATTTACCAGTGACTATTTAAAAACTGAAGCTGTTTCGACATTCACGCCCGACAACGAACGAGAAGAGACCTGTAGCATGCCTTCTGTATTTGTCAACTTTGACCCTTATTTGTTACGGTAGCAACATTTCCCTTAGCAAAATTTTCTGTTTCTCTTTTTGCTGACCTCACGACTCTGAAATGTAGGCCTACTCTTAAATTTGTGAGTGGATAAGGTGGCATTGATGTGCTTTGCGGGTTATCTCCTCCTCATTTATACCGTGCAGTTGACGGCGTGTTTAATAATGTTCTACTTCACCCACCAGTTTCTGCAACCACTACAAACTTTGCTTCTGTTGTTTCGTGCTTGACTGTCTTAAAGATGCTCAGCTTGCATTATTATCTCAGCGGTTTGCAACTCATACAAAAGGTTGTTCTGCCTAATTCTGCCGCTAGATTTTAACCCCCACATCTTCTACACGTGAAGTTACATTTATTGATGAATGGGGTAGATTTTGAATTTGTCTTCATGTTTGCGAATATAAGGTTGATATTTTTCTGCTCGCACTGGGTGTCCTATGAGCAGGTAAAGCTCTTTCCATAGATCTAACTTGACTAATCCTGTTGAATAACTCAACATTAACACAATTAGCAATCAAGATTAACTCTGGCTAGGCTTATAGAGCTGGATGAGCCTCCGCAATTTGTGCTATAGTGTAAGTTCAGCAAAATCTTCTGTCTTGCTGCTCTTTAATGTGTGGCATCAAATAGTGAAGGCGACGACTGATGGACCTGGCCTATTAGCATGAAATCAATGACTTCGTTTGCATTATTTGTGGTATCCACATCAGATTCTGATAATTTAAGCCATCTTAAAAAGTATACTTTTAACCTTTCCATAAAAAATACTGAAATTCTCATCCATTTCAGACCTACACGATCTAGATTTGGTTGTAAATCCTTCTGCGCTGTATTGAAATGCATTAAATAAAGCGTTCTTCAGCTTGCAATCCTCAGCATGATCAGGTTTTGAACATAATAAAACTTGCACAGCTATATTTGTTAGGACACCAAGTAACTGATGCGCCCATTACTCTTTATGGTTTCTTGAAAATTCAGCATGTGATTCAAATTTCTATAAATAACAATGAATTGGGTATTAATTTTCTTTAGAGACGGGAATGTGTATTAGCTTAGGGTCCTGTTAGAGGCCGAGGAAGAAACAGTTTGTCCCGAACTATGAGCATCAATTTTCCCATTCTCTGACTCATACTTCATTTCCTCTACTCCCTCCTCTCTTTTCGCAAGCTTTTTCTCCCACTTTCTCCAACAGCTTCTGTCTTTTCTTCCGTTTTTAACTTTGACCTTTTAGCCACCCCTGCAGTATTTTGCTCCTCACAGCTAATATTCACCTTCTCCCTTCTCTCTGTACTCTCCAGTAATTTTGTTCCAGTAACTTTCTTTTCTAGTGAATCCATTGTCTTACTTCCAGACGTGAATGCCATACTTCTCGTAGAAATTTCATACACTTTGCACAAACAATATACTTTGCATAAAAACCAATCTCCATGCTGAAATAATAGCATTAAGACCAATCCAACCATATTTACAATAACCTTTAATGGAAAAAAAATTATCACAACTCTAGAAACTCGACCTTCAGGAACGCTCTCGCGAAATTGCAACCATCCTCAATCTCTCAAAACTCGAGCTCTCCAAGTCTGACTCGCAGTAAGGAACTCATTGGCTCGATTCATAACTTAATCTTTAACTTTTAATACTAAATTCTCAATCATATACTACTTTCATAGCGAGAATAAAATTCACCAAGTTCAGCTCTTCTTACCTAGGTACAAATCACAACCTAAACCCTGCTTGGACTTATTGCCAATCTCATCATTTTAAAATGCACATAAAGCATATTAAAATTTCAAGTACCATTAAATACCCCTAAGCCAAGTAGCCTTCGCTATAAGTTAGCCCTAATATTACCGTACTAATTTAATTCATAAACGCGAACATCTCAAACTTTAAATCAATGCAATCGTGCTTACTTTGAAATATTTCTTATGCGAAAAGTGTACATATACAGTTTTTTTCTCTATTTTAGCACATTTTGTTGCAATAATGTACAGGAGAAAGAGCAAAGAGACCTTCAGCTCCTAAAGCGACGCAACTCGAAAGATTTAAACATATATTTTCCCAGCGGGCGGCAACCCATCCCTCTCGTATTTATTCTGACTCAAAAAGCCAACAGGGTTTCCCCCCCTCAAATCAGGCTAATGAGCCTCTGAAAAGAAAGACATAGAGCGACTCAAGTTGGGCTATTTTGGTTTCTCAGCCTTAAGCTCTGTCATGTGTATTGAATCATCGCTAAACAATGTTTAAACAGACGCAGCAAACTGCACAATGTTTTAGAAAGCCCAAACGAAGGCGGAAAGTAGAACAAGCTGGACAGCTTAGCGGTGGGGCCTGCAGACGACCAAAGTAAACAACCAAAGCTCCTTTTTTTAAAAACTAAAGATACACAAACGGTTAATTTTACACGGTCTCTTTCATTCCATAGATACCGAGGCATTCTCAACCGTAGCATCATAATACATGAGAGACTGCGTGAAGCTGTCCCACAGGGCATGCAGTGTGAAAGATACATGTAGTTTTAAACACTTTAGCGAGGTAAGCGACTTTATGTAATAAGAACACAAGTATTATACAATACAATTTAAAAAATATTAAAGTTTCATTAAAAAAAAAAAAAAATAGAAAATAAATAAAAAGTATTTCGGTTAAACAGGACTGCTTGTTCTTGTCGAGGTTTTAATGTTTTACGAAACAAAAGTAAGTTTGGAAAAAAAAATTAGTAGGCTATAACTTTTCCCGTTAGAATTCTCTTCCGAGGCATTTTTTAAAGATGAAAAAAAGGTCTCGTTTTTTAAGACCTACAGATAAAATTTACAAACCTCTAAAACCCGGAAACATAAGCTGTACTTTAATGTATGTGATTGTAGTTAACGAAAGACTATGTATTTCGTTGTTCCCTCTACGCGCACTCTCTATAAAGACAGGAAAATATGCACGCAATTAAGTCTATAATTATTTTTTTAAAAAATGATTTCCTCCAACGATTTCGTGATGTTGCTTCACTTCCGGATAATTTTAAAATGTGTGAGGAAAAACGCGAGGGAAGGAACCTACTTAAAGCAGATTAAAAAAAATACTTCAGCATATTCTTATATTAAGCCCAATTCTTATGAATGGGTGTTAAAGGATTTATTTGCGCCAAAGCCTTCTCCCTGACATTATTGATTGCCTGTGAAACAATCTAAGCGACTTTAAGTTTTCCGATACATTATTGCAAAAACTGGAGAATTGGATACCTTTGTTTTTATTTCTTGAGAACGTGTTCTTTTTGTTCATTTGAACTCAGAAATGTCTGAAAACTAATAATTTCTTATCACAATAATATTCGCAAAGAGAGGATTTACTTGTCTATCGATTCGGGAAATAGTGACTGCGTTTGTGACAAACAGAATCTTAACTAGTATAAGAGAAAAGCTTTGGAGAAAGAGAGAGAGAGAGAGAGAGAGAGAGAGAGAGAGAGAGAGAGAGAGAGAGAGAGAGAGAGGAGAGAGAGAAAAATAAATCAAAGGTCATTTCACCACAGAGATCCGGCCATATCGTGGCACTTCAAAGAAAAGTCCCCAACTTGCCTCTTGATATTGATGTGATCAGAACGGGTTGCCTTGAAATGTGAAGAGTACAGAATGGTATCTATCAATATCAATGTTTGAATTTTAATCGGGATCTCATGAGGACAGTTATATGTATCAACAGGCTCATAAGAAATGCAGTAGACAGGATGTACGATTACTATACCATAATAATGATAATCATAATGATGATAATGATCAAGATGATAATAATAATAATAAAAATAATAATAATAATAATAATATTAATAATAATAATAATAATAATAATAATAATAATAATAATAATAATAATAATAATAATAATAGAAATGTACTGTAAATAATATTTAAAAATGATGCAAATATAACGATAATAATAAAAATAGAAATTATAACAACATCATTACTACCACAACTTTTACTACTATTACTACTAGTACTACTATTACTACTACTACTACT